>CM077157.1:85490299-86072760 GCA_039583875.1 Platanthera guangdongensis
AGCGGGACCTTCTTGCGTCGCAAGACCTGCACTGCCGTGTCGTCGATCCTGATAGGCTCCAAGCTGACTGATCGATCTGAGGCCACCGACCGTCGGCTTCGGAAATCAGCTGCTCAGGGCATAGTAGAGCCTTCCATAGTGAGGATACGTGGAAGACATCATGCAATCCCGCTATATCCCGCGGTAGCTCCAGTCTATAAGCCACGGGGTCGATCCGCTCTAGGATCCTGTATGGCCCCATATATCTCGGACTGAGCTTCTTCCGCCCGCTAACCCGCGAGACCACATGCATCGGCCATATATTCAAGAAGACTCGGTATCCCACCTGGAACTCCACCTGATGATGCCTCGCATCGTCATATTTGGCATGCCTGCTCTGGGTTTCCAGCATCCTGTCCCCGATCAACCTAACCTGGGCATTAGTATCCTCCACAAACTCCGAGTCGAGTGCCTGAGGATCTTCATCCTGAATCCATGATAGTGGGGTCCTGCACCTCCGTCCATACAATGCCTCGTAAGGGGCCATTCCTATACTGGACTGATGGCTGTTGTTGTATGAAAACTCGATCAGCGACAACAATCTCTCCCAAGGCTCGCCGCTGTCCAGGATACATAGGCGCAGAAGATCTTCCAAAGTACGGTTGGTGCGCTCCGTCTGTCCATCGGTCTAAGGGTGAAAAGTCATGCTAAATATCAACCGAGAACCCAGACGGGACTGAACTGTCCTCCACTCCCTGGACGTAAACTGCCCATCCCAATCTGAAATGATAATCCTGGGCACTCCATGATAGCACACAAACTGCTCGATGAACCTCTGCACTAATACCCTGACCGGAGAGTCCTTCACCATTGGAATAAATCTGGCCACCTTCATTAGCATATCCACTATTAACCAGATCGAGTCATTCCCCGCACGAGACTAGGGTAGCCCATGTATGAAATCCATGGCTATATCCTCAAACTTCCACTCTGGCATCGGAAGTGGATGTAGCAAACCGGCTGGATTCCTGCACTCAGCCTTTACGAGTTGGCAAGCCTCGCAATGCGTCACAAAATATGTGATGTCCTTCTTCATGCCTGGCCAGAACATCGTCCTCTTCAAATCTGCGGTCATCTTGGTGATTCCCGGGTGCACCGAGTATCTGCTGTAATGAGCTTCCGTCAAGATCTCCTCCCGAATCTGGCCTCCTGTCGGTATGTAGACCATGCCTTTGAAATATAAGAGCCCATCCCTAAAGGAGTAATCCCCTGCTGTGCCTTCCTCTAAGGCCCTAAATATCGGCTCCTCTCTTGTATCCAGCCTCTGCCCGTCTCGGATGCGGTCCTGAATATCATCGGTGGCAGTCATCGATATCAGGTACTCGGAATAAAGCTCTGGGTCATCCTTGGACACTAGTGATATCTGCATCTTCTTGAACGACTCTACCAACTCCAAGGCCATCAGCTGCGGGCCTACTCCTAACGTACTCGCTCTCCGGTTGAGAGCGGTTGCCACCAAGTTTACTTTCTCGGGATGGTAATGCATGGTGTACTGGTAGTCCGATAGAAACTCCACCCAGTGTCTCTGTCTGATGTTCTACTCCTTCTGCGTGTCTACATACTTCAAGTTCTTGTGGTCCGAGAATATATCGCAGTGGACCCCATAGAGGTAGTGTCGCCATATCTTTAGAGCAAATATAACTGCCCCCATCTCCAAGTCGTGCATCGGGTAATTCTGCTCATGTTTCTTCAGCTAACATGAGGCGTAGGCTATCACGTGCCCGTTATGCATCAGAACGACACCCATCCCCTGATAAGAAGCATCCGTGTACACCTAGAATCCTTCCTTTCCTGATGGAAGAGCAAGGATTGGGGCTGAGGTAAGCCGACCCTTCAGCTCCAGAAAGGCAGACTCGCACTGTGGCATCCAAATAAAAGGAGACACCTTCTTCGTTAGGGACGTGAGAGGGATGGAAATCTGAGAGAACCACTCCACAAACTTCCGGTAATAACCGACAAGTCCTAAGAAAATCCGCACATTCGTGGCCGTCTTCAGTGGTGGCCAATCTCGCACTACCTGGACCTTCGTCGGATCTACTGCCAAACCTGATCCACTAATAACATGGCCTAAAAGGCCACCTCCTTTAGCCAAAATTGACACTTGCTAAACTTAGCCTACATCTTATGCTCTCGGAGCTTCTCCAACGTCAAATCCAGATGCCTCGAGTGCTCATCTTCAGTCCTCGAAAAAATAAGGATGTCGTCAATGAATACAATTAGGAAGACATCCAGATACTCTTCGAACACCCGGTTCATCAAGGCCATGAACGCGGAGGGTGCATTCGTGATCCTGAAGGGCATCACAGTAATCTCGTACAATCCATATCTACTGCTGAAGGCTATCTTCAGGATGTCCTCCTCCTGAATGCGTAGCTGGTAATACCCCGATCTCAGGTCCAGCTTTGAGAACCAATGAGCTCCCTCTAGCTGGTCAAATAACTCATCTATCGTTAGCAAGGGGTACGTATTCTGCACCGTGAGCCTGTTTAGGGCCCGATATACGATACACAGCCGAAGTGTCCCGTCCTTATTTTTGACGAATAGCACCGGAGCTCCATACGGTGAAGAGCTAGGCCGGACGAACCCGACTTCCACTAACTCTTGAAGCTGGCTTCGAAATTCCACCAACCCCTTCGGGGCCATTTGGTATGGAGCCCTGGATACCGGCTTAGCCCCTGACACAAGCTGAATATGAAAGTCCTTCTCCCGGTGCGGTGGTAGCCCTAGTAGCTTTTCTGAAAATACATCGGCAAAGTCCCGCACCACTAGAATATCTGATATAGAATCCTTGGCCATGACCACCTCAAAGAGAACCTGATAAACTTCGTCTCCCTGTATGTGGGCTTTGACGGCCTGCACAAACGATAATAATAATAATAATAGGTGGGCTGGTGTAATACCTTCGATAACAATAGAGGAGTCCCCGTACCTCACGGTGATCCTCTTCGCCAAGCAGTCGATCTGGGCATGGTTATAACAACCCAATTTTTCAGCAGGCAAAATTTTGGGTGACACGGCCTGAGACACGGGCGTGTCCCAGGGCGTGTCCTGCTCGTGCATGGAGTCATCGTAAGTTCGATGAAAAATGAGTTTGACGAACTGCGTTCTTCGTTCGATGAACTGCATTCGACGTTCGTCGAATGTGGGTACACGGTCGATGAGATACGTTCGCAGTTCGTCAAACGCGGGAACACGCCAGGCTACACGGGCGTGTACCATTTGAGGAGGACGTGTCCCCCTGTGTTCGACGAACTGCGCTCGACAATCGTCGAGTATGGGTTATACGGCCTGTGATATGCGCGTGTCACAGGGTGTGTCCCGCTGTGTCGAGAGGTCGACATTTTTCGCTCGAGTAAGTGGAAAAGTACTCGAGTAAGAGGGCGGTGACACAGGCGTGTCCAATCTGAGTACTCAAGTAGTTGGTTTTCTCTCGAGTAAGTCCTCTCGAGTGGGTCTCGAGTGGGTGACACCGGCGTGTCATAACTAACTACTCGAGTAGTCTTGTCGAGTAGGTCGTGAATATGACTCGAGTGAGGTACACGCCTTATGTCACGGGCGTGTCCTAGCCGTCACGGGCGTGTACCCTAGACGTGACCTATTTCGGGATAAGGCGGTTTGTGCACCGCTTAGTGTGACACGACCTGTGACACGGGCGTGTCACAGGGCGTGTCGAACCCGAAACATGATTTTGCGGGTTTTTCGTGGCCGTCCATTCTTCTTCAGCTGCGATCGAATAGCTAAGAGCCTTCCCTACTTCCTTAAAGCCGAAAAGTGAGAAGGAAGACTCATTTTTATGTTAGCCTTCATCTTTCTAAACTTCTATAGAGAGAAATGGAAAGGAATAAGGAGGAAGAAGAAGTGGGGCTGATCTCTGGTGGAGCTTGAGAGTGTCAAGCTAAGATTCGAGGTCATCGTTGCGGAGGAAAAGCTGTTGCGGTTCTTTCTAGCCAGATAGGAGTTCATGGCACCAAAACGGTCTTCAAGGGTAACGACCTTTCTTCATAGCCATGTGAAGGCTCTGAAAGTGCAGCTAGATCTGATATACTCTAGAGGGGGGGGGGGGGTGAATAGAGTATATGGTGCTTGAAAACTTTTTACAACAATAGTTGTAATCTGAGTGAACAGGGAAGTAAATATTCAATCTAATCACAAAATAACCTACAAAAGAAATTAATCACAGATCTAAACTATTCACAAAACAATCACAGCCAGAAACAGAAGATAAAGACAAGCAAGCCAGAAGACACAAGGAACTATAGTGGTTCCCCTAAACTTGGGTACATCCACTCTTCTACCACCCTAGGTAGGAAACCACTGCAGGATGAGTTGATCAGGTGTCCTGGGAACCAATGAGCTTTTGATAAGGTGCTCAAAAACCAAATCAGAGTTTTTGATCAGGTGTCTTGCCACCAATGAGCTTTTGACAAGGTGCTCAAAAACCAAGCTCAAACCTTTGAAGGGAGTTTGAAAAACCCTTTACAGAGATGGGGATGAGAGAGTTATGGAAGTCTTCTCTTTCTCAAAGCAGCTAAGAAGACTATGTGGATTTGATGTTGTCAAAGCTCCCCCTGAGTTCTTGAGATGTTCAGGAAATGAAGCTTTGTTGTAGGGTGATAGTACTTCAGAAGTTGATCTCCAACAAATGATGATTTCAGCAACAGCTGAAATGTTAGGTGTCTGGAATCTTTGAAATATGTTGGCCTTGAACACTTGAATCAAAGGTGATCTGAAGATTTCAGATTTGTTGATCTCCTTTGGTGTGTGTTCTTGAGTGAATTCTTTTAGCTCTTTCTCTTGTGAACAGTTGATGTTGAGAAAGATGTTGTTCAGAGAATAATGTAGCAGAGAATGTTTTGTTCTTCTTCTTCTTGTTCTGCTTATTTTTGCTGTCTGTCTGTGTGTTGTGAGAGAGATTCAAAAATCTTAAGTTTTATTCTCTGGTTCTGAATAGAAAATCATCCTCTGTCAAGAATAGTCGTTGGCCTGTCATTAAATGCATCCTTAATTGCAAATGTCTTCTGGGAGAAAGTCCAAAGAAACATTCCTTGATAATCCCTTGAAACTTGGTCCAGAATAAATGAAAACGGCTAGAAAATCTTCTGAATTAATTGCTGAATAACTCCTTAACTATTCTGGATTTGAATCTTGAAAATCCTTGAAGTCTTCCGAAAAACGTCGAACTGAGCTCAGCGATTTGGACTTATACAACAACAGAGATCGTCGATCTGAGCTCAACTATCGTCGAACTGAGCTCAGAGATAGAGAATCAAAACTGAGTCAAGATCGTCGAACTGAGCTCGCAGATCGTCGAATGGAGTTCGACGATTTGTTGAAGTTGAGCTCAGCGATCGTCGAATGGAGTTCGACGATCTGTCGAAGATGAGCTAGACGATCGTCGATTGGAGTTCGACGATTCGTCATACTGAGCTCGACGATATGACTTAGTCTTCAAACTGAAAATCCTTGGTCTTGAGGGCAGCTTCCAAACCTAGACTTCTAACCCTTAGACTCAACTCTAATTGACCTTTAGAGCTATACAGGAGGTCAAAAACAGGTTTCCTAAAGACATAGTGATCCTGACCCAAATTAGTAATAAGGTGTTCCAACAAACTCCCCCTATTTGGGTTAGGATTACTATTTACAGAACTATGCAGAAATTAAATAACAACATACAAAGCAACAATACAGAAAAGCAATAAGCAGGACATTGCAGAACCACAGATATATATCATCCCAGACAGAAATCAGAAATCAAAATAATTGTCACCTTACATAGTTATTTCTTCTCCTTGCTCTTTATAAGTTTGATTTCTCTATTGGGGTTAAGAGATTCCTTTTTGGATCTTGTGTCATCTACTGCACCTAAAGAGGTTTGCTGTTTAGGCCTTGGAACTACAACTTCAGGATGCAGCTCCATATATCTATCAAAATCAAAGAATTTGCTTGAAGCATATCTTTCCAGTTCTTTCTTTCTTTGTTCAGACAGGGTAGTAATGTTGGAAGAATATCTGCCTTGCTCTCTGGCTTTCTTAATTTGATCCAGTGCAGCAAGCTCTTTCATCCTGGCAGTCCAAGTAGTTGGATTATTTTCTGGATCTTCAAAAAGTACTGGTGGCTCATATCTGTTAGATGGATTGTCTTGAGGAGGTCTGGATGAAACTACTTCCTTCAGCTTATAGGGAGAAGGACCTGAGGTTGTGTCTGATGAGGTTTGTCCTTCCCTGGAGTATGGATGTTGCCTGGAGTAGCCTTTTGAGTAAACCTGGAATTCCCTCTGGTTTCCTTTATAACTTCCTCTTCTTGACTGAGAACCTCTGGACTGGCTTCCCCTATAATAAGATCTGGCATGGGGCTGATAGGGGGTTTGGATTTTGGCATGAGGTTGAGTAGCTGAGCTTCCACCTGCACCTGCATTAGGAGGAGGTGGTGGAGGAGGATGAGGATGATGAAATTGAGAAGATCCTTTCTCATACTTCCTCTTCTTCTTCATGACTTTAAGTTGGTTCTTAGAGTATTGCATCCAATGCTCAGTTATGGGGCAGTCATGAAGAATGTAATATGGTATGTCATTATTGTCCTTTACTTTGGCTGGAGGTACTCTTTTCATGGCTTTGCTCCTTGCCTTTCTCTTCCTGGCAATAGTGGCAGAGGAGTCATCAGAATCAGTCCTGAATTCATCACTCTCAGAACTTTGCTCATCATATAGAGCATCAATCTTTTTCATCAATTCTTTCTGAAGTTGAGTTGAAGCAGAAGAAACAGCAGTGGTTGGAGCAGCAGCAGATACAACACTAGTAACAGAAGTTGAAGCAGCAGCAGCAGTAACAACAGGCACAGAATGTGAGGCAGTAATAACAACAGACACAGAAATTTCTGGAGCAGCACTCTTAGAAGGTATAGCAGCATTAATATCAGCAGAAGTAATAACAGTAGCAGTTGGGGCAGCAACAGTTTCAGATAGAACACGTTTAGATACAACAACATCAGAAATAACAGCAGGAATATCATCAGTTTCAGATATAAAAGGTTCAGTAGCATCAATATCATTAGCAATAACAGCAGGCTCAAATTCATATGCCTCTATCATCTGCATATCCTTAGAAACAACAACATGTGTAGCAGCAACAGAAATATCAACAAAACTTTCAGCTGGAATAGCAGCAGCATATACTGAATTGACAAAAGAATGGATAATGCTGGTGTCACAACATGAGAAGGGCACAATGGCCTTGGACAAATCCTCTGATGGGTGGACAACAACTCTCTCTGGAAGACAACTGAAGTAAGCTGAGTCAAATACTAACAGTAAGGACCTGATGTCCACTGGGAAGACTGCAACTGGAGGTGGAACTGGAGCTAGAGGAACAACAGCAGCAGCAGCAACAGCAACAGAAGAATCAGCAGGCAAGCTAACTTCATAAGGCATCTCCCCCTGCCTAGATTCAGAGAATGCTAGATCAAGGCACACTGATGAAGGGATTGCCTGAGGAAATAGGGAGGATAGCCTGGCAGAAAGAGTTGCCACTGACTAAAGTAATGGAGCCAAGGAGGTCTCCAATTGAAGAGATAGCCTGGGAGCTATCAGTTCATATATCTTGTCAGCCAGGGCTGGAAGATCTACATGCTCAACAGGAAATTGAACAGAGGTAGAGGATGGAGGTGGAGCAATAGGTGATGGTGGTGGAGAGCTGGTGTATGGGGGAAGTGATGGTTGAGGTATGGGTAATGTGGAGATGGAAGACAGTGGGATTGAGATAGAGGGTGTGAAGGTGGGTTGATCAATGATCTCTTGTAGAAGTTCCTGGTAAGATGTTGATGAGGAGGGTAGCTCAGGAGGAGATGAGGGTGAATCATCCATGAAGGAATCATCAAGAAGAATGAAGGATGGAATGGTGGATGATGTGGCAATCTCTGGTTGAGGGTAGGAATATAATGGATGGAAAATTTCTTCTGTGACTGGTAGAGTAGGAATTGGAGATGGTATTGATGTTGGAGAAGGTCTGGAGATGATGATAGTGGATGGAGTTTGAATGGTGGATGGAACTGGAGGAGATGGGATATGAGGAGGAGGAGGAGAAGCAGCAGCATGCAAGTCATCTGCAGGGGCAGAGACTTGAGGGGAAGTGACTATTACAGTCCTGGTGCCTGAAGGTGTGCTTGCAGAAGGCCTGCTGGGCTTGATGATCTGTCTGTCCCATTTGCCAAATAGGGCACAGGATAATCTCTTGGAAGCATTAATATGTATCCCAGATGATATAAGCAGAGTAGGGCATCTGTTCTGAAGGAAGAGCCCTAGGATCCTCCCAAAATTCACAAAATTCTTATTGATTTTCTTTTTAATAAGGTCAAAGAAGACCTCTCCCCAGTTCAATTGCTTCTTGTCCACTATGGCTCCCATCAAGCACATCTGATACCTAGAAATGTTATCATGTGCTGAATGATTGGCCAGAAAAACCTTTCCCACTACATCTGGTAAGAACCTGTATTCCACAGCTAGGTTCTTCTTCAACAACTTGCTAGGGTTAGCCTCAGAGTGACCCATTCTTGCAAGCAGATCAACAAATTCCTCTCCAGACAGATCAGCAGAGTCTCCACCAGAACTTAACTCAAAAACTTCTGTCAGAATGGTTGGAGTCAAGGGTACCTGGGTGCCAGAAATTGATCCAACTATTGTGTTTTGATCCTGGTTGTGGGCAGTGTAGACCCACTCCTTAATCTCATCAGTAACAAGCTTGATCCTGGTGGTCATGATGGTAGCAAGTTTCTGCTCCTTGAAGAGTTCCAAAATATCTTGAAAAACCTGGTCAGTAGTGCTGAAAGACTCCATGTCAATATCAAATCCGGCATCAAATTTCATTGCGGCGATAACAATAACAGAAACTGCCATGGTTACCTGCAAAAATCAACAAACAAAACGACCAAGTGTAGAGATGTTTGGAGGGAAAGAGAATTTTTGCAGAGAAATCGAAAGCGCAAAAGGAGAACGATGGCGAAAAATGAATTTTATATTAGGGTTCGACGCAGAAAGGGAAAGATCGTTGAACTCAGTTCGACGATCGGGGCTACTAAAGGAATATGAAGAGTCTTCAATATCATCGATCTCCTTTCGATGATATTGGGGAGCTTCGAGCTCCGTTCGACGATAGTTCAGAGAACAAAATCGTCGAGCGCCGTTCGACGATCGTTGACCGGAAGAGATAGTTCAGACTATCTGAGAAACGCTGAACTTTGGTCGACGATTTCAAAAATCGTCGATCTCCGTTCGACGATCTGGGGGAAAATCGTCGAGCGCAGTTCAGAGACCAGAAAGACACTCTAGACACTAAGAAAAATCAAGATGTTTGCCTAGTCTCGGTCAATTTTTAAACTTTTAAAATCTTGGATATTATTTTAGATCACCTCCATCTAACATTCCTAACTGATTTAGGAAGAAGGTATGTTTCTTTTCATCCAAGGGTTTGGTGAAAATATCTCCCCTTTGTAAATCAGTTGGGATATATTGAAGTTCAATTTTATTCTTCTCAACATTATCCATTAAGAAGTGATGCCTAATATCTATGTGTTTTGTCCTATTATGGAGGACTGGATTTTGAGCTATAGAAATAGAACTGGTGTTATCACAAAAGATTTTTGACTTCTCTAAGTTGTAGCCATAGTATAGGAGTTGGTTTTGAATCCACAAGATTTGTGAACAACAACTGCCTGCAACCATATATTCAGCTTCAGCAGTTGAAGTTGACACAGAAGTTTGTTTCTTGCAAAACCAAGAGACAAGTCTGTCACCAAGGAACTGACAAGTTCCACTGGTGCTTTTCCTGTCAATTCTGCATCCAGCATAATCAGCATCAGAAAATCCAGTTAATTCAAATGCTGAATCTTTTGGATACCAGAGACCTAGATTTGGACAACTTTTAACATACCTGAGAATCCTTTTTACTAGTGTTAGGTGTGACTCTCAAGGGCTTACTTGGAACCTAGCACATATACATGTAGCAAACATTATATCTGGTCAACTAGCTGTAAGGTACAGTAAAGAGCCAATCATTGCTCTATATGTTGTCTGATCAACAGGTTTCCCATGTTCATCAGCATCCAATACAGCATTAGTAGGTATAGGTGTTTTCATGCAAGATGCTTCAGACATACCAAATTTCTTAACCAATTCATTTGCATACTTGGTTTGAGAAATAAAGATGCCTTCAGCATGTTGTTTGACTTGCAATCCTAGGAAGAAGGATAGCTCACTCATGCTACTCATTTCAAATTTAGAATGCATTAGGTTTGAAAACCTTCTGCACAATTTTGAATCAGTATAACCCAAAATAATATCATCTACATAAATCTGTACTAGTAGGGTATGGGACTTATGGGTTCTAATGAAAAGAGTTTGGTCTACTCTACCCCTTATAAATCCATTTTCCAGAAGGAAGCATGCTAGGGTCTCATACCATGCTCTAGGAGCTTGCTTGAGACCATATAATGCTTTGTTCAACTTAAAAACATAATCAGGATAGGTTGAAGAGAAAAAACCTGGCGGTTGTCTAACATATACATCTTCTTTGATGTCTCCATTGAGAAATGCACTTTTGACATCCATCTGATATACCTTGAAGCCTTTATGTGCTGCATAAGCTAAAAATATTCTGATGGCTTCCAATCTTGCAACTGGTGCAAAAGTTTGGTCATAGTCTATTCCTTCTTCTTGAGAGTAACCTTGAGCAACTAGCCTTGCTTTGTTCCTTACAATTACTCCTTGATCATCCAGTTTGTTTCTGAACACCCACTTTATTCCAACAATGGAGTGATCCTTAGGATTTGACACTAGTTCCCAAACTTTGTTCCTTTCAAATTGATGCAACTCTTCTTGTATTGCAATGATCCAGTGTGGATCTTGCTCTGCATCTTGAATGGACTGAGGTTCAATTTGAGATCAGAAGCAGGTGTGCAACAGGTTTTGGTTGACCTGATTTCTGGTTTGCACACTAGCTGAGATGTCTCCAATTATTTGGGAAATTCGATGGTCTCTTGATGTTACTAAATCAACAGGGGGTGTTGATTGTTCACCAACCTGTGTTGTTGTTTCCTCTTGTGGTACAACAACTGGCTCTTCAAGTTGTTTCTCTTCAGTATTTTGAATGCTTTCTTCATCTTCACTGCTTTCCTCTTTTTGAGTAACATGTAAATTGTTCAAGTCTTCAACAAGAGAATGTTCCTGCAAAGGTTCTATGGTAGAAGTGTTTTTCTCCTTGAAAGACATGTTAGATTCATCAAATGATATATGAACAGATTCCTCAATTTTTAGAGATGATTTATTATAAACCCTATAAGCCTTACTGAGCATGGAGTATCCCAGAAACACTCCTTCATCAGCTTTAGCTTGAAATTTTGCTAAATATCTCTTGTCATTATTGTGTATATAACAAATGCAGCCAAAATCTCTAAAATAATCAACTTTAGGTTTCTTCCCTTTGAGTAATTCATAGGGAGTCTTTCCCTTTAGTTTATGTATTAAACTTCTATTCAGCGCATAGTTGGAGGTGTTCACAGCCTCTGCCCAAAAGGATAGAGGAAGGTGAGCATCTGACAACAATGTAGTGGCAGATTCAATAAGGGTTCTATTTTTCCTTTCAGCTACCTCATTTTGTTGAGGAGTTCTAGGAGCTGAGAAAGTATGTCTGATCCCTTCACTCTGACAGAACTCTTGCATAAGAAGAGAATCAAACTCTGTCCCATGATCACTTCTGATCAGGGCAATGTGAGTATTGAACTCAATCTGTGTACATTTGAGAAACTCTGTCAAACACTTAAAGTTATCAGACTTCTTCCTCAGAAAGAACACCCATGTGAATCTAGAGAAGTCATCTACAACTACTAAGGTGTAAGATTTCCCTCCTAGGCTTTGTACTGTAATGGGTCCAAAAAGGTCTATGTGTAACAGATACAATATCCTAGGTGAATCACTCTTATTAAGTGACTTAAAACTATTTTAAGTTTTCTTGCCTAATTGACAAGCCCTGCAGAGTCCTTCCTTCTTGTAGGGGCCAGAAGGTAGTCCTCTAACAAGGTTGTCCTTGGATAGCCTAGCAATAGTTCTAAGGTTTAAGTGTCCTAGTCTCTTATGCCATAAAATATTAGGTCTACAAACAGAATTGAATAGGCAAATGTCTACATCTGTTGAAAGAAAATCTACTAGATAGATGTTACCTTTCCTTTTACCTGTCAATACAGTTGTGTTGTCCTCTGACTTGATCTTGCACAATGCTTTGCTGAAAGTCACCTGGTAGCCTTCATCACATAGCTGACTGATGCTTATCAAATTATGCTTCAGTCCTTCCATATAAGCTACCTTCTTGAATGTTACTGATCCAATCTGGACTGCACCATATCCTTTAGTTTGTCCAAAGTTTGAATCACCAAAGATAACTTTGGGTCCAAGCTTGGCTTTAAAGGATGTGAGGTTGTCCTTGTTTCCTATCATGTGCTTAGAGCACCCACTATCCAAGTACCATTGCTGGTTAGATGTTGGATAGGTCTTCATCTGCACATAAAATAATTCATTTGTTTTTGACCCAGTTTACCTTGGGCCTAGGTTGATAACCTTTAAACTCAGAAATAAAAGACATCCCAGGTTGACTCTTATAACCTTCAGGATGATATCTCCTTAGAGGTATTATCCATTCAGTATAAGGGTTAAAGATTTGGGATGAAGGACCCCTAGGATTGGATTTTGATTTGCCCTTGAAAGAGTTTCCAGAGCTCTGATCTCTATTCGACGATCGTGGAGCTGCGTTCGACGATCTTGGGTCAGATCATCGAGCTCCGTTCGACGGTCGACTTTGGCAGAGTTCAGGAATTTGAGATCGTCGACCAGAGTTCAGCGATTTTGCCTGAGATCGTCGATCTGCGTTCGGCGATCGTCGAGCTCCGTTCGGCGATCGTCGAGCTCCGTTCGACGATTTCTGCTGGAACTTTGTTTTCTTGGGCAGATCAGAATTTTTCCTAGCTACCTCTACAACACCCTCTCCTTTATCAGAAATGAACTTGATTGGGGTTGTTAGAACTATAGGTTGGCTGGATGAAGCACCCAAGCACAGTGTACTATTAAATCTTGAGTTCACTGTGCTTGTGATGTCCATCAGCTTGATACTTCTCCCATTAAGGGATTCTTCAAGCTTCTTGGCCTCAGATAGCTCACTTTTCAGTGAAGCTATCTACTCCCTACAGCACTCCAACTCCTGAGAGAGTTTGAGGTTTTCTGACTTTAAGGTATTATGTTCAGATAAATGATTTCTGAGAGAGATAATTTCTTTCTCAGATTTTAATAAGTCTAAACATAATGCTTTAAACTCAGATTTAAAGTCTTCTGAATTGAAATCAAATGAATTAATTACCTGGTCTTCTTCAAGTTGAGTCTCTAAATCTGACTCTGAGTCTTCTTCATCTGAATTATGTTGTGAGGCATTGATTGCCATCATGCAGAACTCCTTCTCTTCTGCATCATCTTCATCATCACTGGAGCTGGATGAGGCTTCTGACTCCTCTTCACTCTCATTCCAGGATTCAGCAACAAACCCCTTCCTTGTGTATTTGTTTTTGCTTGAGGAGGTTTGCCATTGACATTCCTCTTGAAGTCTTTCTCCTTTCTTCTTTCTTTCTTGTCCCTTCTGTCCTTATTTTTGTTTTCTGGATAGTCAGGTACAATGTGCCCTGGTTTCCTGCAACCAAAGCAAACAATTTCTTTATTGTTAGACTTATCATACCTTGGCTTATCATGCTCCTTGTATGATTTCCTTCTGAAGTCCTTTCTGGCCATTTTGTAGAATCTTTTGGCCAACAGACTGAGCAGTTCATCATTGCCTATGACTTTGTCTTCAGGCTGATCTTCAGTTGCTTTGAAGGCTATTGTCTGTTCTTTTCTTGTGGCTGGTGAAGCAACCTTCTGCTCTTCTTCTCTGTTCTTAATGAGCAGCTCATAAGATTTGAGCTTGCCCAAAAGAGCTTCTGTAGTGATCTCATTCAAACTTCTGGTATCCTTGATTGGCCAGATTTTTGAATCCCAAGTGCTAGGGAAGCACATTAGAATTTTGTCATTAAGTTCAGTCAGTGATATCTCCTTATCCAAAGTCCTGAGTTTACTGACTATCAGACTGAGTCTATTGTACATATCTCCAACTGACTCAGCTTCTCCCTTCTTGAAATTCTCATATTGAGATATGAGGTGGAATCTCCTATCCTTTCTCTCATCAGCTGATCCTGAGAGTATTTCAGAGAGTTTATCCCAGATTTCCTTTGCTGAATTACATTCAGCCACCTTTTGAAAGATGTCATCAGATATGGTCTGGGCTAAGATGTTCATAGCCTTTGTATCTGCTATCTTCCACTTCTTGATATCAGCATCTGTTCCTGATGGAGGTGGAACAGCATTTGTACTTGAGTTCTCTGGAGTTCTTGGGCAAACTGTCAAAACAGAATTAAAAATATCCTCGTCAATAGAATTCATGTATAATCTAATCCTTACTTTCCATAGTGCAAACTTGGACAGATTGCACACTGGAGGTCTGGTGCTAGCATAATCTTTGTTTTGGGTCATGATTGGTGAAAAAAAAATATAATAACAAAATCTACAGCAAGCAGATCTAACTAGGAATCTTGGGGTTCAGGTGTTAGCCTGTGCAACCACTGAGGTGTGGTATGTTTAACCAACCTGGCTTTGATACTAATTGAAAGTGCAGCTAGATCTGATATACTCTAGAGGGGGGGGGGGGTGAATAGAGTATATGGTGCTTGAAAACTTTTTACAACAATATTTGTAATCTTAGTGAACAGGGAAGCAAATATTCAATCTAATCACAAAATAACCTACAAAAGATATTAATCATAGATCTAAACTATTCACAAAACAATCACTGCCAGAAACAGAAGATAAAGACAAGCAAGCCAGAAGACACAAGGAACTATAGTGGTTCCCCTAAACTTGGGTACATCCACTCTTCTACAACCCTAGGTAGGAATCCACTACAGGATGAGTTGATCAGGTGTCCCGGGCACCAATGAGCTTTTGATAAGGTGCTCGAAAACCAAATCAGATTTTTTGATCAGTTGTCTTGCCACCAATGAGCTTTTGACAAGGTGCTCAAAAACCAAGCTCAAACTTTTGAAGGGAGTTTGAAAAACCCTTTACAGATATGGCGATGAGAGAGTTATGGAAGTCTTCTCTTTCTCAAAGCAGCTGAGAAGACTATGTGGATTTGATGTTGTTAAAGCTCCCCCTGAGTTCTTGAGATGTTCAGGAAATGAAGCTTTGCTGCAGGGTGATAGGCCTTCAGAAGTTGATCTCCAGCAAATGATGATTTCAGCAACAGCTGAAATGTTAGGTGTCTGGAGTCTTTGAAAGATGTTGGCCTTGAACACTTGAATCAAAGGTGATCTGAAGATTTCAGATTTGTTGATCTCCTTTGGTGTGTGTTCTTGAGTGAATTCTTTTAGCTCTTTCTCTTGTGAACAGTTGATGTTGAGAAAGATGTTGTTCAAAGAATATTGTAGCAGAGAATGTTTTGTTCTTCTTCTTCTTGTTCTGCTTATTTTTGCTGTCTGTCTGTGTGTTTTGAGAGAGATTCAAAAATCTTAAGTTTTATTCTATGGTTCTGAATAGAAAATCATCCTCTGTCAAGAATATCTGTTAGCCTGTCATTAAATGCATCCTTAATTGCAAATGTCTTCTGGGGGAATGTCCAAAGAAACATTCCTTGATAATCCCTTGAAACTTGGTCCAGAATAAATGAAAACGGCTAGAAAATCTTCTGAATTAATTACTGAATAACTCCTTAACTGTTCTGGATTTGAATCTTGAAAATCCTTGAAGTCTTCAGAAAACCTTCGAACTGAGCTCTGCTATCGTCGAACTGAGCTCAGCGATTTGGACTTATATAGCAACAGAGATCGTCGATCTGAGCTCAACTATCGTCGAACTGAGCTCAGAGATAGAGAATCAAAACTGAGTCAAGATCATCGAACTGAGCTCGCAGATCGTCGAATGGAGTTCGACGATTTGTTGAAGTTGAGCTCAGCGATCATCGAATGGAGTTCGACGATCTGTCAAAGATGAGCTAGACGATCGTCGATTGGAGTTCGACGATTCGTCGTACTGAGCTCGACGATATGACTTAGTCTTCAAACTGAAAATCCTTGGTCTTTAGGGCAGCTTCCAAACCTAGACTTCTAACCCTTAGACTCAATTCTAATTGACCTTTAGAGCTATACAGGAGGTCAAAAATAGGTTTCCTAAAGACATAGTGATCCTGACCCAAATTAGTAATAGGGTGTTCCAACAGGCTCCCTTTTGGCACATGTATACGATTCCCCCACCAATGGGTGGCTGATGTTGCAAGTCTTTTGGATTGATTCATGGAATCCCCTTTGTTGGCATATAGATTCGGAAATGGAGTACGGAATAAGCATGCTGTGTGAAGCCCATCTGGATAGGTTGGTCTGGATTGGTGATGTTGCATACGAACCGGAGAAGACTCCGTGATAAACGTGTATTTTAGGAGTCGACGTGTTGGACCTGTGAAAGAAAGTAACAGGAACTACTTGGAGTGGTAGTCCAGGAAAATACCCGTATAATGCTTGTGTTGCTTGTGATGTTGGGTTCTACCTGTGAAGGAAGTAGCAGGAAGTACTGGCATGGTAGTCTTGAAAGACACCTGACATTTGTGACATTTGCGGAGTCATACCTGCGAAGAGAGTAGCAGGAAGTACTGGTGCGCCCAGAAAAGATCCGCTAATGATGAGTGATATGAGTGGGTATAATGAAGTACTAGTGTGCCCAGGAAAACACCCAGGCTTGAATGCCAAGAACAGGATCGGTGAGACCAACCCGTGCCTTTGATTTAACCGCGAGTACATTGTGCTCAGTGATGACAAGGAGATTTGAGCAACGGGGGGTGGAGGATCCGACCTGTGTTATGTCCGTCCAACGTGGACCAGAAAGTACGGTCTGTTGGAGCACGTAGAGAGAGTCTTAGGCCTACGCGTCGTGATACAATGGTGGGCTACGGGCCAATCCCGGTTCACTAAGACTATAAAATTCCGATTGCACGCCATGGAGTAAATGCTCAAGTTAGTTGTCGTTGGGTTGCGACCCTGATACGGTGGTGGGCAACTGGTTCGTAGGTACACCAAGAATGTGCCCTGAGTGCACGGATCATCGAGCCGAGTGACTGACGGTTGTGATGGAATGTGTGCGTAAAAGCACATCATATGTTCTATATATGCTTGTGAAATGCTATGCCTGCAGCGAAGATTACCACTGCCCCGAGAAAGGGGTAGGGTCGTTATAATTTGGTCAGCTGAATGCTGACCATTGCCTTTGTTTGCCATCGTTGGGTGGATTGTCCCTGTACAGGTGATGGAGAGCCATGCGGGACGAAAACGGGTTGATGTCTATGCTGCTTTAGCTTCTGCTGCTGCTGCTGTTAGCCCTCAAAGGCTAATTTGGATATGAGTGTTGTGTTTACTTTTAATGTGGCCGGCCTACACGCCAATGTTTAGGCCACTGTTTGAAAGCCCTGTAAGGTCATCAGGCCAACTAGTTTATGTTGTAAGACATTCCTATCTATATATACAATTTCGAGTTATTTTATATGTTGGTGAAAGAACTAGTGCCTAATCACCTAGAGGGGGGGGGGGGTGAATAAGTGACCAATATCTTTTTAACTTTTCTGGCAGAAATACAGTACAGTAAATGAATTCTACAATTATCACAACACAGCAACCATACAATCATATATACACAGAGTGCACACAGGTTTTATAGTGGTTCCCCAAGGTCTGGGTACATCCACTTTCCCCCTTCGCCTATCTAGTAGTGTACTAGATTAGGCCTAACTTCTCCACTTCTTCTCAGATCCTCAGATCTTACAACTCAGAACCCCAAACAGGTTCCTACAACTCAGAGTGTCCCCACTCCTACAACTCAGGCACAAAGCCTTACCACTCAGTCTTCACCAAGACCTACACTCAGGCTAAACAGCCCTACCTCAGACTTCAATCAAGGCCTACACTCAGAGAATAGAATCTCCTACACTCGGGCACAAAAGCCCTACATCAGCCTTTATAGTTTAGGCTTACATCTCAGATCTATACAAGATCCTACAAAAAATAAAGTTTACAAAGTATTTAACCACAACTCTGAAAGAGAGAGATGAGTTGACTGGCTTCTTGATGAGTTCTTGATAGAACTTTGAAGAGATCAACCTCCGTTGGCTTTCTTCAAAGATTCTTGAATTAGAACACAGTAGGGTTGAGCCTCCTCTGAAGATGATCTTCTATCAACTTCTGTCTTGAGAATCAGATCTCAATCTGAAACTTACTTTTCAGCCTGGTTCAACAGCTGTTCTTCTTAGAAGGAGCTCTCTCTCTCCAACTTTTTAGATCTTCTCTTGAAGGTCTTCTTCTTTATTGTGTTGTTTTTCAATTCATTGATCCTTCATCATTCTGATTTCTGTCGAAGGAGAAAGGTCTATAAATAGTCTTCCTCCAAGGTAACCGGCTGATCCGGTTTCTAACAACCTTCTGACAGCTCTGACAGTTGCAGTTGACCGGTTGAAATGGCAGCTGTCAAGTCATCCAGTCACTTCTTGAAATCTCTGTCACTGTCTGAAAGTGTCGAGACAGATAGTCTTTATGTGTCGACACAAATAGATTAAGTGTTGACACAAGTGGACTAAGTGTCGACACTAGCCTTGATGGTGTCGACACAACTCCTTGTGTTGTTGTAACAGCTTCTCGACACTGCTTCTTCAGAATATGTCGACACTGATCCTGTGTGTCGACACAAGTCTTCTGTTGAATGTGTCGACACTGGTTGAGTGTGTCGACACAAATACTTCTTCTTCAATACTTAGTTGATTTCTACTGTGTGTCGACGCAACTCATTTGTGTAGACACATGCCTCTTTTGTTGAAACTTTGCTGAGTGTCGACACATCTCCTTTGTGTCGACACATGGCTTCATGTGTTGAAACTTTGCTGAGTGTCGACACATCTCCTTTGTGTTGACACATGCCTTCATGTGTTGAAACTTTGCTGAGTGTCGACACATCTCCTTTGTGTCGACACATGTACTTTAACTTTGTTGAAGTTTGCTGAGTGTTGACACAGCCTCTAAGTGTCGAAACTTTTGCTATCGACAAAGTTTCTCTGGGTGTCGACACTGCCTCTAAGTGTTGACATTGATAATGTTGACAATTCTTCACAGTATGTCGACACAGTTTGTATGTGTCGACACTTTCCTTCTGGTGTCGACTCTGCCTTCCTTGTGTCGACACAATGACTCCAAGTGTCGACACAGTTTCTCTAGGTGTCGACACAAGCCTTCTTAAGTGTCGACACTTTTCTTCTAGGTGTCGACACATGGACTTAGAAACTTTTCCTGCAATCCTGCAGTTACTTAACCTGCACAAATAAACTCAAAGCACATCAAATACACCTTGATGTATATCATTGAGTAGGGTGAGGCTTCTTCAAATATGGTACATATATTCCAATGTACCCAACAATCTCCCCTTATTTGGATAAGTCATAACCCTTAGTCAATGATATACACCATACATAACAAATACTCAATATGATATATAACAATATTAGATGACAGAGTAAGAACTAAACATGTATAAACAGAACATGTATAAACAATTATCTCAGAACAATAATGTAATAGATTGAACATATAACATTGTTCTTACAACTTCAAACATTTTCATTAATCAAAAGTTTACATAGATTTAAATGCAAATGATTACAAATTATAAACATAAGAAAATTTCTATCCTATGGTTACTCAGGTTCCTTGATAACAATGCCCTTTCCAGATTGAATCTTTGCTTGAACAGGAGCTTCATTGTCATCAGCAGGCTTCTTTCCCTTAAGATATTTCTTTTTCTGTTCTTCAGCCCTTATCTTCTGTCTTTCAAAATAGTGATAAGGCTTAGGGAAATACTTGCTAGGCTCCTGTGCATTAGGAGTTAGCTTCCCTAATTTAGCCTTTCTTCTATATTGAACTATGGCCTCTTGCCTAGCTTCATGTTTTTTCTATTCCTGGTCAGAATACCATTTACCCATCTCCAGGAAATTATCCTTAGCAGCCTTCCAAGCAGTCAATATGATATTCCTAGAGGTTGGGCTCCATTGCTCAAAATCTGGCCTTAATTCAGCTTGCTCTCTGAACCTTTTCTTAGATAATTGGGCCTCTTGTTCTTTTAGGACTGCCTCTGGCACAGGCTGTACAACTTTTTCAAGAATAACATTCTGATTACCATCAGGAGGACTATACATAAACTGTACCTCCTAATGTATCATGTCAAAATCAGCAGGAGGGTATATCACTTGAGCCACTTCAGCTTGCTCTCCTCCAAAGTATGCAGGATTGATGCCAGACTCTACAACATTATCATCATCACATAAAGGTGGATATCCAAGAGTGGCTCTGATGGAGTTTGAAATCCACTTTGCATGATCAGAGCCTGCTTTGACTAACACCTTCTCCCCCTTTATGACTTCTCTTTCTATGTGATCTCCAAGATCATCCTTTTGGAATCTTATCTGAGCATTCAAATAGTTAACTCCATCCTTATAAAAAGGTTTTAACCTTTGGAGCTTTTCAGTAATTGCCTTCTGAGAATCTTCAATGGCAGTTTTAACTGCAGTGAGGCTCTCTTGTAGTTGCTTATCAAAGGCTTCTTTGGCAGTAGCAGTCACAGCAGTCTGGGCAGTAGCTATATTTTTCATTTCAGTGACAATGGCATTATGAGAAGCAGTTAGATTATCATTCATTCTAAGCTGATTTTCGAGGATATATCCTTGTTTTACTGCCATGTCATCAACTTGTTTCTTAATGTTCTCTTGATGAGTAGCTAGATAGACCACTGCATTGCCTCCTTTATGGAAACAATCAGTCATTTCATTCTTGTTTTGAGTCACTTCAAATCTGATAGATTTGATGTCTTGTGTCAGATCAAATTGTAGGGATTTATGCCCTTCATCCATATACTTTTCTAAAGCTTTTCTTTGCTCATCCATCTTGATTTGCAATGCCATCATCAGAGAACTATAATCAGTAGTTGTGGCATGCTGTGGAGCAATTGTCTGCAATGATATCTTATAGTTCTGGCTTCTTCTCTTGAAGACCTGGAACTTCCTTTTCTTGGCTCTAGCAGCCTCTTCATCCTCTGAAGCAAAAGTACTAGCAATATGTACTCTATCCTTAGGACTAGGATGTAAATCCTTCTCAGTCCTTGGTATTTCTTCAGTATCCTTTGGCTCCACAGTCTCTTTTCTTGCAGTTTCCTCTACAGGCTCTTCTTCAAGATTTATCTTCTCCCCCTCAACAGCTGCTATCTCTCTCTCAAGGTATGTCTGTACAAGATCAGGGAACAACTCTTCTAATGTAAACTCATGTTGAGGTTGTACAGGAGAATCTCTTATTTTTGGAGCAACTGAGTCTACTTTATCAGCAACTGATGTGTCCTCCATGACAACATCTTGTGGTTCACTATGTAATTGTGTTTGCTCTAGAATGGTTTGGGTAGCCCTTTCACTCTCTAATTGAGTTATCTCATCTACATGTAGAGGCTCCCCCTGAAGTGGATCCAGGTGAATTGGGCTAGCTGAGGGTAGCTCCCCCTGCCTCTGAGCATCTTCTTGTCTTACTATTGACTGTCCAGCATTGTCATCTCCTCCATTATCAGAACTGAAAACCACTTGCTCCTCTGAGCTACTTGAGGATTCTTAAGCCACAATGGCTGTCTTCTTCTTCTTCTTATGAGGTGTTTCCTTTTCTGGAGTTGGCAGTTCCTTTGTCAGCACTCTATCTCACCTTGAGAAAATTCTTACATCCATTCTCCTCATCTGGTTTATCTTTGAACCTGCAGCTTGGTTCATCACTTCAGGTATACTGCCAGCTAAGTATAAACTCAGAATTCTACCCAGATTGGGTTTCTTCAGGCTCTCTTTTATCTTATCAAACATAACTACAGACCAATCAGTCTTAAGCTGAAAAATTATCCTTGTCATCAGACTGAACATCTGAGCTGAAATTATATCATGTCCACCAGGCTTGCTTAGTATTACCTTGCCAACTATCTGAGATAAAAACTTGCCCTGTATGTTCATTCCTTTCCTGTTGAACACTGATCCAATCTTTAGGTTTGAATCAAGTCCACACCATGTCAGTGCCTCCCTTGTCTTTGAAGTAGATACATCTTCCTCTTCTTTTGTTCTAGGGAGATGTAGAACTTTTCTTAGAGCCTTATGAGTGACCTTCACCTTTGCCCCATGAACTTTGGACTTAATCTTGAGTCCAGATTCATCAAGAGTTACAGCACTCAAGAATTCGAGGACTTCCTTCTTCCAGATCTTGATAGGTTCTGAAACAAGATACTCTAGGCCAGTCTCTGCAATTAGGGTTACCACACCTTTGATTTCTGGTTCCGCATCATCAAAGGCGTGTCACACGAGCTCATATCCTTCATTAATGTTCTCTTCTAGCTTGGGCACCATTAGGGTTTGAAGAAATTTTGAATTTAGAGAAGAGAGATGTCGACACACAAGTTTGGTCTCGAAACTAAGGTGAGCGTGTCGAAAAACAATGGGGAAGACCTATTTATACCTTTCTAAAGTTGAAGGTGAAAAGGCGCGACAAAATACTTGAAATGTGTCGACACTGTTGAAAAGTGTCGACACTTACTGCTAATGTCTCGACAACTATGTGTCGACACAATATAGTCGACAGAATATATGTGTCGACACTAATTTAACTCAGCTCGACACTTAGTCGAGACTCTACTAAACTAATTCTGTCTAAATCCTAAGTGTCGACACCACCTTGGATGTGTCGATACATACACTGCATGTGTCGACACAAATTCTCTGAAGTGTCGACACAGACTTCCTAGATGTGTCGACACCATTTCTCTGAAATGTCGACACCACTTCTATGTGTCGACACATACAACTCTGTGTGTCGACACCATTTTACTTAGCCAATTTTTGTAAACTATTCTAAGTTTATCATTCCTAATTCAATTTTAAACTTATTGAATTTGGTTTCATCTAAGGGTTTAGTAAACATATCAGCTAACTGATTATCTATCTTAACATACTCTAGCGAAATGTCTTCTTTTTCCACATGTTCTCTTAGAAAATGGTATTTAATTTCTATATGCTTAGTCCTACTATGAGAGATAGGATTATTTGCAATAGAAATGACACTGGTAGAATCACAAAATAAAGGTGTCCTACTTACTTGAATACCATAATCTTCTAGCTGGTGCTGTATCCATAGTAGTTGTGCACATCAGCTTCCTGCAGCAACATACTCTGATTCTGCTGTGGAGATAGCCACACTGGTTTGTTTCTTGCTACTCCATGACACCAACCTTCCACCTAGAAATTGACAGGTTCCTGTGGTACTCTTCCAATCTTCCTTGCAGCCTGCAAAATCTGTATCTGAATAACCTGTCAGTTCAAAATCTCCATTCCTAGGGTACCAAAGGCATAGATAAGGTGTGCCCTTAAGATATCTCAAAATTCTTTTGACTGCTGTCAAATGAGATTCTTTAGGGCAAGCTTGATACCTAACACAGACACATGTAGCATACATGATATCTGGTCTACTAGCAGTAAAATATAGTAGGGAGCCAACTATCCCTCTATTCAAAGTTTCATCTACAGGTTTCCCTGCATCATCTTTGCTTAGAGACATGCTTGACCCCATCGGAGTTTTCATGGTAGTGGATGATTCCACACCATACTTCCTTATCAACTCTAGGGAGAACTTAGACTGGCATATGGATAATCCATCTTCAGTCTATCTAACTTGGAGACCCAAGAAGAACTTAAGTTCCCCCATACTGCTCATTTCAAATTGTCCTTGCATGAGTTTTGCAAACTTTATGCAAAGACTACTTTCTGTAGATCCAAATATTATGTCATCTACATATATTTTGGACTAAGATAATCTTGCCTCTGGATTCCCTAAGGAATAGAGTCTTGTCTATTTTCCCCTTGAGAATTTATTCTCAATGAGAAAACTAGACAGGGTTTCATACCAAGCCCTTGGGGCTTGTTTTAACCCATACAAAGCCTTCCTAAGTCTATAAACATAATCAGGTTTAAGAGAATCAACAAAACCTGATGGCTGCTCTATATAGACTTCTTCCTTCAGATTTCCATTCAGAAAAGCTGACTTAACATCCATTTGATATACCTTAAATCCTTGAAATGTTGCATAGGCAAGGAACATCCTTATTGCTTCCAGTCTTGCTACTGGAGCAAAGGTTTGATCAAAATCAATACCTTCTTCTTGCCTATATCCCTTTGCGACAAGTCTAGCTTTATTCTTTATGATTATTCCATTTTCATCCAACTTGTTCCTAAAGATCCACTTAGTTCCAATAATGTTGTGGTCCTTGGGTTTAGGAACTAGCTCCCAGACCTTGCATCTTTTGAATTGATTAAGCTCCTCTTGCATGACCTCAATCCAATGAGGGTCTAGGATTGCTTCTTCAAACTTCTTTGGCTCTACTTGAGATAGAAAACTGGAGTAAAGAACTGTATTTAGATTCCTGCTCCTTGTTTGCACACCTTGTCTAAGATCTCCAATTATTTGATTTGCTGGATGATCCTTTAAATGCCTATTTGCTTGAGGCGGCCTGTCTTCAGGTTGCACTCCTTCAGTCTCTTCATTTAGCTGCTCCTCTTGGTCTTCTTCAGCATCAGGAGTATCTTGTACTCCCCCTGGACAACAGCTACCATATTCCACTTGCTGACTTACAGAAGACCCTTCTATTAAGGTAAGCTTGTCCATTCTTTCAGTTACACCTGTGGAGCTGTAAACACTTCTTGGCAATTCATTGTTAATAAGTCTAGCTTCATCAAAAACTACATGAACTAACTCTTCTACAACTTGAGTAATCAAGTTGTAGACCCTATAAGCCTTACTATTATTGTTGTACCCAAAAAAGATCCCCTCTTGGGATTTGGCAGCAAACTTGGATAGATAAGACTTACCATTGTTTAGGATATAACACTTGCAACCAAAGATCCTGAAATGGGATAAATTTGGTTTTCTGCCTTTCACAATCTCATATGGGGTCTTCTTGTGGCTCTTGGTGATAGTAGCCCTATTGATCACATGACAAGCAGTGTTTACTGCCTCAACCCAGAAATATTCTGGGAGAGATGTGTCACTCAATAGGGTTCTACCAACCTCTATCAAGGTTCTATTTTTCCTTTCAGCAATACCATTTTGCTGAGGTGTTCTTGGTGAGGAAAATTCCTGAAAAATTCCAAATTCTTCACACAGTTTTGTCATACTTTCAGACTGAAATTCAGTACCGTGGTCACTTCTGATTTTGACCACTGTACTGTCCAATTCATTCTGAATTTGTTTAACAAAACTATATAAAATACTTGGAGTTTCAGATTTTTGTCTAAGGAAGAACACCCAGGAAAACCTTGAATAGTCATCTACAACCACAAATGTGTAGACCTTCCTACCTAGTTTGTGAACTGGCATAGGACCAAAAAGATCCATATGTAAGAGGTATAGACACCTCATAACATCTTTGTTCTCAAGGCTCTGAAAGGTGGATTTGGTCTGGTTGCTTTTTTGACAAGCTGAGCATATCCCATCCTTGATACATTTGACCTGAGGACCATTCCTCACTGACTCTTTGCTAAAGAGTTGGCCAATTGTCTTATAGTTAAGATGAGCCAGCCCCTTGTGCCATTTAACACAATGTGAGACTTTCTCATCAGCTACAAGACAAATAAGAGAAACAATGTTCTCACACATAATGTCTAGACAATAGACATTTCTCTTCCTATATCCTGTCAGAATGATCTTTTGATCACTTGACCTTTTGATATGATAACCATCCTTGACAAATGAGATGTCATATCCTAAATCACTCAACTGACTTATGCTAATGAGGTTATGTTTCAAACCCTTTACATAAGCCACTTGAGTAATTGTAATTTGGTTACTAATAATATTACCAAAGCCTTTGATGATTCTTTTTTCTGAACCACCAAAGGTAACTTTAGGGCCATCCTTGATTGGTGTATAGTCCTTCAGCAACCCCCTAGTTCCAGTCATGTGCCTGGAACATCCACTGTCCAAGTACCATATAGGGGCATGGTCACTTGGACTCACCTGCAAAACAGATTACTTAACCTTAGAACCCAAATAATTCTTGGGTCCTTGGTGCAGGTTAGTTTGACTTTTAACAAAACTACCTGTAGCTCTTCTAGCAGGTAGTTTGCTACTCTCCTTGACACTTGAATTGTGCTAACAATCTATGGCAAAGTGGCCTATCTTGCAACAACACCAGCACTCAAACATGTTGTACCTTTTTTACATACAACCCTGGCTGAATTTTCTACTGCAGCCTTCTTGTTTAGTGCTGGGGATTTGCCCTTAGATTTGGACTTAACTGTCCAGGCAGGTTTTGTAAACCCCAATCCAGTTTCACCCTTATGAGGTACAAACTCATCAATCAAAGGTAAAACTGATTTTGGTTTAGAAAAACTTGCTACAATATCTCTCTCCTTCTGAAGTCTAGCCTCCAGATTTCTAATTTGATCATTCATAAATGTAATAGTACCCATCTGAATAACAGTAATGTTCTTCAGCCTGGCTATTTCATTCAGTTTCTGATCAAATAACTTATCTGAATTAGCAGCAGCCAATTTAAGACTAGCAATCTCCTTTCCCTGAGTTTTGGCTAAGGTTTTGCTTTTCTTCAAGGCCTGCAACAAGTCCCTATATTCATCAATTAACTGATGAATATCTCCTTCAGATTCAGACCCACCCACATCACTTGATGCAGATGTATCTGATTCTGACTCAGTACAAGAAATTGAACTAGAAGAACAACTTTGTACCTTACTTGGTCCAGGCTGATCCTGGATCTTGTCTCCTTCAGATAAGGCCATCAGTCCCTTGCACTGAATGTCCTCATGCTCATAAATTGAGTTCATTAGCTGCATGAACTCATCTTCTTCCTCTTTAGCAAACAATCCAATATAGGCTTCATCTTCTGAATCTGTTTCTGAAGATGACTGATGAGTCAAACTTTTGTCTTTCTTGGCAACAAAGGACTTTTCCTTTTTGCCCTTAAACTGTGTCTTCTTTCTGTCAGTTGACTCCTTCCTCTTTTCAGGACAGTCAGCCACTACATGTCCTTGTCTATTGCAACAATATCATATAATCTTTGATGATGTAGCTTTGCTTGACTTAGACTTTCTTCTGTCATTCCTTGATGACTTCCTATTCTGATAGTAGTCATCTTTTGTCTGTGAAGTGGATGGCTTAGACCTCCACTGCTTCTTCTTCAGAAACTTTTGAAAATATCTTGTAAAGACAGCAAAGTCTTCATCACTTTCACTGCTATCTGACTCATCTGTCTCAGCCTCAGCAACTTTTTGAGGTGGAGATGGAGACTTGCTTTTATATTTCCTAGTGGCTTCAGTATTGAAGGCCACAGCTCTTTCCTTGTGCTCCACTCTAGTAGTCTTCTCTTCCTCCTTTCTAACCATTAACTGCATATCATAAGATAACAGTTTTCCAAATAAGGTTGGAGGAGGTATGTTAGCTAGTTTGGCCATTTCCCTAATGGCACAAATCTTGGTGTCCCAGTCTTTAGTCAGGGATCTTAAGAAATTATCATTCAGCTCATAGTTGCTGAATTCTCTTCCATAGGTCATCAATTCATTTACTTTCCTATAGAACTTCTTGTAGCATTCAGTAATGCTATCAGACTTTTCTTGTCTGAAGCTTTCAAATTCCTGATTTAACAAAGACTTCCTATCTTGTCTTACTTCTTCTGATCCCTCCATATAGACTATTAATGTATCCCACATTTCTTTAGAAGTTTTACAGTGAATTAAATTCTGAAATGTTGCACCATCAATTGCACTAACAATAATATTCTGGGCCCTCTTGTCCATAGTGGCCAGAATAATTTCATCTTTAGTCATTTCTGAATAGTCTTTGGGAGTTCTCTGATTTGCATCCAGAATAGATACTTTCATTGGCACATATGGCCCTTCTTTGACTGTAATGTATATTCTTGGGTCAGATGCTTCCATAAAAAGTCTAACCCTCTCTTTCCATATGCCAAAAATCTCTTTTCTACAGATTGACAATTTCATGGATCCCAGCTCTTTGTGATTCTCACTAGAACCCATTTTCTTGAATCTTGATTATTCTGATTCTTCCTATAGGATCTTACTCAGACTGTTATGTCCCTTTTTGAGGGACCTGGCTTTGATACCACTTGAAAGAACTAGTGCCTAATCACCTAGAGGTGGGGGGGGGGGTGAATAGGTGACCATATATTTTTAACTTTTCAGGCAGAAATACAGTACAGTAAATGAATTCTACAATTATCACAACACAGCAACCATACAATCATATATACATAGAGTGCACACAGGATTTATAGTGGTTCACCAAGGTCTGGGTACATCCACTTTCCCCCTTCGCCTATCTAGTAGTGTACTAGATTCGGCCTAACTTCTCCACTTCTTCTCAGATCCTCAGATCTTACAACTCAGAACCCCAAACAGGTTCCTACAACTCAGAGTGTCCCCACTCCTACAACTCAGGCACAAAGTCTTACCACTCAGTCTTCACCAAGACCTACACTTAGGCTAAACAGCCCTACCTCAGCCTTCAATCAAGTCCTACACTCAGAGAATAGAATCTCCTACACTCAGGCACAAAAGCCCTACCTCAGCCTTTATAGTTCAGGCTTCAACTCAGATCTATACAAGATCCTACAAAAAATAAAGTTTACACAGTATTTAACCACAACTCTGAAAGAGAGAGATGAGTTGACTGGCTTCTTGATGAGTTCTTGATAGAACTTTGCAGAGATCAACCTCCCTTGGCTTTCTTCAAAGCTTCTTGAATTAGAACACAGTCGGGTTGAGTCTCCTCTGAAGATGATCTTCTATCAACTTCTGTCTTGAGAATCAGATCTCAATCTGAAACTTACTTTTCAGCCTGGTTCAACAGCTGTTCTTCTTAGAAGGAGCTCTCTCTCTCTCTAACTTCTTAGATCTTCTCTTGAAGGTCTTCTTCTTTGTTGTGTTGTTTTTCAATTCATTGATCCTTCATCATTCTGATTTATATCGAAGGAGAAAGGTCTATAAATAGTCTTCCTCCAAGGTAACCGGCTGATCCTATTTCTAACAACCTTCTGACAGCTCTGACAGTTGCAGTTGACTGGTTGAAATGGCAGCTGTCAAGTCATCCAATCACTTCTTGAAATCTCTGTCACTGTCTGAAAGTGTCAAAACAGATAGTCTTTATGTGTCGACACAAATAGACTAAGTGTCGACACAAGTGGACTAAGTGTCGACACTAGCCTTGATGGTGTCGACACAACTGCTTGTGTTGTTGTAATAGCTTCTCGACACTACTTCTTCAGAATGTGTCGACACTGATCCTGTGTGTCGACATAAGTCTTCTGTTAAATGTGTCGACACTAGTTGAGTGTGTCGACACAAATACTTCTTCTTCTGTACTTAGTTGATTTCTACTGTGTGTCGACACAAGTCTTCATCATTCTGATTTCTGTCGAAGGAGAAAGGTCTATAAATAGTCTTCCTCCAAGGTAACCGGCTGATCCGGTTTCTAATAACCTTCTGACAACTCTGACAGTTGCAGTTGACCGGTTGAAATGGCAGCTGTCAAGTCATCCAATCACTTCTTGAAATCTCTGTCACTGTCTGAAAGTGTCGAAACAGATAGTCTTTATGTGTCGACACAAATAGACTAAGTGTCGACACAAGTGGACTAAGTGTCGACACTAGCCTTGATGGTGTCGACACAACTCCTTATGTTGTTGTAATAGCTTCTCGACACTACTTCTTCAGAATGTGTCGACACTGATCCTGTGTGTCGACACAAGTCTTTTGTTGAATGTGTCAACACTGGTTGAGTGTGTCGACACAAATACTTCTTCTTCAATACTTAGTTGATTTCTGCTGTGTGTCGACACAACTCCTTTGTGTAGACACATGCCTCTTGTGTTGAAACTTTGCTAAGTGTCGACACATCTCCTTTGTGTCGACACATGCCTTCATGTGTTGAAACTTTGCTGAGTGTGGACACATCTCCTTTGTGTCGACACATGCCTTCATGTGTTGAAACTGTGCTGAGTGTCGACACATCTCCTTTGTGTCGACACATGTACTTTAACTTTGTTGAAGTTTGCTGAGTGTCGACACAACCTCTAAGTGTCGACACTTTTGCTGTCGACAAAGTTTCTCTCGGTGTCGACACTGCCTCTAAGTGTCAACATTGATAATGTTGACAATTCTTCATAGTGTGTTGACACAGTTTGTATGTGTCGACACTTTCCTTCTAGTGTCGACTCTGCCTTGCTGGTGTCGACACAATGACTACAAGTGTCGACACAGTTTCTCTAGGTGTCGACACAAGCCTTCTTAAGTGTCGACACTTTTCTTCTAGGTGTCGACACATGGACTTAGAAACTTTTCCTGCAATCTTGCAGTTACTTAACCTGCACAAATAAACTCAAAGCACATCAAATACACCTTGATGTATATCATTGAGTAGGGTGAGGCTTCTTCAAATCTGGTACATATATTCCAATGTACCCAATAGTTGGACATTCAAGTGTGGATTTCAATGGTTAGTGTTGGCTTCCGCTAGAATGCATTGTGTCATGGTGAGATGCGCTACTCTGGTATCATCCCGTAACTTCACCGTCTGTTTTGTGATATATGCTGTGGGGCCCCGGTCGAACCTTCTAGTATATACCATATGAACGGATGGAGTTGTTACATTTTTGGTATTCGCTGTCTCGATCTTTTCCTCTCGAAGTCATTTTCGACTTCTTTTGTGGGGTGGCGAGCACGTGTCTGTGCAAACTAAGTTAACACGTTCGAACTCCTGAATGTCCATGATAGGAATGCAAATTCTTGTGTTTGAGGAACCTGCGCGTTCCTATTTTGTGTTGTTTGCTTGTGTAAGGCCGCTAATATGTGTGTCTTATCCACTTTAGGCGTCTCGGAGTGGTGTGGGGCAATCGGAGCCCCAGAATTCGGATGAAAGTACGACACCAGCAGAGGTGCCTACGCCTCCACCTTCCGCATAAACTGTACGATTAGTTGCTGCGGCTTTGTTTGCCATGATCCAAGGCTAGCCAATTGCGTAGGCACAACTGGCTGTAAGGCCAGAACCTGTAGTTGATGTGGCTCCTCGAGCGGCTGAGAAGCAGTTGACGCGGTTTATGAGTTTTCATCCGCCTACGTTTTCGGGAGCGTGATCCCCTACGCAGGCTGAGGATTGGCTATCGCGCGTCAAGCAGATTATGATAAAGCTTGGATCGGAGGAACATCAGAAAGTCACCCTATCTAGCTTCCTACTTGAAGGAGAGGCTAGATTGTGGTGGGACGAGATGGAGCTGCATCACTTGGCGAGTCGTCCCTTAATACAATTATCGATGGAAGAATTCTCTCGACTCTTCCTAGCGAAGCACCTTCCTACGACGCAACAGATTGCCACGGAGAAGGAATTTTAAAGGCTGATGTAAGGTGATGGCAGTGTTGACGCGTACATACATGAGTTTACACGCTTGGGGCGGTATGCGGGTTCTATTTTTGCTAATGAGCAAAAGAAGACAAATAGGTTCTACGAAGGACTGCGGGACGAGCTGAGGTTCCTGCTCTCTAATTCTGTGAACCAAGGCTTCCAGACGTTGGTCGATACTACAAGCGCGCTGGAAAAAGATATGAAGAGGGTGCAGGGGAAGAGGGCTTTGGTTGTGGTGCAACCGGAGTTGAAGGTGCCCCGACTTGGGAAACCGTATTATAAGAAGAGATGGGGCAAGAAGTCCAAGAAAACTGGACAAGCTCCTTTGTTAGTAGCATCGGGAGGAACGTCGGGGGCCACCTCGCGACCGGATACTCGTACATGCTTTAATTGTGGATGGGTGGGGCATATAGCTCGGGAGTGTCGGATGCCGCCAAAGACTGAAAAGAAGGCGAGAGCATCGTATGCGGAGAATGGCAAGGCAGTGGTGGACTCCTCTGCCTCTCAGGCGCAGCCCTGGGTCTACAATCTTGGCCTGCAGGAGTCTTGGAGTGACGTCGTCACAGGTACGAGTTTAGTTTTGCGTATCATATTGCTTATATGTTTTGCTTAATGCATATGTGTATGCGGCTTGTGTGTGTGACATGATTGTCATAGGCTTTGTGATGATTCAGGACACGCTGGCGCGAGCACTGTTTGATACAGGTACGTCACATTCTTTTCTGTCTAGCGAGTTTATAACGCAACTTGGGATACCTAGTCGTGCGAAGATAGATAGCGTCAGAGTGGTGTTGCCGAATGGCTGTTGGATGCTTACGGATCAAGCTTGCGATATGGCAGTCCAAATCGGAAGTCGGGATTTCAATTTGACTGCATCTGTATTGCCGATATCGGAATTCGACGTGATATTTGGTAAGGATTGGCTTGTGGAGCAGCATGCCTTGATTGTTTGCTAGTCCAAAGAGATCACGTTGGGCCATAATACCGAATAGGAGACAAAGTTCGTGGGTAAGCGAGGAGTGGGCGGGACGTTGTTGTCTGCACTCCAAGTCTTGAAGGCTGTTCGGAAGGGTGCGGAGTGCTACTTCTCCCTGATTCAGGGTGTGGAGCCTAAGGCTTGTGTGTGTGATGTTCCGATTGTGTCAGAATTTGCAAATGTGTTTCCCAAGGATCTCCCTGGGCTACCATGCCAGCGTGAGATTGACTTCACGATCGAGTTGGTGCCAGGTGCGAAACCTGTGGCCCGCTCGCCATATCGCATCGCGCCTAAGTAGATGGCCGAGTTGAAGGTCCAACTACAAGTGTTACTTGAGCAGGGTTATATACGACCAAGCATGTCACTGTGGAGGGCGCCTGTGCTTTTTGTAAAGAAGAAAGACGATGGATTGAGGTTATGTATTGATTACCGTGAACTGAATAAGCTGACCGAGAAGAATAAATATCCGATACCCCGAATTGATGAGTTGTTCGATCAGCTAGTGGGATCGACCGTCTTCTCGAACTTGGACTTGAAGTCTGGTTATTACCAGTTGATAATCCGGGAAGGTGAAATTCCCAAAACCGCAATTGGAACGCGGTACGGGCACTACGAGTTCACGGTCATGCCATTTGGGCTGTGGAATGCGCTCTCGGTATTTATGGACATGATGCACCGAATATTCCGCAAGTACCTGGATCTGTTCGTGATAGTGTTCATTGATGATATCCTGGTGTACTCGAGATCGGAAGCCGATCATGAGAAGCATTTGCGGTTTGTGTTGAATACATTGAGCCAGAATCAACTCTATGCCAAGTTCTCGAAGTGCGAATTTTGGCTAGCGTCGGTGGCTTTTTTGGGCCATATGGTGAGTGGAGCGGGCATAGTAGTGGATCCAGCAAATATAAGGGCCATAGAGGAGTGGCCAGTGTTATCTTTAGTGGCCGAGGTCCGGAGCTTCCCTGGACTAGCAGGCTACTACCAAAGATTTGTTGAAAACTTCTCGCGGATTGCTTTGCCGCTAACCACGCTGACGCAAAAAGAGTAGAAGTTCGTTTGGTCGCAAGAGTGCACACGAGCTTTTGAAGAGCTGAAGATTCGGTTGACGACGGCGCCTGTGTTGTCATCGCCATGTGGTACCGATGGATTTGTAATCTACAGTGATGCTTCAGGGAGCGGCTTAGGCTGCGTGCTTCTGCAAAGTGGAAGGATGATTGCTTATGGCTCACGCCAGCTGAAAGTGCACGAGTGGAACTATCCCGTCCATGATCTTGAGTTATCGGCGGTGATCTTTGCACTAAAGCTATGGCGACACTATCTTTATGTTGTGAAGGTGGAGATCTATACAGATCACAAGAGCCTGAAATACCTATTGGAGCAGAAGGGCCTGAACATGCGATAGCGAAGGTGGTTGGAGTTCCTTGGGGACTACACCTTTGAGATTCACTACACGCCCGGAAAAGGCAATGTAGTCGCGGATGGCTTGAGCCGGCAGACTCCGATAAGAGCAGCTTGGTTGCAGAGGCATGATGAACGTCTCATCCAGGAGCTAGAAGCGCTAGAGATTTCTTGTGTTGACAAGAATTCCACTTCCAATGCATGTTTTAACTAGACGGAGGTGCAATGTGACCTTGCGGACCGAGTTCAACGGGCAACGGAGTTGGATGAAGATCTCCTATGCTATATGAAAGCTGGGCCAGAAGGAAAGTTCTCCTGGGATGACGGTCTTTTGCGAAAAGAGGGTCGTCTGTGCATCCCGAGTTTGGGTACATTGAGGAAAGAATTGTTGTATAAAGCGCATTATACGAAGTACTCAATCCACCCTGGAAGCACAAAGATGTTTAGGGATATGAAAAAGCTATTTTGGTGGCCAGGGCTGAAGAAAGATGTTGCTCACTATGTGGCCAAATGCCAAACCTGTGCTATGGTGAAGGCGGAATGCCAGAAACCGGGCTGTTATTTGAAGTCGTTGCCGATTCCAGAGTGGAAATTTGACGATATTTCCATGGATTTCGTGCACGGGTTGCCGAGATCTCAGCGAGGGAACGATTCCATCTGGGTGATTATCGATCGGCTGACAAAAGTGACACACTTCCTCCCGAACAGGCGGGATGATTCGGTAGAAAGTTTTGCAAAGCTGTACGTGGAACAGATTGTACGACTCCACGGTGTTCCTCGGAGCATCGTGAGTGATTGATATGGGCGATTCACATCAAAGTATTGGTGGCTAGTTCAGCAGCTGTTGGGCACGAAGTTGACTTTCAGTACGGCCTTTTATCCCCAAACGGATGGACAAACTGAACGAACCAACAGAACGATGGAGGACATGCTCCGAATGTGCGCCCTAGATTTTGGAAGGAGATGGGAAGATCATCTCTACATGGTGGAGTTTGCCTATAATAACAGCTACCAGACGAGTATCGGGATGGCACCGTATGAAGCTCTATATAGAAGGAAGTGACATACTCCCTTGGCTTGGGTAGAAGCGGGCGAAGCTAGAGTTTATAATCGTAATGAAGTCGATGAAGCATACTCAACCATTCGTGCTATTCGAGTGAGGCTACTCATAGCCCAAGATTATCAAACGAAGTACTACAATGCCACGCACCAGAACGAGGAGTTCGCGGTAGGCGATTGGGTCTACATGAAGATTAAGCCCTTCAAAGGCGTATCCAAGATTCGACATTTGAAAAAATTGAGTTCAAGATATTTGGGTCCATTTGAAGTGGTTGATCGAATCAGAGAAGCTGCGTATCGGCTAGCTCTTTCGGCAGACTTGGGTGGACTACATGATGTGTTTCACATCTCGGTGCTTCAGAAGGCCGTTAAAGATCCAGCTCAAGTGATCACGGATGATGGTGTGTCGGTGGAGTATGGGCTAACAACGAGAGTTAGACCCATTCATATCGAGGATCGAGCCGAGAAACAGTTGCGGAATAAGACGGTCGGGATGGTTAAAGTCCGGTGGTACAACTGCGATCGTGAAATGCTTACATGGGAGTGAGAGCAGACCATGCGAGCTGAATTTCCCGAGCTATTTCTGCAACTGAGTGGATAGTGAAAAGTTATTGTAACAAGAAATTTTGATGTTATGACTTTTTAGTTGCTGATGCCATCCTGTGTGCAAATTTCGAGGACGAAATTTATGGTAGGAGGGGAGGGTTGTAACAACCCAATTTTTCAGCAGGTAAAATTTTGGGTGATACGGCCTGGGATACGGGCGTGTCCCAGTGCGTGTCCTACACGGGTGCGGAGTCGTCGTAAGTTCGACGAAAAATGAGTTCGATGAACTGCGTTCTTCTTTTGACGAACTGCGTTCGACGTTCATCGAATGCGGGTACACGGTCGACGAGATACGTTCGCAGTTCGTCGAATGCGGGAACACGCCAGGATACACGGGCATGCACCATTCGAGGAGGGCGTGTCCCCCTGTGTTCGACTAACTGTGCTCGACGATCGTCAAGTATGGGGTATACGGCCTGTGACATGGGCGTGTCATAGGCCGTGTCCCACTGCGTTGAGAGGTCGACATTTTTCTCTCGAGTAAGTGGAAAAGTACTCGTGTAAGATGGCGGTGACACGGTCATGTCATTCGACACGTGTTGGGTACATTGGAAAATGTGTACCAGATTTGATGAAGCCTCACGTTACTCAATGATATACATCAAGGTGTATTTGATGTTGTTTTGAGTTTATATGTGCAGGTTAAGAAAATGCAGGATTGCAGGAAAAAGTTTCTAAGTCCATGTGTCGACACCAGAAGAAGCTGTGTCGACACTTATGAAGGCTTGTGTCGATACTGGAGAAAAGCTGTGTTGACACTTGGAGTTAATTGTGTCGACACTTGGAAAGGCTGTGTCGACACCAGAAGAAACTGTGTCGACATACATAGGCAGTGTCGACACACAGAGAAGCATAGTCGACATCAACTGTGTCGACACATAGAGGCAGTGTCGACACACAGAGAAAGTTTAGTCTACATCAACTGTGTCGACACACAGAAGCTTAGTCGACATCAATTGTGTCGACTCACAGAGGCCGTGTCGACACATAGAAGACTTAGTCGACATCAACTGTGTCGACATACAGGACTTGTGTCGACACATGGCAGAATTTCAACAAAGTAAATTTGTATGAAGAAAAGAAGTGACTGTGTCGACACCACAGATCTAGTGTCGACACATTCTACAGAAGCTGTGTCGAGAACCAGAATCAACAACAATGGAGATGTGTCGACACCACCAAGGCTTGTGTCGACACTTATTCCAATTGTGTCGACACTTAGTCTACTTGTGTCGACACATGATGAAGTTCAGTCTCGACACTTTGCTAACAGAGACAGAGTTTCAAGAAGTGACTGGATGACTTGACAGCTGTCATTGCCAACCGGTCTACTGCAACTGTCAGAGTTGTCAGAAGTTTGTTAGAAACCGGATCAGCCGGTTACCATGGAGAAAGTCTATATAAAGGCATTTTTCTTGGATAAAATTGGAGATTGAGAAAAACGTAACAGATTGATGAACTCATAGAAAAAAGTATATACACATACAGAAGAAGATTTTCTGAAGAAGATCTAAGAAGAAAGTGGAGAGAGAGAGAGCTCCATCTATTGAAGTGCAGTTGCTGAACCAGGCTGCTAAGAAGGATTCAGATTGTGATCTGAATATCAAGAAAGAAGCTGATTGAAGATCAACTTCACAGGAGATTCAACCCTACTGAGTTCAGATTCAAGAACCTTTGAAGAAAGCTAAGAGTGGTTGTTCTCTGCCATCAGATTCTTCCAAGAACTGATCAAGAAGCCATCCATCCATTCTCTCTCTACCAGGGTGGTGGTTAAATACATTGTTAAATCTATTTTCTGTAGGATCTTTATAAGATCTGAGTTGTAAGCCTGTGTTTATAAAGGCTGAGTGTAGGAGAGTAATTTCTCTGAGTGGTAGGCCTTATTGAAGGCTAAGGTAGGGCTGTGAGCCTGAGTTGTAGGAGATTGTGATCTCTGAGTGTAGGCCTTATTGAAGGCTGAGGTAGGGCAGTTTGCCTGAGCTATAGGAGTGTGGACTCACTCTGAGTTGTAGGAGCCTTATTGGGTTCTGAGCTGTAAGATCTGAGGATCTGAGGTGAAGAGAAGAAGTTATGCCGAATCTAGCACACTGCTAGAGAGACGAAGGGGGAAAGTGGATGTACCCAGACCTTGGGGAACCACTATAAAAACTGTGTGCACTCTGTAATTGTATAATTCTATGAATTTTGTGCTGTGATAGCTGTAGAATTATCTGTTTATGAGTAATTAACAGAATAGATATTCTGTCTTAGAAGAAAAAGGAATTACACCTATTCACCCCCCTCTAGGTGGTTAGACACTAATTATTCCAAGTGGTATCAGAGCCAGGTTACTCAAAGTTTGACTTAACAATTTTAGTGAGATCTGTAAGGCAGAATTAAGTTCAAGAAAATGGGTTCAGGAGAAAACCATAAAGAACTGGGTGCAATGAAATTAACAATCTGCAGAAAGGAGATATTTGTAATATGGAAGGAAAGGGTCAGATTATTCATGGAGGAATCTGATCCTAGAATTTACATAACAGTTAAAGAAGGACCATATGTTCCTATGAAAATTTCTGTTCTTGATGCCAAACAAAGAATTCCAAAGGATTTTTCAGAGATGACTAAGGATGAAATCATCTTGGCAACAATAAATAGAAGAGCCCAGAATATTATAGTAAGTGCCATTGATGATGCAACATTCCAGAATCTAATACACTGCAAAACCTCCAAGGAAATGTGAGACACATTGATTGTCTACATGGAGGTGTCTGAAGAGGTTAGGCAAGATAGGAAATCTATGTTTAATCAAGAATATGAGAGCTTCAGACATGCCAAGTCTGAAAATATTACTAAATGTTATAAGAAGTTCTATAGGATTATCAATGAACTAATGTCCTATGGAAGAGTTTTCAGTACTTATGAGTTAAATGATAAATTCCTTAGGTCTTTGACAAAGGAAGGGGACACAAAAATCTGTGTCATAAGGGAAGTGGCCAGACTGGCTGAGATTTCTCCTCCAACACTGTTTGGCAAACTGCTGTCTTATGAGATGCAGCTGATGGCCAGAAAAGAAGAAGAGAAACATACAAAGGTTGACTCTAAAGAAAAGTCAGTGGCGTTCAAGGTGGAAGCCACCAGGAAGAATAGGAGAATGTCTCCATCTTTTCCTAAGAGAGATGCAGAAAAGATCTCAGAGAATTCAGATAATCCCAGTACAGATAGCAGTGACTCAGATGAAGACTTTGCAGCATTAACAAGGCAGTTCCAGAGTTTCTTAAAGATGAAGCAGTGGAAATCTAGGCCTTCCACATCACAGTCCAGGGATGACTATTATCAAAAGGGGAAATCATCCAGGAAGGACAGGAATGGGACAAAGCCTGGCAAGTCAACTTCATCCAAGATTATATGCTATTACTGCAACAAAGCTGGACATGTTGTGGCTGACTGTCCAGACAAGAGGAAGGAGTCTGCTAATAGAAAGAGATCTCAGCACAAGAACAAGAAGGAGAAATTCTTGGTTGCTGAGAAAGAGAAAAGTCTGACTGATCAATCCACTTCAGACTCAGAATCTGAGGCTGAGGCATATATTGGTCTATTTGCAGAAGAAGAGGATGAGTTCATACAATTGCTGGACTCTATCTATGAGCAGGAAGACCATCAGTGCAAAGGATTGATGGCAGTATCTGAAGGAGACCAGTACCAGGATCAGCCTGGCTCCAGTAAGGTAAAATGTGTTTCTATAGATTCTGATTATTTCACTGGGTCAGAATCAGATGCATCTCCATCAAGAGATGAAGATGGGTCTGAATCTGAAGGAGATATTCATTAGTTGATAGATGAATATGAGATTTATTGCAGGCACTTAAGAGAAGTAAAAACCTGGCCAAAAATCAGGCTAAGGAAATTGCAGCTCTTAAGTTGGCTGCATCTGATTCAGAGAAGTTGTTGGATCAGAATTTGAATGAGATAGCCAGACTGAAAAACATTACTGTTATTCAGATGGGTACTATCACATTCAAAAATGATCAGATTAAAAATCTGGAAACTAGACTTCAGAAAGAGAAGTAGATTGTAGCTAGTTTTTCTAAGACAAAATCTTTATTACCCGTGATTGATGAGTTTGTGTCTCAAAAGGGTAAGGCTGGATTAGGGTTTAAGAGAACTGCATAGACTGCTAAGTCCAATTCTAGAGGCAAAGCCCCAGAACAAAACAAAATACCTGCTGCAAATATTACAGCTAAGATTGCACCTAAAAAGAGGTACAATAAGTTTGAGTGTTGGTGCTGTGTCAAGATAGGCCACTATGCCTTAGACTGTTGGCACATTACTAGTGTCAAGGAGAGTAGCAGTCTGCCTATTAGAAGAGCTGCAGGCAGATTTGTTAAGTTTCAGACTAACTTGCACCAAGGAACCAAAAGTTATTTGGGTTCTAAGGTTAAGTAATCTGTGTTGCAGGTGAGTCCAAGTTGTCATGCCCCTATATGGTACTTGGACAGTGGATGTTCCAAGCATATGACTGGAATAAGTGGATTGTTGAAGGACTACTCAGCTATGCTGAATGGGCCTAAAGTAATCTTTGGTGGTTCGAAAAGGGAGTCATCAAAGGTTTTGGTAACATTTCTAATAACTCAATTACAATCACTCAAGTGGCCTATGTAAAGGGTTTGAAACACAACCTAATTAGCATAAGTCAGCTGAGTGATTTAGGTTATGACATTTCATTTGTCAAGAATGGTTGTCATATCAAGAGGTCAAGTGATCAAGAGGTCATATTGACTGGATATAGAAAAATAAATGTATATTTGAAAGTGCAGCTAGATCTGATATACTCTAGAGGGGGGGGGGGGTGAATAGAGTATATGGTGCTTGAAAACTTTTTACAATAATTGTTGTAATCTGAGTGAACAGGGAAGCAATTATTAAATCTAATCACAGAATAACCTACAACATAAATTAATCACAGATCTAAACTAATCATAAAACAATCACAACCAGAAACAAAAGATAAAGACAAGCAATCCAGAAGACACAAGGAGCTATAGTGGTTCCCCTAAACTTGGGTACATCCACTCTTCTACCACCCTAGGTAGGAATCCATTGCAGGATGAGTTGATCAGGTGTCCTGGGCACCAATGAGCTTTTGATAAGATGCTCAAAAACCAAATCAGATTTTTTGATCAGGTGTCTTGCCACCAATGAGCTTTTGACAAGGTGCTCAAAAACCAAGCACAAACTTTTGAAGGGAGTTTGAAAAACCCTTTACAGAGATGGGGATGAGAGAGTGATGGAAGTCTTCTCTTTCTCAGATCAGCTAAGAAGACTATGTGGATTTAGATGTTGTCAAAGCTCCCCCTGAGTCCTTGAGATGTTCAGGAAAAGAAGCTTTGCTGTAGGGTGATAGGCCTTCAGAAGTTGATCTCCAGCAAATGATGATTTCAACAACAGCTGAAATGTTAGGTGTCTGGAGTCTTTGAAAGATGTTGGCCTTGAACACTTGAATCACAAGAGATTAGAAGATTTCAGATGGTTGATCTCCTTGGATGTGTGTTCTTGAGAGAATTCTTTGAGACAGAGAATATTTTGTTCTTGTTCTTCTTGTCTGTGTTCTGAGTTCTAAGTCATAGAGAGATTCAAAAATCTTGAGTTTTATTCTCTGGTACTGAATAGAAAATCATCCTCTGTCAAGAATAGTCGTTGGCCTATCATTAATTGCATCCTTAATTGCAATTGTCTTCTAGAGGAAAGTCCAAAGAAACATTCCTTGATAATCCCTTGAAACTTGGTCCAGAAATAAATGAAAACGGCTAGAAAATCTTCTAAATTAATTGCTGAATAACCCCTGAATTTGAATCTTGAAAAATCCTTTAAGTCATCAGAAAATCGTCGAACTGAGCTCTGCTATCGTCGAACTGAGCTCAGCGATATGGACTTATACAGCAACAGAAAAACGTCGATCTGAGCTCAAAGATCGTCGAACTGAGCTCAGAGATAGAGATCCAATACTGAGTCACGATCGTCGAACTGAGCTCGCAGATCGTCGAATGGAGTTCGATGATTTGTTGAAGTTGAGCTCAGCGATCGTCGAACGGAGTTCGACGATCTGTCGAAGTTGAGCTAGACGATCGTCGATTGGAGTTCGACGAATCGTCGTGCTGAGCTCGACGATATGACTTAGTCTCAAACTGAAAATTCTTGGTCTTGAGGGCAGCTTCCAAACCTAGACTTCTAACCCTTAGACTCAATTCTAATTGACCTTTAAATCTATACAGGAGGTCAAAAACAGGTTTCCTAGAGACATAGTGATCCTGACCCAAATTAGTAATAGTTTGTTCCAACAATCTCCCTCTATTTGGGTTAGGATTACTATTTAGAGAATTTGGAAAAATTAAATAACAACATACACAGCAACAAAACATAAAAGCAATAAGCAGGACATTGCAGAACCATAGATATATATCATCCCAAATAATAATCAGAAATCAAGATGATTGTCACCTTACATAGTCATTTCTTCTCCTTGCTCTTAAAGAGTTTGATTTTTCTATTGGGGTTGAGAGCTTCCTTCTTTGATCTTGTGTCATCTGCTGCACCTAAAGATGTTTGCTGTTTGGGCCTGAGAACTACAGCTTCAGGATGCAGCTCCATGTATCTATCAGAATCAAAGAATTTGCTTGAACCATATCTTTCCAACTCTTTCTTTCTCTGTTCAAATAGTGTAGTGATGTTGGAGGAGTCTCTTCCTTGATCTTTAGCTTCTTAATCTGGTCCAGTGCAGCAAGCTCTTTCATCCTTGCAGTCCAAGCAGTTGGATTATTTTCAGGATCTTCAAATGGCACTGGTGGCTCATATCTATTTGATGGATTATCTTGAGGAGGCCTGGATGAAACTACTTCCTTTAGTTTATAGGGAAAAGGACCAGAGGTTGTGTCTGATGAGATTTGTCCTTCCCTGGAGTAGGGATGATGCCTTGAATAACCTTTAGAATAAACCTGGAATTCCCTTTGATTGCCTCTATAGTTTCCTCTTCTGGATTGAGAGCCCCTGGACTGGCTTCCCCTATGATAGGATGTGGCATGAGGCTGATAGGGCGTTTGGCTTCTAGCAGAGGGTTGAGCAGCTGAACTTCCACCTACACCTGCATCAGGAGGAGGTGGTGGAGGAGGATGAGGATGTTGAAATTGGGAAGATCCTTTCTCATACTTCCTCTTCTTCTTCATGGCTTTGAGTTGATTCTTTGAATACTGCATCCAGTGCTCAGTTATGGGACAGTCATGAAGAATATAATATGGAATGTCATTACTGTCCTTGAATTTGGCTGGAGGTACTCTCTTCATGGATTTGCTCCTTGCCTTTCTCTTCCTAGCAATGGTGGCAGAGGAGTCATCAAAATCTTTCTTGAACTCATCACTTTCAGAACTTTGCTCATCATAAAGAGCATCAATCTTTTTCATCAAGTCTTTCTTGAGCTGGGTTGAAGCAGATGAAGCAGCAGTGATTGGAGCAATAGCAGATACAAGACTTGTAGCAATTGTAGTTGAAGCAGAAGTAGATACAGAACTGGTAACAGAATTTGAAGCAGCAGCAACAGCAGCAAAAGGAATGTCATCAGCAAACACATAAGGCTTAACATCATGTGCCTCTGTCATCTACATATCCTTAGAAATTGACTCATCAGCAGTATCAACATTAATATCAACAAAATTTTCAGCAGGAAGGGCAGCAACATCAGAAACATCAACACTGCTTTCAGCAGGAGTAGCAGCAGCATATACTGAATGGACAAAGGAAGTTATAATGCTGGTATCACAACATGAAAAGGGCACAAGGGCCTTGGAGAGATCCTCTGGGTGCTGGACAGCAACTCTCTCTGGAAAACAAGCTATCTCTGGCAGACAACTGAAATACATTGAATCAAACACTGAGAGCAAGGACCTGATGTCCACTGGAAAGACTGCAACTAGAAGGGGAACTGGAGCTTGAAGAGCAACAGCAGTAGCAGAAACAACTAAAGAAACAAAAGACACAGCAGGCAAGCTCACTTCATAGGGCATCTCCCCCTGCCTAGATTCAGACAAAGCTGGATCAAGGCACACTGCTGAAGGGGCTGCCTGAGGAAATAAGGAGGAGAGCCTGGCAGAAAGATCTGCCACTGATTGGAGTAAGGGAGCCAAGGAGGTCTCCAAGAGAAGAGATAGCCTGGGGGCTAGAAGTTCATATATCCTGTCAGCAAGGGCTGGAAGATCTACTTGCTCAGTAGTGACTAGAGCAGAGGTAGAGGATGGAGGTGGAGCTTTTGGTGATGGTAGAGGAGAGCTGGTGTATTGGGGAAGAGATGGTTGAGGTGTGGGTAAAGTGGTGATGGAAGACAAGGGGATTGAGATAGATGGTGTGAAGGTGGGTTGATCAATGATCTCTTGTAGAAGGTCTTGGTAAGATGTTGATGAGGAGGGTAGCTCAGGAGGTGAGGTGTAACGCCCCGAAACTCAAAGGAGCAAAGGGGAATAATTTGGGCCAGTTTGAGTTCTGGTTGCAGGCACACGGCCTGGGACACGGGCGTGTCCCAGGGCGTGTCAAGCCTGTGTCGACACTAAGGCGTGAAGTCGACACTTTGGTCTCGACATTGTGTCGAGACTGGGCACACGGCCTGCGACACGGGCGTGTCGCAGGGCGTGTCGACCCGTGTCGACACTTAGCCGTGAAGTCGATACAGTGCTTCGACATTGTGTCGAGACACGACACACGGCCTGCGACACGGGCGTGTCGCAGGGCGTGTCAACCCGTGTCGACACTCGTCCCGCGAAGTCGACACTTTGGTGTCGACAGTGTGTCGAGACATGGCACACAGCCTGCGACACGGGCGTATCGCAGGGCGTGTCGACCCGTGTCGACACTTAGCCGTGAAGTGCCGAGACCTTGTACACGGCCTGGAGCCCAGGCGTGTCAAGGTGACACGGGCAAGGACACGGGCGTGTCCGAACCCGTGTCAGCGCTCGGGTTGAAAACGGGAGAAAATCATGGGGTACACGGCCAGCTACACGGCCGTGTCAGTTGGAACACGGGCGTGTCAGATCGAACACGGGCGTGTTCGATGCCCGTGTGAGGTTCCAGGTGATTCGATTTTGACGGCGAATGAGGCACACGGCCCTGGACACGGGCGTGTGCCAGGCCGTGTTCGGCCCAGATTGGGCATTTCAGTCCCGAATCGAAGCCGTTCATTTCTTTGACTGAGGATCCAATGGCTGGGGGTTGTTCCTGAAGGGATATACCCGGGTTTTGACTTAGAAAACCCTCACTTTTTCCACTTGTTATCTCTCCAAACCCTTGGAGAAAGAAAAGCTAAGGCAAGAAGAAGAGGAACTAGATCCGCCATTGGAGGAGCTTCGGAGCTCCGAATCGCAAGCCGACTCCGGATCCACGGAGGCAACGCAAGTGCGGTGATTTCCATCCGATTACTTTTCGATGGCGCCAAAGAGGACCGCAAGGGTAACGATCCTCATCTTGAGCATGAGTCGCTCTTTTCTTTGCATAGGAAGCCCGCTCTCGCGAGTTTGCGGAGAGTTGGAGGCGTTCCTTCGGGTAGATATGTGAAGTCCCCGTTGTTTAGAGTCCGTATGCGAGAACGGACATAGGCATTTTGGTTGAAGCCTACCCGGACATGTAGTTCGGATCGGTGATGTTGCATTGCATAAGGCCGGAGAAGACTCCGTGCTATTTGGTGTTTTCGGGTTTTCTACACGGTAGATTGCAGCAGGGAGCCTTGGGGACTAACCCAAAGGTGCACCCGGAAAACTGGGCGGACACGAGGTCTTGCCAACTTGGTGGCCTGAGAGCCAACTTGAACATAACGGGGTTATGTGACTTGTGTTAGAATGGGACTCGGTGAAAGTTTGACCCGCGCATATGGCTTAAATTGCCGTTGCGATGTGAGCACGGGTTAGATGGAGCCGTACCCGCTCTATGTCGTTCGGGTTAGAGAGACCTAAAGTACATGGCACTCGCCGTTGGCATAGATGTGAGTCTTCGGTGGTCGATGGCTTAAATTGACGTGACCAATACCATGAAGACGAATTGCTCATAGGAATGGCCGTCTAAGTGGCGGTGGTGAGTCCGGAATGTTAATGGCTTCAATTGACGTAACATCGACCGGTTCACCGAGAATGTGCCCTGAGTGCACGGGACGTGTGGCCGTACGAGCCAACGTCTGTGATGAAATGGCTATGATTATATGCATTGCTCGCTTGTGCTAATGAAATGCAGGGAAGGAGCATCGCCGCCCCGAGTTGGGGGCGGGATCGTTATAATTTGGTCAGCATTGCTGACCGTTGCTTTGTTTGCCACCGTGCGGTGGTTTGTTTGCTTGCAGGTGCAGCTGGACCAAGCGGTCAATAGCGGGCTAAAGCCCTTTTTGCGAAGCTGGCCCTCGAAGGCCCGAATGGAAATGTTTTATGTTTTGTTCATGTATGGCCGGCCTGCGTGCCGAGGTTTGGAAATCATGTAAAAGACAAGTGAAACATTTTGTAAGGCCTTAAGGCCGACTTTTGAGTATTTTGTAATAACATTCCTATTATCTTGCTAGTGGACATTCATGCTTGTGCTGGGTTCTTGTTTTGCAACTTTAATAAATTGCTTCCGCTAGAATGCTCTGTGTAGGACGTTGAGATTGGTTGGATGGTTTCCATAAGTAACCACCCGGTCTGTCTGTGGTATATGGCGTCGGGCCCCGGCCGGACCTACTGCTATATGCTATGCGACGGATAGGGGGTGTTACAATTTGGTATCAGACTACTGGTTTTGGTCGGGCTTAAAGTGAATTCGTGGGCGAATTCTTTTTAAGGGGTGGTGAGCACATTGTGTGCGTCATCGTAATAACAGTAAAAAGAACCCATGAATGTCCACTTAGGAATGAAAATACTCGTGTTTGAGGAACCTGCGTGTTCCTATAATTGCTGTTTGCAATGTTATTTGGTCGCTTAACGGTGTTTTGTACCACTATAGGTGACCAGAAGTGGTGTTGGGCCGTCAGAACGCCGAGGTTCTGAGGCAAGTAGTGCACCAGAAGTTGCTCCCGCAACACCTTTGTCGGCTGAAAATATAAGATTGGTGGCTGAAGCGGTGTTAGCCGTGATAAATGCGCAGCCTGGGAGGCAAGCGCAGCAGCCAGCTCCTGTGATGGAGCAAGTACCTCTTCAAGAGGCTGAGCCGAGGAGGATGGAGCAAGTGGTTGTAGAACCAATAGTGCCAAGGAGGGCGACTGAGAGGCAGTTGAAGCATGTAATGAGCTTTAACCCTCCGTTATTCTCGGGGTTGGGAACCCCATCTCAGGCTGAAGACTGGCTCTCTAGGGTGAAGAGAGTCATGACAGCGACGGAGACGGAGGAGTGGCAGATGACCACCATTGCTACGTTCCTGCTGGACGGTGAAGCGAGGATGTGGTGGGAAGGTTTGGAGCTGCATCATCTGCGAGGTAGACAACTGATAGACGTTCCGATGGAAGAGTTCTCGGAATTGTTCTTAGCAAGATACCTCCCTTCTACTCAGAGGATTTCAATGGAGAATGAGTTCCTGAGGTTGGTACAGGGTGAGAGGAGCGTGGATGAATATCTCCACGAGTTTACGCGGTTGAGTCGTTATGCGAGCTCTACCATCATGGATGAGGAGCGCAAGACTAATCGTTTTTATGAAGGCTTGAGGGATGAGCTGAGACTATTACTGTCGGGGCCGATGACGCAGGGTTTCTTAACCTTGGTCAATACTGCCCGGTCCTTGGAGAAGGACATGAAGAACGTGCAGGCGAAGAAAGGCTTGGTTGATAGAAAATCTGAGTTTAAAGTGCCGACTACCTCAAAGTCCGGCTATCGGAAGTCTTTCAAGAAGCCTAGGACTTCGGGTCCAGCTCCTTCTGGCGCTTCTGGGGCGACTACGAGTCGGACCCCGGGCGCGTGCTTTACTTGTGGCAAGACGGGGCATTTCGCCCGTGATTGTTGGAGCGGACGTCCTAAGTCCGAGAGGAGGCCGGGAGCCACTTATGAAGAGAAGGGAAAGGCGGTGGAGTCGACCGCATCCCACTATGCTCCGGCCCAACCCAGGGTTTACAATCTTGGCCAACAGGAGGCCATTAAACAAGCTGACGTGGTGACAGGTACGGTTTAATTTATAGCAAGTCAATTCCTTTATATGCTTGTTATGTATATGTTACCTTACCACTGCTTGTTAGGATTTGTGTTGATTTGTGAAAACCCGGCACGAGCACTCTTTGATACGGGAGCTTCACACTCCTTCTTGTCCGAAGGATTTATATCACGCATCGGAGTCCCTTCTTCGATGGCGAAGGACAAGTTGGATGTGTTGTTGCCCAATGGGTGTTCGATGCGAGCGGTTAGGATCTGCGAAGTTAAAGTTCGTATTGGAGAGCAGGAGTTTGACCTGCGGGCGTCCTTACTTCCGTTGGTGGAGTTCGACGTCATATTTGGAATGGACTGGCTCTCGGAGCAGCAGGCCCATATAGATTGCGGTAGCAAGGAAGTAAAGCTGGGAGCAAGTCGTGAGACGACTTTTACGGGTCTAAAGGGGTCGAGCAAGACGTTGATGTCTGCTCTTCAGGTGGTGAAGGCGGTTCGTGCCGGAGCAGAACTGTTCTTTACACTAGTGGAGGTTGCAAAGCCAAAGCCCGCGATGGATTGTATTTCAGTGGTATCGGAATACCCTGATGTGTTCCCCGCAGATCTTCCTGGAGCCCCGCCTCAACGGGAGATAGATTTTACGATCGAGCTAGTGCCAGGTGCAAAGCCTGTGTCACGATCTCCGTATCGGCTAGCGCCTAAGGAAATGGCGGAGCTGAAAGTACAGTTGCAAGAGTTGTTGGAGCAAGGGTATGTGCGCCCGAGTTCTTCGCCTTGGAGCGCACCGGTCCTCTTTGTTAAGAAGAAGGACGGAAGCTTGAGGTTGTGTATTGATTATCGGGAGCTAAACAAGCTGACTGAGAAGAACAAGTACCCGATCCCCCGGATTGATGATCTCTTTGATCAGTTAGTCGGGTCGACGGTGTACTCGAAGTTAGATCTCAAGTCTGGGTACTATCAGCTGCGGATAAGGGAGAGTGATATCCCGAAGACAGCGTTTAGTACGAGATACGGGCATTATGAGTTTACGGTCATGCCTGTTTGGGCTGACTAATGCGCCGTCAGTATTTATGGATTTGATGAACAGGACGTTCAGGGAGTACCTAGACCATTTCGTGATCGTCTTCATCGACGATATTTTGGTGTACTCGCAAAGTGAGGAGGATCACTTCAAGCATCTCCATTTGGTGTTGGAGACACTCAGGAGAAACCAGTTGTATGCCAAGTTCTCGAAGTGCGAGTTTTGGCTATCCTCAGTGGCGTTCCTCGGGCATATAGTGAGTGGAGAGGGTATTGCGGTGGATCCGGCGAAGATTGTTGCGATACGGGAGTGGCCTGAGCTTGCTACGGTAGCAGAAGTCCGGAGCTTTTTGGGGCTTGCCGGTTATTATAGGCGCTTCGTAGAGAACTTCTCGCGGATAGCGCTACCTCTCACTACTTTGACGAGGAAGGAGCATAAGTTCGTTTGGACGCCGGAGTGCGCGCGAGCTTTTGAGGAATTGAAGTGTCGGTTGACCACGGCGCCTGTGCTGAGTTCGCCGGTTGGAACCGAAGGCTATGAGATATATAGCGATGCTTCGGGCAGTGGTTTGGGTTGCGTGCTACTGCAGCACGGCAGCGTGATAGCTTATGGCTCGAGACAGCTAAAAGTGCACGAGAGGAATTATCCGGTCCACGACTTGGAGTTGGCGGCCGTGATTTTTGCCTTGAAGCTGTGGAGACACTATTTGTACGGTGTGAAGATTGACATCTACACCGATCACAAGAGCCTAAAGTACCTGATTGATCAGAAAGATCTGAATATGCGGCAGCGTAGGTGGATGGAGTTCCTGGGGGACTATACTTTCAAGATCCACTACGTGCCTGGCAAAGGGAATGCGGTTGCGGACGTGTTGAGTCGCCGAGCCCCAGCTCAAGCGAATTGGCTATCAGTGCATGATGAGCGGTTGGTGCAGGAGCTGGAGGCGTTGGAGATTGTTTGTGTGGATAGACAATCTAGTGCTGAAGCAGTGCTAAATTGGACTGAAGTCCAATATGACCTGGCTGATCGGATTCGGCAGGCTTTGGATATGGATGCTCATATGAAGCAGTTCATGATAGAGGCTCTGGATGGGTCAAATTCCCAATTCGTTGTGGAGGACGGATTGCTGTGGAAGGACGGTCGTTTGTGCGTCCCAAGTGTGGGCAAATTACGGGTGGAGTTGTTGTACGAGGCGCACCATACCAAGTACTCGATTCACCCGGGGAGCACGAAGATGTACCGCGATATAAAGAAACTGTTTTGGTGGCCGGGCTTGAAAAAGGATGTGGCGCTATATGTAGCGAAGTGCCAAACCTGCGCCTTGGTAAAGGCGGAGTGCCAAAAGCCGGGAGGATTTCTTAAGTCCTTGCCTATTCCGGAGTGGAAATTCGACGACATCTCTATGGACTTTGTGCATGGTTTGCCAAGGTCGCAAAAGGGGAACGACGCCATTTGGGTGGTGGTCGATCGATTAACGAAGGTGTCGCATTTTATTCCGCATAGGAAGGATGATCCGGTGGAGAAGCTGGCGAAGCTTTATGTGGATAACATAGTGCGGCTTCATGGTGTGCCCCGCAGCATCGTGAGTGACCGAGATGGGCGGTTCACGTCCAATGATTGGAGGCTGGTGCAGCAAATGTTGGGAACAAAGCTGAAGTTTAGCACAGCCTTCCATCCGCAAACGGATGGGCAGACCGAGAGGGTCAATAGAACGATGGAAGACATGCTTCGCATGTGTGTCTTGGACTTTGGAAAGCAATGGGAGGACCACCTTTATTTGGTGGAGTTCGCATACAACAACAGCTACCAAGCAAGTATTCAGATGGCGCCTTTCGAGGCCCTATATGGTAGAAGATGTCGCACGCCGTTGTCTTGGTTAGAAACGGGCGAGTCGAAGTTGTATAAGCGCGGAAGTGGATGATGCTACTTCTTTGGTGAGAACCATTCGGGAGAGGTTGCTTATCGCTCAGGACCGGCAAGCAAAGTACTATAATGCCAAGCACAGGAACGTGGAGTTCGCTGTGGGCGATTATGTATACTTGAAGATCAAGCCGTTCAAGGGTGTCTCGCGGGTGCGGCGATTGAAAAAGCTAAGCCCGAGGTACCTTGGACCGTTCGAGGTTCTGGAGCGAGTAGGAGAAGCGGCCTATCGGCTGAAGCTTTCAGTGGAGCTAAGTGGTTTACATGATGTATTCCATATTTCGGTGCTTCGGAAGGCGGTGCAAGAGCCTACGCAAGTGATCGCGGCCAATCAAGTGCCGGTGGATAGTGGGCTAACGACAAAAGTCAAGCCCGTGCGGATTGAGGACTCGGAGGTCAAGCGGCTACGCAATAAAGAGATCAGGATGGTCAAAGTCCGGTGGGACAATTGCGGTCGTGAGGAGCTCTCTTGGGAGCGAGAGCAGACGATGCTTGACGAATATCCGGAGTTGTTCCGCTCAGGTACAAATTTAAGTTTGTACATGTTGTTTTTCCCTTTATGTAATTTCGTGGGCGAAATTCTTTTAAGAGGGGTAGAGTTGTAACGCCCCGAAACTCAAAGGAGCAAAGGGGAATAATTTGGGCCAGTTTGAGTTCTGGCTGCAGGCACACGGCCTGGGACACGGGCGTGTCCCAGGGCGTGTCAAGCCTGTGTCGACACTAAGGCGTGAAGTCGACACTTTGGTCTCGACATTGTGTCGAGACTGGGCACACGGCCTGCGACACGGGCGTGTCGCAGGGCGTGTCGACCCGTGTCGACACTTAGCCGTGAAGTCGACACAGTGCTTCGACGTTGTGTCGAGACACGGCACACGGCCTGCGACACGGGCGTGTCGCAGGGCGTGTCAACCCGTGTCGACACTCGTCCCGCGAAGTCGACACTTTGGTGTCGACAGTGTGTCGAGACATGGCACACGGCCTGCGACACGGGCGTGTCGCAGGGCGTGTCGACCCGTGTCGACACTTAGCCGTGAAGTGCCGAGACCTTGTACACGGCCTGGAGCCCAGGCGTGTCAAGGTGACACGGGCAAGGACACGGGCGTGTCCGAACCCGTGTCAGCGCTCGGGTTGAAAACGGGAGAAAATCATGGGGTACACGGCCAGCTACACGGCCGTGTCAGTTGGAACACGGGCGTGTCAGATCGAACACGGGCGTGTTCGATGCCCGTGTGAGGTTCCAGGTGATTCGATTTTGACGGCGAATGAGGCACACGGCCCTGGACACGGGCGTGTGCCAGGCCGTGTTCGGCCCAGATTGGGCATTTCAGTCCCGAATCGAAGCCGTTCATTTCTTTGACTGAGGATCCAATGGCTGGGGGTTGTTCCTGAAGGGATATACCCGGGTTTTGACTTAGAAAACCCTCACTTTTTCCACTTGTTATCTCTCCAAACCCTTGGAGAAAGAAAAGCTAAGGCAAGAAGAAGAGGAACTAGATCCGCCATTGGAGGAGCTTCGGAGCTCCGAATCGCAAGCCGACTCCGGATCCACGGAGGCAACGCAAGTGCGGTGATTTCCATCCGATTACTTTTCGATGGCGCCAAAGAGGACCGCAAGGGTAACGATCCTCATCTTGAGCATGAGTCGCTCTTTTCTTTGCATAGGAAGCCCGCTCTCGCGAGTTTGCGGAGAGTTGGAGGCGTTCCTTCGGGTAGATATGTGAAGTCCCCGTTGTTTAGAGTCCGTATGCGAGAACGGACATAGGCATTTTGGTTGAAGCCTACCCGGACATGTAGTTCGGATCGGTGATGTTGCATTGCATAAGGCCGGAGAAGACTCCGTGCTATTTGGTGTTTTCGGGTTTTCTACACGGTAGATTGCAGCAGGGAGCCTTGGGGACTAACCCAAAGGTGCACCCGGAAAACTGGGCGGACACGAGGTCTTGCCAACTTGGTGGCCTGAGAGCCAACTTGAACATAACGGGGTTATGTGACTTGTGTTAGAATGGGACTCGGTGAAAGTTTGACCCGCGCATATGGCTTAAATTGCCGTTGCGATGTGAGCACGGGTTAGATGGAGCCGTACCCGCTCTATGTCGTTCGGGTTAGAGAGACCTAAAGTACATGGCACTCGTCGTTGGCATAGATGTGAGTCTTCGGTGGTCGATGGCTTAAATTGACGTGACCAATACCATGAAGACGAATTGCTCATAGGAATGGCCGTCTAAGTGGCGGTGGTGAGTCCGGAATGTTAATGGCTTCAATTGACGTAACATCGACCGGTTCATCGAGAATGTGCCCTGAGTGCACGGGACGTGTGGCCGTACGAGCCAACGTCTGTGATGAAATGGCTATGATTATATGCATTGCTCGCTTGTGCTAATGAAATGCAGGGAAGGAGCATCGCCGCCCCGAGTTGGGGGCGGGATCGTTATAATTTGGTCAGCATTGCTGACCATTGCTTTGTTTGCCACAGTGCGGTGGTTTGTTTGCTTGCAGGTGCAGCTGGACCAAGCGGTTAATAGCGGGCTAAAGCCCTTTTTGCGAAGCTGGCCCTCGAAGGCCCGAATGGAAATGTTTTATGTTTTGTTCATGTATGGCCGGCCTGCGTGCCGAGGTTTGGAAATCATGTAAAAGACAAGTGAAACATTTTGTAAGGCCTTAAGGCCGACTTTTGAGTATTTTGTAATAACATTCCTATTATCTTGCTAGTGGACATTCATGCTTGTGCTGGGTTCTTGTTTTGCAACTTTAATAAATTGCTTCCGCTAGAATGCTCTGTGTAGGACGTTGAGATTGGTTGGATGGTTTCCATAAGTAACCACCCGGTCTGTCTGTGGTATATGGCGTCGGGCCCCGGCCGGACCTACTGCTATATGCTATGCGACGGATAGGGGGTGTTACATGAGGAGGGTGAGTCATCTATGAAGGAATCATCAATAAGAGTAAATGAGGGAATGGAGGGTGATGTGGCAATATCTGGTTGAGGGTAGGAATATAATGGATGGAATGGTTCTTCTGTGACAGTTGGAATTGGAGATGGTATTGATGTTGGAGATGGGCTGGAGATGATGATAGTGGATGGAGTTTGAATGGTGGATGGAATTGAAATGGTGGATGGAATTGGAAAAGATTGAATTGGAGGAGGAGGAGAGGCAGCAGCAGGCAGGTCATCTGCATGGGCAGAGACCTGAGGGGAAGTGACTATGGCAGTCCTGGTGCCTGAAGGTGTGCTGGAAGAGGGCCTGCTGGGCTTGGTGATCTGCCTGTCCCATTTACCAAATAGGGCACACGACAGTCTCTTGGAAGCATTAATGTGTATCCCAGAAGATACTAGCAATGCAGGGCATCTGTTCTGCAGAAAAAGGCCTAAAATTCTTCCAAAATTCACAAAACTCTTATTAATTTTCTTTTTAATTAGGTCAAAGAAGACCTCTCCCCAGTTCAAATTCTTCTTGTCCACTATGGCTCCCATTAAGCAGAGCTGATACCTAGAAATAGTATCATGGGCAGAGTGCTTAGCCAACAGGACTTTCCCAACTACATCAGCCAGGAATCTATATTCCACAGACAGATTCTTCTTCATCAGCTTGCTAGGGTTAGCCTCAGAATGACCCATTCTTGCAAGCAAATCAGCATATTCCTCTCCAGATAAATCAGCAGAATCTCCACCAGAACTTAACTCAAAAATTTCTGTCAGAATTGCTGGGGTCAAGGGTACCTGGGTGCTAGAAATTGATCCAACGATTGTGTTTTGATCCTGATTGTGGGCAGTGTAGACCCACTTTTTAATCTCATCAGCAGCAAGTTTAATCCTTATGGTCATGATTGTAGCAAGTTTCTGCTCTTTGAACAACTCCAAGATGTCCTGGAAAACCCGATCTGTCATACTGAAGGACTCCATGTCAATGTCAAAGCCGACATCAAATTTCATGGCGGCAAGAACAGCAACAAAAACAGCCATAGTTACCTGCAAAGATTCAACAAACAAAACGACCAAGTGCAGAAATGTTTGGAGGGAAAGAAAGTTTTTGCAGAGAAATCGAAAGCGCAAAAGGAGAACGACGGTGAAAAATGAATTTTATATTAGGGTTCGACGCAGAAAAGGAAAGATCGTTGAACTTAGTTCGACGATCGGGGCTTCTAAAGGAATCTAAAGAGTCTTCAATATCATCGATCTCCGTTCGATGATATTGGAGAGCGTCGAGCTCTATTCGACGATCGTTCAGAGAACAAAATCGTCGAGCGCCGTTCGACGATCGCTGACCGGAAGAGATAGTTCATACTATCTGAGAAACGCTGAACTCAGGTCGACGATTTCGGAAATCGTCGATCTCCGTTCGACGATCTGGGGGAAAATCGTCGAGCGCAGTTCAGAGACCAGAAAAACACTAGACACTAAGAAAATAATCAAGATGTTTGTCTAGTCTTGGTCAATTTTTAAACTTTTAAAATCTTGGATATTATTTAAGACTTCCTCCATCTAACATTCCTAACTGATTTAGGAAGAAGGTGTGTTTTTTTTCATCCAAGGGCTTGGTGAAAATATCTCCCCTTTGTAAGTCAGTTGGGATATATTGCAATTCAATTTTATTCTTTTCAACATTATCCCTTAAGAAGTGATGCCTAATCTCTATGTGTTTTGTCCTACTATGGAGGACTGGATTTTGAGCTATAGAAATAGCATTGGTGTTATCACAAAAGATTTTAGACTTCTCTAAGTTGTAGCCATAGTCTAGGAGTTGGTTTTGAATCCACAAGATTTGTGAACAATAACTGCCTGCAGCCATATATTCAGCTTCAGCAGTTGAAGTTGACACAGAAGTTTGCTTCTTACAAAACTAAGAGACAAGTCTGTCACCAAGGAACTGACAAGTCCCACTGGTGCTTTACCTGTCAATTCTGCATACAGCATAATCAACATCAGAAAATCCAATTAAATCAAATGCTGAATGTTTTGGATACCAGAGACCTAGATTTGGACAATTTTTAACATACCTGAGAATCCTCTTTACTAATGTTAGGTGTGACTCTCTAGGGCTTACTTGGAACCTAGCACATATACATGTAGCAAACATTATATCTGGTCTATTGGTTGTAAGGTACAGGAAAGAGTCAATCATTGCTCTATATGTTGTCTGATCAACAGGTTTCCCATGTTCATCAGCATCCAATACAGCATTGGTAGGCATAGGTGTTTTCATACAAGATGCTTCAGACATGCCAAATTTCTTAATCAATTCATTTTCATACTTGGTTTGAGAAATAAAGATGCCTTCAGCATGCTGTTTGACTTGCAATCCTAGGAAGAAGGATAGCTCACCCATGCTACTCATTTCAAATTTAGAATGCATTAGGTTGGAAAACCTTCTGCACAATTTAGAATCAGTAGAACCAAAAATAATATCATCTACATAAATCTGTACTAGTAGGGTATGGGACTTATGGGTTCTAATGAAAAGAGTTTGGTATACCCTACCCCTTATAAATCAATTTTCCAAAAGAAAGCATGCTAGGGTCTCATACCATGCTCTAGGAGCTTGCTTGAGACCATGTAATGCTTTGTTCAACCTAAAAACATAATCAGGATAAGTTGGAGACATAAAACCTGGAGGTTGTCTGACATATACTTCTTCTTTGATGTCTCCATTTAGAAATGCACTTTTGACATCCATCTGATATACCTTGAATCCTTTATGTGCTGCTTAAGCTAAAAAGATTCTGATGGATTCCAATCTTACAACTGGTGCAAAAGTCTGGTCATAGTTTATTCCTTCTTCTTGAGAATATCCTTGAGCAACTAGCCTTTCCTTGTTCCTTACAATTACTCCTTGATCATCCAGTTTGTTTCTGAACACCCACTTTGTTCCAACAATGGAGTGATCCTTAGGCTTTGGCACTAGTTCCCACACTTTATTCCTTTCAAATTGATGCAACTCTTCCTGCATTGCAATGATCCAGTGTGGATCTTGCTCTGCATCTTGAATGGACTGAGGTTCAATTTGAGATAGGAAGCAGGTGTGCAATAGGTTTTGGTTGACCTGATTTCTGGTTTGCACACCAGTTGAGATGTCTCCAATTATTTGGGAAATTGGATGGTCTCTTGATGTTACTAAATCAACAGGGGGTGTTGATTGTTCAGCAACCTGTGTTGTTGTTTCCTCTTATGGTACAACAACTGACTCTTCAAGTTGTTTCTCTTCAGTGTGTTGAATACTCTCTTCATCTTCACTGCTTTCATCCTTTTGAGTAACCTGTAACTTGTTCAAGTCTTCAACAAGAGAATGTTCCTGCAAAGGTTCTATGGTAGAAGAGATCTTCTCCTTGAAAGACATGTTAGATTCATCAAATGATATATGAACAGATTCCTCAATTTTTAGAGATGATTTATTATAAACCCTATAAGCCTAGCTGATCATGGAGTATCCCAAAAACACTCCTTCATCAGCTTTAGCTTGAAATTTTGTGTTGGGTATCGTATCCACAACGTACCTGATTTGAAGTAGCCCCTAAACAAGCTAATGTAAATAGACAATGTATTTGATGAAATCTTTTAAGTTGTGCTTGCAGTTATTCCACACTAAGTACACACCAATGTCAGGGTGCAGTAGGTCAATATACACGGGTCTGCGCGACGTAATCCCTTGTTGAGCAGATCAATGTGTTGGCCTACGTGTACTCTCTCTATTGGAGTGTACTTATCTTCAAGTACTAGGCTGTGACAATGCAAGAGCAAACAAGGAGCAAGGATGGGTCAAAGAGCAGCTCATGGGTGGACAGACGAAAAATCGTCCAAGTATTTATCGACGAGAATCACTAGTGATTCTCGCCGAATCGTCGAGAATCACTGGTGATTCTCGCCGTCTCTTTCCAGCTACCTCAGAGCGTGCAAACAAGTCTACATCGACGAGAATCACTTTTGATTCTCGCCGAATCGACGACACTCTGTAGGCAGCAATATTTTAGCATTATACAACTCAGGAAAAATTACCTAGGTCAGTGGATGTTAAATTATACTACTTCATGTGTAAAGTGACCTAGTATTTAATTTAAAAGATTTAATTAAAGGATTATTTGGCCAAGGAAAATTATGAGAATTCATAGGGTAGTTCACTTAGTCCATACCACCCTAGGATAAAAATTTAGGGCCAAGATGCCTTAAGGTTTGGAAGATCACATTTTTAGGGTAATAATAGGACATGGTCTGCATATAACATAAATAGGTCTTGCCTTAGGGGTTACCAGGGGATTGATTATCGACAGAAATAAGTGAGTTCAACATGAATAACCCTGGTGGGTAGAATCGTCTTAGTGAGGGATCAAAAGTGCAAGTCTTAGTTAGCAGCTGGAGTGGGGGTCGACGGAAGACCGTCGGTTTCCCGGTAACACTTTAAGTCACTAGTGTTGTACTAGAGCAATAAAGAGAGCTGGGGAGAGACATGGGTAGCCATCAACTAAAATAAATATCCTTGCGAAAGGGAACGCTGGGCTTAATCCCAACACAGTTCCTAGTGCCCCTTGAGAGCCCTTCACAGGGAATACCGGGGGCAGTCCTGGGATTAACCTTAAATCTCTAGTATAATAACCCGTAGACAAGAGTAATCTAATAGGTTAGGACATTGTTGTACCTTCTCGCCAGTGTTGGGTTTGAGAGATTCATGATATATGCTCACCCGTTTTGGGGCTTGAGGGAGTTGGTATAAAGGCACTAATGTGCGTTCTCACCCGGGTTTGGGTTTGAGGGATTCAGGACGGGTTTGGTCCTGCGAGCGGGAGGCTCGGAATGAATTACTTGCATGTGCATAAATATCATGGCGGGGCATGCGGTACTGGCCGTTCGTCACACGGATGGCAGTACGGTGCACCAGGCGGTTGTGAGAGTTAGAGGGGCCAGTGGGTTGTTTTACACTGCGGTCTGGAGGACGATCCCTGATAACACACATCCGACCCAACAAGACTGACGGGTTTATCAGCAAAGTACGTATGCGAGACTCTAGAGTGCACCTTGGATGTGTACAAAGTCGTATGAGAGGGGTCTAAGGCTTGGTAGTGTGCATACCGGTCTAGAAGCGGAGACGCCCGCTCCGCTGCTGCCGTAGTCAAAGCGGTGGTACCCGAGAGTGATGCTAGCTCTCAAAAAGTGGGAACTAAAGGTCTGTGATCACAGAGTCGTTGTGTGTGAGTTGCACTTGCCTGTGCATAAAATTGCATCATAACATTCATTCATATTAGGTCATACGCTTCATAGATCCTTATCATATAAATTAGTATGGACTCTTTTATATGATAAGTTAAATTTCCTAGAAACCCTAACTTATATATTTGTATGGGAATTTATATAAGTTAGGGTACGTTTGTGATGATAGTATAGTGGTAGATTAGTTATTTACTTACTTTTACTGCTGCCTTTACTTTCCTTTACTGCACTGCTTTTACTAACTACTTGTACCATACTTAGAACTGCTAGACTAGAACAACATCTACTTATTACAACTCTAGTTAGATTCTATCACCTGCTTCCACTTTGTTACCCCTTTGTTGTCCTCCGCTTCGTCCTCCCGCTCGGTGCCTAGGAGCTGCGGGGCGAGGTGCAGAGGAAACGACTTAGTCTTTTTGACTAATGGTCGGTGACCAACTATTTTTAGGAGCCCATGGAGATGGAGCACCAGCATGTCGAGGAGGCAGGACATGAGGAGCAGATACCGCTTCAGCAGACTACTACCACTACTGTGCGTCCTCAGGTGGGATGAGATCTGATGTTCTACTACCGCTTCCGCATTTATTTATTTTGAGAGAGAGTGATTTTGATGTACTGGGCATAAGCCCTTTTTACTCTTTCTTGTACTCTTATGTGGACTATATTGATGTACTTTTCATTTCATTATGTGATTGTACTATGTGGCTTGTGGACTGATGGATTCATATACAGTTTTACTTTCTTCTTCTCATATTGGCCTACAGGTTAAATGATCGTACTAGCCGGCAGGATCGGCGTGTTGCGGTGACGACTAACCCGTGCGTTAGTGCCACCGTAAGATGGCGGTTCCGGGCATAAGACCCGGTAGCCTCCTTGGTAAGGGGCCGAGATTGGTGGCAACTATTCTGAAGCTGCAGGACTTTGACTTGATTTTGGGGTGCATGGCCTGCAGGCTTGAATGTGAAAGGCTGATACCAGTTTGTAAGACCCCCCCTCCCCCTTACCAAGGAGGCTACCGGGTCTTATGCCCAGAACCGCCGTCTTACGGTGGAACTAACACACGGGTTAGTCGTCACAGCAACACGCCGATCCTGCCGGCTAGTACGATCATTTAACCTGTAGGCTAATATGAGAAGAAAAAAGTAAAGCTGTATATGAATCCATCAGTCCACAAGCCACATAGTACAATCACATAATGAAATGAAAAGTACATCAATATAGTCCACAGAAGAGTACAAGAAAAAGTAAAAATGGCTTATGCCCAGTACATCAAAATCACTCTCTCTCAAATGCTGCTCTCCTTGTTCTGAGAGTGGTGAAACTGAAAGGGGAGAGGGAGAGAGTGAGAAGATGAAGTATGGAGGGGAGGGTGATAATTCCTAAGTGTAAGGTGGAGGGATTTCTTTGTTATTGTCACCATGCATGCATGGGTGGGCCCCACTCCATTCCAGCTCCTTCTCATGACTTCCAAGGGTCGGCCATCCCATGTTGGGGCTGATGGCATGGGTCCAAGTGGCTTATTCCAATAAATACCCTTAAATATACCCCTTTCTCTCTCCTAAATTATTCTTTAATTTTGAGATTCTCTCTCTCTCTCTCTCCTAGTCACTAAGTTGGCTGGTAAATCTCATATTGGCAGCCCACATGTTTATTTCATCCACCAAAATATGGTTAGCTCAAGTGAGTTGTGCTTGAGCTTGAGTTAGCCCATTTGGGCTAGCTTGACCCAAACCTAGGCTAGGGTTGACTTAGGTCAATTTGGTCTTTGAGTTTGGCCCAAATGGGTCCTTGGTGACCCATTGGCCTCCCTTGAGGCCTAGGTAGGGTTGTATTGGCCCTTAAGAGGTCACTTGACCCTTAAGTAGGGTACCTTGACTACTTTAGGGCTAGAGTTGACTTTGGTCAACTTATCCTTTTTGGTTGGCTCCAATGGGTCCTTGGTGACCCGTTGTCCTCTCACTATGGTTATGAAGGTATATGTGTGGTCCACTTGGCTAAGGGAACTTCAATTGGCCCTTGTATAGGCCAGTTTGACCCAATGTAGGCTAGGTTGATCCATTGAGGGTTAGAGTTGACTTTGGTCAACTTAACCCTTTTGACTGCCCTCCATGGGTCCTTATTGATCTAATGGATCTTACCATGGTTTGATTAGAACATGGTGGGGTCTTGAAGTCTTGGTGAAGCCCCATGGTTATCTTAAACAAAGGTTCAGGAATTTACTATTTGCAGACCATAGTGGTCTCACCCACATTCATAGGTTTCCTTGGTCTTCTTGGGCTTCCTAGGGTTTGGTCATGACCTAGTCATGGCCACTAACCACACTTAGGGGTCTAGTTGGAAATGGGATGTTACAAATCCCAATAAACAAAATAAAGATTTCGTCCCCGAAATCCAGGTTAGGGCTACGGGAATTTCTACCGAAGAAAAGAAACTTGTAACATCCCATAAGAAGTGGAAGATTACATTTCGACGCCATGTTTGCTAAGTGGGGTTTAAAGGAAAAAAAACCTAAATATATGACCAATTCGCCTAATTGGCAAAGCCAAGACCCCAATAAACAAAAGATTAGCCCCTACTCTTCCTAGAGTAGCCTTACTAGTTTAAAAATAGGAAAGTAAAATGAACATGTTGAGAGGTTGTGAGGTATACCTGACTAAATAGCTCCAGATCGATCTGTACAATTGGAGCGATACGGATCGACGACCAGGGGATACGAGTCTTGCGCCGCAAGAAGATCCCGCTAGTCAAGGTCCTGTGGAGGAACCACGGACGAGAGGAGCATACTTGGGAGCCACAGGACCTGAAGCAGGATATCTGCGGTCATAAAGGAGTATTCTAGTGTATTAATACACGCATATTTTTGAATAGCATCAGGCACGACAAAAAAAGATTCACGAGCCGCCGACGTGACCTAGATCGCGATACCTGCTCCGCCGCCATCGCAGCTCGTGCTAGTCGATCGCCGGCCGTTTGATCGTGGTTTCTTCCAGATCTCCCGACGACAGAAGCTTAGCCAAGCATAGCGTCTCACGCGTCTAACCAGAGATCCTTTGTCTCTTGATTTGTTGATCGGGAAAACCTTCCCCTTCCGAATCGATCGAGACGATCGATCCTAGTGTGACCGTAGGTAGACCTTGCTAGCTTTGCTACGAAAATTGAGTCTCCAAAGTACAGCAGCCACACACCATTGTCGCCGCCGATTCGGAGAACCGTGTTGCCGCCCTTCTTGCCGCCGCCGGTTTCGTGGAGATTCTCTCCAAGAGAGATCTAGGGTTGTGGACTCTTCGTTAACTTCAAGTACACGTCATCGAACGAAGAGGGACACCTTAGTCTCCAAAAGTAGTTTGTATTTTTTGTACATTCTAGTTTCATTTTTGTTGTAAAGGAACGTTGGTTCCTAGTTGTAAGGGTTGGGTGCAACCCGTGTTGTGGGATAGTTGTCTCCTACGTATGGAAGGGTTCCTTCCGATAGTGCAAGGATTGGATTTCAATCCTGTTGGTGAAGTGACCGAGTCGTCCCTTTTTGGGAGATAGGTCGAAGGGGGAAAGTGGATGTACCCAAATCGGGGAACCACTATAAATTGCTTGTGTCCTTTCTTTGCTGTGCTGTTTTATTTTATTGTGCAGGTACAATTTTAATTTCGCAAAAATGCTGCAAGTCACCTATTCCCCCCCCCCATAGGTGAAGGTAGTTGACACTAGGTGGACTTTCAAGTGGTATCAGAGGGTGGTTCCTCATCAAAAAGGTTCACACCTTGAGTAGCATCCTGCCACTAGTGTCAAGAAGAAGGAAAACATCTACAATGGACGGGCTCAAGTACACAGGCAAGATCCCAGTGTGCACCAGGCTCAACTTTCCTATCTGGAAGGAAAGGATCAGGTTCTACATGGAAGCAGTTGATCCTCGACTCTTCATGATTGTGGAGGAGGGACCTTATGTCCCCACTAAGGTCTCCACCATTGATCCTACTAAGAAAGTGCCAAAGAAAATTTCTGAAATGGACAAGGACGAGATGGTGCTGGTGGGACTTGACAAGAAAGCGCAGAACATTCTAGTCGGTGCGGTCGGTGACTCAATGATGCAGAACTTCTGCAACTGCAGGACAGCAAAGGAGATCTGGCACTGCCTGATTATCCTAATGGAGGGCACTGATGAAGTGAGGGATGATCGGAGATCCCTCCTGAACCAGAAATATGAGGCCTTCAGACAAGGGCCTAAGGAAGAGATCGGAGTCACCTTCGAGAACTTTCTCAAGATTATCAATGCCCTCAAAGGATATGGAAGAGTGTTCACTGATGGTGAACTTAATGATAAATTCCTTAGGTCCCTTACTAAAGAATGGGACACAAAGATCTGCGCCATCAGAGAGTTTCGCAGACTAGCTGAGACAGACCCACAAATTCTGTTTGGGAAGCTGATGTCCTATGAGCTTCAACTGAACACCCGGAAAGCAGAAGAAGAAGCAGAGAAGGCTACAGCCAAGGAAAAGACTGTGGCCCTAAAAGCCATTCACTCCAGGAAGGGCAAGGGTGCGGTTTCATACTGTGCCCGGAAAAAGGATGAGGAGGAGGACTCCGAGCCATGCTCCTCCAGCTCAGAGTTGTCTGAGGAAGATTTCTCCCTCATCGCCCGAGCATTCAAGAAGTTCCTCAAGATGAGGAATCAAAGAAAGAGAGACGGCTCCTCCTCCAGGCTTCAGAAGAAAAATTATTCTTCTCACAGGTACACATCTAAACAGAACAAACATCGCTCCTCTGACATTATTTGTTTTGGATGCAATAAGCCAGGACACGTCGTGGCCGACTGCCACCAAGGCAAGAGAGAAAATGGGAAGGGAGAGGAGAACAAGTCCTCTAGAGATAAGAAGAAAGAGAGGAGCTACATCGCCAAAAAGCCAAAGACACTGAGTGAATCTGATTCCTCAGACTCCAGTGATGATGAGGAAGCCTACTTCGGGCTGGTGGGTCGCTCCGACTCAGAAGGAGAATGCCCCCCATTTACTGGGAAGGTAAAAGCTCACACCCCTCTCTCCGACTCTGACTCTGACCCTGAGTCTCTGGATGATGACCCTGAGGATAGCCTTTCGGCCCGTGAAGCGGAGCTCCTCGAGAAGTATGAGCTTCTGCTCAACACTTTGGAGTAGTGCCGTAAGAGATTGAAGGCTGAGAAGAAGGAAGTGAAATTCCTTAAGGGTGAGTGTGTCTCCCTAAGGGAAGAGATCACCAGTTTGATCTCTCTCCGACAGGAGCACCTTGACCTGACTTCAAAGCATTCAGAGTCTCTTATGCTCCTTGATCTTAAGCAGGAGGAAGTCGACAAGTTGGAAGAATAACTTGCGGCAGAAAGGAAGATCGTCAAGAGCTTCTCTATGCCAAAAACAGTTCTTCCAGTAGTTGATACCTTCTCTGCTCAGGCCAAAGGAGCTGGCTTGGGGCATGTAGGGGTATCTGGTTCCTCATCCAAGAGAAACAGGAACCAGAGAAAGAATAAGGCCGCCAAGAAGGCCTCTACTGCTGAAAAGGGAAAGGCTCCCCTCAGTCCTGTTGAGTTCAGAAAGCCTAGCTTTCCTTGCAACCAACATGACTTTGAGTCAACCTTTGGTCATCATTTCCGGCCCTCGGTTGCAAAGCCAAAGAGCCGATATGATGGTTGGACTTTTCCCCGCAACTTCGGTGAGTGTGTCTTCAATGCACCTTACGAGGAATTCCACATGGGAAATTATGGTCAATTCTCTAGCGGCCATAATGGAAAGCAGGCACCAAAAGCCAAGCCTGTTATACTAAAGGAACAGAAGTTGAAGGAGTCATGTGACTGCAATCACTATGATGCCTCCACCTCCAGATCCAAGGCCCCGGTTGTACCCACCATTCCCAGGGTAAAGCAGAAGTCTAGGAAGAGGTATAACAGATTTGACTGTTGGTGTTGTGGCAAAGTCGGTCACTTTGCTGTGGATTGTTGGTTTAATCTGAGGTATAACGAGACTCCCTATGTTAGCAATGCGAGGCCGACCACTCGTAGGGTTAACCACCCGAGGGGGAGTATGCTAACCAAGAATCTAGTACCCAAGTTCGATTGGGTTCCTAAGGGAAATTAATTTTGTTTTGCAGGAATGTCCAAAGGCCACCAAAACGCCAATATGGTACTTAGACAGTGGATGCTCCCGGCATATGACTGGGACAAGAAGCCTGCTGCGTAATTACACTCCAGTCGAGAATGGACCCAAAGTCATCTTTGGGGGGGTCAGATCGAGGAGTCACCAGAGGTTACGGTATGATTTCCAACGGTATAATCTCTATCACCGACGTGGCTTATGTTGAAGGGTTAAACTATAACCTAATCAGTGTAAGTCAGTTATGTGACAAAGGTTATGACGTTAAGTTCTGCAAGGATAAATGTCTGATTATATCATGTGCCTCTTCTGAGACGGTATTAACATGCATTAGGAGCCGAAATATCTTCTGCTTAAATTTTCTGAGTTTAGATTCATCTACCCCCGTATGCCTAGTGACAACAGGAAGTGCATCTCTTTGTGAACAATGACACAAAAGATTGGCACATGTTAATTTCAAAACAATTAGTATGCTGTTTTCTAAAAACTTAGTAAGGGATGCTCCCGTTATCAAGTGCATCAAAGATAGCCCCTGTCCTGCATGCCAGATGGGCAAACAGACTCGGGCTACCTTTAAGAGCATTGCAGACAAAGACTCTTCCCGGTGTCTTTATCTTCTGCATATGGACTTGTTTGGTCCAGTACAAGTTCATAGCTTGGGAGGCAAGTCCTATACGCTAGTGATAGTTGATGATCACTCTCGGTTTACATGGGTGTTCTTCTTAAAACGAAAGTCAGATACGTTTGACATCTTCACTAGTTTTGTCAAGCAGGTTCAGAACGAATTTAACTGCTCAGTGGTCAAAATCAGAAGTGACCATGGAACAGAATTCGAATCTGGTGCTATGACAGAGTTTTGTGAAGAACAAGGTATCTTTCATGAGTTTTCCTCCCCGCGCACTCTACAGCAAAATGGAGTTGCGGAGAGGAGAAATAGAACTCTCATTGAAGCCTGCACGACTATGTTGAAAGACGCTTCTCTCCCAGAATACTTCTGGGCAGAGGCGGTCAATACAACATGTCATTTACAAAACCGAGCATTGATCAACAAGCATCATCGTAAGACGCCTTATGAGCTACTGAGAGGCAGGAAACCAACCATGTCCTACTTAAGGATCTTTGGTTGCAGATGTTATGTACTGAATAATGGGAAGTACCCGCGTACTAAATTTGGTGAAAAATGCTTCGAAGGCATATTCATGGGCTATAGTTCCCACAGTCGGGCATATAGGGTCTTCAATAAGAAAACCCTAGTGGTAGAAGAATCAATTAATGTTGTATTTGATGAAGGAAGCTTGCTTAACAGCAATTCTTCTAGCGGTATTCTTGAAGATGCAGGTGCACGACTTGAACAGCTGAGTCTTGATGAGACCGCTAAAGATGAAACTCCTAAGTACGTCAAAGTTTCCACCTCAACGTCAACTGGGAATGTTTAAGATCAAAATGGAACAAATCTCTTAGAAGAAGGAGAAGCCCAAGAAGTAGTCGAAGCTCCAGACGCCAGACTTCTAGAGCTCCGGCACGTGAGGGATCATCCTAGAGATCAGATCATCGGAGATCCTCGTGACGGTGTTAGAACTCGAAGAGGTACTATTAACGAGATTTTGCATCTTAGCTTCCTGTCACAGGTTGAGCCAAAGAAGTTCGACAAGGCGAACAAAGATGCGGCATGGATTTTGGCCATGCAAGATGAACTACATCAATTCGAACGATGCAACGTTTGGACGCTGGTTCCCAGACCACAAAAATAGAATGTGATTGACACCAAGTGGATCTTCAGAAACAAATTGGATGAACATTGTGTCATCATAAAGAACAAGGCCAGGCTGGTGGCTCAAGGTTACAGATAGGAGGAGGGGATTGACTTCGACCAGACCTTTGCGCCAGTGGCAAGGCTCGAGGCAATCAGATCGTTCCTGGCGTATGCTTCGCACAAAGGATTCACAGTCTATAAAATCGATGTGAAATCAGCATTCTTGAATGGAGACCTGAAAGAGGAAGTATACGTCGCTCAACCCCCAGGGAGTAGGGATGACAGGAAAAGCACTTCCGGGACGTGTCAATTCCTCGGAAGAAGGCTTATCTCATGGAACAGCAAGAAGTAGAATTATGTAGCAACCTCCACAGCAGAGTCTGAGTACATCTCGGCAGGTAGCTGTTGCGCACAACTCCTATGGATCAGAAACCAGTTAGCCGACCACGACCTTCAGCTCAAGGAAGTACCAATGTACTGCGACTCCTCCAGTGTAATTGCAATTGCCAACAATCCGGTATCGCACAGCAGAACGAAGCATATTGAAGTACGCTACCACTTCATTCGGGAGCACGTGGAGAACAAAGAGGGACACCTTAGTCTCCAAAAGTTGTTTGTATTTCTTGTACATTCTAGTTTCATTTTTGTTGTAAAGGAACGTTGGTTCCTAGTTGTAAGGGTTGGGTGCAACCCGTGTTGTGGGATAATTGTCTCCTACGTGTGGAAGGGTTCCTTCCGATAGTGTAAGGATTGGATTTCAATCCTGTTGGTGAAGTGAATGAGTCGTCCCTTGTTGGGAGATAGGTCGAAGGGGGAAAGTGGATGTACCCAAATCGGGGAACCACTATAAATTGCTTGTGTCCTTTCTTTGCTGTGTTGTTTTGTTTTATGGTGCACGTATAATTTTAATTCCGCAAAAACGCTACAAGTCACCTATTCCCCCCCCCCCATAGGTGAAGGTAGTTGACACTAGGTGGACTTTCATTTTGCTAAATATTTCTTGTCATTATTATTTATATAGCAAATACAACCAAAAACTCTAAAATAATCAACTTTAGGTTTCTTCCCTTTGAGTAATTCATAGGGAGTCTTTCCCTTTAGTTTAGGTATCAAACTTCTATTCAGCACATAGTTGGAGGTGTTCACTGCCTCTGCCCAGAAGGATAGAGGAAGGTGAGCATCTGACAACAATGTAGTGGCAGATTCAATAAGGGTTCTATTTTTCCTTTCAGCTACCCCATTTTGTTGAGGAGTTCTAGGAGCTAAGAAAGTATGCCTGATCCCTTCACTCTGACAGAACTCTTACATAAGAAGAGAATCAAACTCTATCCCATGATCACTTCTGATTAGGGAAATGTGAGTATTGAACTCAATCTGTATACATTTGAGAAACTCTGTCAAATACTTAAAGTTATCAGACTTCTTCCTTAAAAAGAACACCCAAGTGAATCTAGAGAAATCATCTACAACTACTAAAGTGTAAGATTTCCCTCCTAGGCTTTGTACTGTGATGGGTCCAAAAAGATCCATGTGTAATAGATACAATATCCTAGGTGAATCACTCTTATTAAGTGACTTAAAACTGTTTTTAGTTTGCTCGCCTAATTAACAAGCCCTGCAGAGTCCTTCCTTCTTGTAGGGGCCAGAAGGTAGTCCTCTAACAAGGTTGTCCTTGGATAGCCTAGCAATAGTTCTAAGGTTTAAGTGTCCTAGTCTCTTATGGCATAAAATATTTGGTCTACAAACAGAATTGAACAGGCAAATATCTACATCTGTTAAAAGAAAATCTACTAGATAGATGTTACCTTTCCTTTTACCTGTCAACACAGTTGTGTTGTCCTCTGACTTGATTTTGCATAATGTTTTGCTGAAGGTCACCTGGTAGCCTTCATCACACAGCTGACTGATGCTTATTAAGTTGTGCTTCAGTCCTTCCATATAAGCTACCTTCTTGAATGTTACTGATCCAATCTGGACTGCACCATATCCTTTGGTTTGTCCAAAGTTTGAATCACCAAAGATAACTTTGGGTCCAACCTTGGCTCTAAAGGATGTGAGTTTGTCCTTGTTTCCTGTCATGTGCTTAGAGCACCCACTATCCAAGTACCATTGTTGGTTAGATGTTGGATAGGTCTTCACTTGCACATAAGATAATTCATTTATTTTTGACCCAGTTTACCTTGGGCCTAGGTTGATAACCTTTAAACTCTGAAATAAAAGACATCCCAGGTTGAATCTTATAACCTTCAGGATGATATCTCCTTGGAGGTATAATCCATTCAGTATAAGGGTTAAAGATTTAGGATGAAGGACCCCTAGGATTGGATTTTGATTTGCCCTTGAAAGAATTTTCAGAGCTCTGATCTCTATTCGACGATCGTGGAGCTGCGTTCGACGATCTTGGGTCAGATCGTCGAGCTCGGTTCGACGGTCGACTATGGCAGAGTTCAGGAACTTGAGATCGTCGACCTGAGTTCGACGATTTTGCCTGCGATCGTCGTTCTGCATTCGGCGATCGTCGAGCTCCGTTCGATAATTTCTGCTGGCACTTAGTTTTCTTGGGCAGATCAGAATTTTTCCTAGCTACCTCTACAACTCACTTTCCTTTGTCAGAAATGAACTTGATTGGAGTTGTTAGAACTATGGGTTAGCTGGATGAAGCACCCAAGCCCAGTGTACTATTAAATCTGGAGTTCAATGTACTTGTGATGTCCATCAGCTTGATACTTCTCCCATTAAGGGATTCTTCAAGCTTCTTGGCCTCAGATAGCTTACCTTTCAGTGAAGCTATCTGCTCCCTACAACACTCCAACTCCTGAGAGAGTTTGAGGTTTTCTGTCTTTAAGGTATTATGTTCAGATAAATGATTTCTGAGAGAGATAATTTCCTTCTCAGATTTTAGCAGGTCTAAACATAATGCGTTAAACTCAGATTTAAATTCCTCTGAATTGAAATCAAAAGAACTGATTACCTGATCTTCTTCAAGTTGAGTCTCTGAATCTGACTCTGACTCTTCTTCATCTGAATTATGTTGTGAGGCATTGATTGCCATCATGCAGAACTCCTTCTCTTCTGCATCATCTTCATCATCACTGGAGCTGGATGAGTCTTCTGATTCCTCTTCAGTTTCACTCCAGGATTCAGCAACAAACCCCTTTCTTGTGTGTTTGTTTTTGCATGAGGAGGGCTTGCCATTGCCATTCCTATTGGAGTCTTTCTCCTTTCTTCTTTCTTTCTTGTCCCTTCTGTCCTTGTTTTTGTTTTCTGGGCAGTCAGGAACAATGTGCCCTGGTTTCCTACAACCAAAGCAGACAATTTCCTTATTATTAATTGACTTATCATACATTGGCTTATCATGCTCCTTATATGATCTCCTTCTGAAGTCCTTTCTGGCCATCTTGTAAAATCTTTTGGCCAACAAACTGAGCAGTTCATCATTGCATGTGACTTTGTCTTCAGGCTGATCTTCAGTTGCCTTGAAGGCTATTGTCTTCTCTTTTCTTGTGGCTGGTGAGGCAGCCTTCTGTTCTTCTTCTCTATTTTTAATGAGTAGCTCATAAGATTTGAGCTTACCCAATAGAGCTTCAGTGGTGATCTCATTCAAACTTCTGGCATCCTTGATTGGCCAGATTCTTGAATCCCAAGTGCTAGGGAAGCACATTAGAATTTTGTCATTAAGTTCAGTTAGTGAGATCTCTTTATCCAAGGTCCTGAGTTCACTGACTATTAGACTGAGCCTGTTGTACATATCTCCAACTGATTCAGTTTCTCCCTTCTTGAAATTCTCATATTGAGATATGAGGTGGGATCTCCTGTCCTTTCTCTCATCAGCTGAGCCTGAGACTATTTCAGAGAGTTTATCCCAGATTTCCTTTGCTGAATTGCATTCAGCCACCTTTTGAAAGATGTCATCAGACATGGTCTGGGCTAAGATGTTCATGGCCTTGGCATCAACTACCTTCCATTTCTTGATTTCAGCATCTGTTCCTGATGGAGGTGGAACAGCATTTGTACTTGAGTTCTCTGGAGGTCTTGGACAAACTGTCAAAACAGAATTAAAAATATCCTCGTCAATAGAATTCATGTATAATCTGATCCTTGCTTTCCAAAGTACAAACTTGGATAGATTGCACACTGGAGGTCTGGTGCTAGCATAATCTTTGTTTTGGGCCATGATTTGTGAAAACAAAATCTAATACTAAACTCAAAAGAAAACAGATCTAACTAGCAATCTTTGGGTTCAGGTGTTAGCCTGTGCAACCACCAAGGTGTGGTATGTTTAACCAACCTTCCTTTGATACCAATTGAAAGTGCAGCTAGATCTGATATACTCTAGAGGGGGGGGGGGGGGTGAATAGAGTATATAATGCTTGAAAACGTCTTACAACAATTGTTGTAATCTGAGTGAACAGAGAAGCAATTATTAAATCTAATCACAGAATAACCTACAACATAAATTAATCACAGATCTAAACTAATAAAAAAACAATCACAGCCAGAAACAAAAGATAAAGACAAGCAATCCAGAAGACACAAGGAGCTATAGTGGTTCCCCTAAACTTGGGTACATCCACTCTTCTACCACCCTAGGTAGGAATCCACTGCAGGATGAGTTGATCAGGTGTCCTAGGCACCAATGAGCTTTTGATAAGGTGCTCAAAAACCAAATCAGATTTTTTGATCAGGTGTCTTGCCACCAATGAGCTTTTGACAAGGTGCTCAAAAACCAAGCATAATATTTTGAAGGGAGTTTGAAAAACCCTTTACAGAGATGTGGATGAGAGAGTGATGGAAGTCTTCTCTTTCTCAGATCAGCTGAGAAGACTATGTGGATTTAGATGTTGTCAAATCTCCCCCTGAGTACTTGAGATGTTCAGGAAAAGAAGCTTTGCTGTAGGGTGATAGGCCTTCTGAAGTTGATCTCCAGCAAATGATGATTTCAGCAATAGCTGAAATGTTAGGTGTATGTAGTCTTTGAAAGATGTTGGCCTTGAACACTTGAATCACAAGAGATTAGAAGATTTCAGATGGTTGATCTCCTTGGATGTGTGTTCTTGAGAGAATTCTTTGAGACAGAGAATATTTTGTTCTTGTTCTTGTTGACCGTGTTCTGAGTTCTAAGTCATAGAGAGATTCAAAAATCTTGAGTTTTATTCTCTAGTACTGAATATAAAATCATCCTCTGTCAAGAATAGCCATTGGCCTGTCATTAATTGCATCCTTAATTGCAATTGTCTTCTGGAGGAAAGTCTAAAGAAACATTCCTTGATAATCCCTTGAAACTTGGTCCAGAAATAAATGAAAACGGCTAGAAAATCATCTGAATTAATTGCTGAATAACTCGTGAATTTGAATCTTGAAAAATCTTTTCAGTCATCAGAAAATCGTCGAACTGAGCTCTGCTATCGTCGAACTGAGCTCAGCGATTTGGACTTATACAACAACAGAAAAACGTCGATCTGAGCTCAAAGATCGTCGAACTGAGCTCAGAGATAGAGATCCAATACTGAGTCACGATCGTCGAACTGAGCTTGCAGATCGTCGAATGGAGTTCGACGATTTGTTGAAGTTGAGCTCAGCGATCGTCGAATGGAGTTCGGCGAACTGTCGAAGTTGAGCTAGACGATCGTCGATTGGAGTTCGACGAATCGTCGTGCTGAGCTCGACGATATGACTTAGTCTCAAACTGAAAATTCTTGGTCTTGAGGGCAGCTTCCAAACCTAAACTTCTAACCGTTAGAATCAATTCTAATTGACCTTTAGATCTATACAGGAGGTCAAAAACAGGTTTCCTAGAGACATTGTGATCCTGACCCAAATTAGTAATAGGGTGTTCTAACAATATTGCCTAGACTTTGTGTGTGAGAATAAAAATTCTCCTATCTGTCTTATGGCTGATGAGAAAGTCTCTCATTGTGTCAAATGGGACAAGAGGCTAACCCATATTAACTACAAGACCATTAGCCAACTCTTTAGCAAAGAGTTAGTGAGAAATGGTCATCAAGTTAAGTGTTATAAGGATGAAATATGTTCAGCTTGTCAAAAAGACAAGCAAACTAGATACTCCTTTCATAGCCTTGAAACCAAGGATTCAGTGAGGTGCTTGTACCTCTTGCATATGGATTTATTTGGTCCTATGCCAGTTCATAGTGTAGGTATGAAAGTCTATACTTTTGTGGTGGTAGATGACTATTCTAGATTCTCATGGGTATTCTTTCTGAGACAGAAATCTAAAACTCCTAAGTTCTTCTACAATTTTATCAAACAAATTCAGAATGAATTAAATAGTTCAGTGGTCAAAATCAGAAGTGATTATGGAACTGAATTCCAATCTGAAAGTATGGCAAGGCTGTGTGAAGAGTTTGGGATTCATCAGGAATTCTCCTCACCTAGAACACATCAGTAAAATGGCATTGCTGAGAGAAAGAATAGGACATTGATTGAGGATGGAAGAACACTATTGAGTGACACTTCTCTCCCAGAATATTTCTGGGCTGAGGCAGTTAACACTGCATGTCATGTGCTCAATAGGGCTTCCATCACCAAAAGCCACAAAAAGACACCGTATGAGGTTGTGAAAGACAGAAAACAAAACTTATCCTATTTTAGGATTTTTAGTTGCAAGTGCTATCTACTTAACAATGGCAAATCTCACCTTTCTAAGTTTGCTGCCAAATCCCAAGATGAGATATTTGTTGGGTATAACAACAATAGTAAGGCCTATAGGGTCTACAACTTGGCTACTCAAGTTGTAGAAGAGTCAGTTCATGTCATTTTTGATGAAACTAGAATTATTAACAATGAGTTGCCAAGTAGTTCTTGTATCTCCATAGGTATTCAGCAGAAGATGGACCAGCTTACTATCAGAGAAGATCCAACTACAAAGCTGGATGAGGAAAATGGTAGTTGTTGTCCAGGGGGAATACAAAAAACTCAAGATGCTAATGAAGAATATGAGGTGCAGCATAATGAAGAGATTGGAGAAGGCCAAACTACTGATAGATTACCTCCAGTAGTTAGACAGTTGAAAGATCATCCTGCACAACTGATCATTGGTGATCTAAGACAAGGAGTGCAGACAAGGAGTAGGAAATTGAACACAGTTCTTTGCTCTAGCTTCTTATCTCAAGTGGAACCCAAGAGATTTGAAGAAGCAATTGAGGACCCACACTGGATTGATGCCATGCAGGAAGAGTTAAATCAATTCAGAAGATGCAATGTCTGGGATTTGGTTCCAAAACCAAAAGGTCACAATGTCATTGGGACAAAGTGGATATATAGAAACAAGCTTGATGAGAGTGGGATCATAGTGAAGAATAAGACAAGACTAGTTTCCAAAGGATACAGACAGGAGGAGGGCATAGACTTTGATCAGACCTTTGCTCCAGTGGCTAGATTGGAAGCTATCAGACTATTCCTAGCCTATGCAGCATTTCAAGGCTTCAAAGTGTTCCAGATGGATGTTAAGTCTGCCTTCTTAAATGGAGACTTAAAAGAGGAGGTCTATGTAGAGCAGCCCTCGGGTTTTGATGATTCACTTAATCCTGCTTATGTTTATAGACTTAGGAAAGCTTTGTATGGTTGAAACAAGCCCTAAGGGCTTGGTATGAAACCCTATCTACTTTCCTCATTGAGAACAAATTCTCAAGGGAGAAAATAGATAAGACTCTATTCCTTAGGGAATCCAAAGGAAAGATAATCCTAGTCCAAATATATGTTGATGACATAATATTTGGTTCTACTGAAAGTATCCTTTATAAAATGTTTGCAAAACTTATGCAAGGGAAATTTGAAATGAGCAGTATGGGAGAACTTAAGTTCTTCTTGGGTCTCCAAGTAAGACAGACTGAAGATGGCTTATCCATATCCCAGTCTAAGTTCACCCTGGAGTTAATTAAAAAGTATGGTATGGAGTTATCCACTACCATGAGAACTCCAATGGGGAAAAGTGTATCTCTTAGCAAAGATGATGCAGGAAAACCTGTAGATGAAACTTTGTATAGAGTAATAGTTGGCTCCCTCCTATATCTGACTACTAGTAGACCAGATATCATGTATGTTACATGTGTCTGTGCTAGGTACCAATCCTACCCTAAAGAATCTCATCTTACTGCAGTCAAAAGGATTTTGAGATATCTAAAGGGCACCCCTAATCTAGGTCTTTGGTATCCTAGGAATAGAGATTTTTTACTGATGGGCTATTCAGATGCAGACTTTGCAGGTTGCAAAGTAGATAGGAAAAGTACTACAGGCACCTGTCAATTTCTAGGAGGAAGATTGGTATCTTGGAGCTGTAAGATGCAGACCAGTGTGGCAATATCCACAGCTGAGTCTGATTATGTTGCTGCTGGAAGCTGCTGTGCACAACTATTGTGGATACAACATCAGTTAGAAGACTATGGTATTCAGGTAAGTAGAACTCCATTATTATGTGATTCTACTAGTGTTATTTCTATTGCTCACAATCTTGTTTCTCATAGTAGAACAAAACATATAAAAAAGATATTATTTTCTTAGAGATCATGTAGAGAAAGAAGATATCTCTTTAGAATTTGTTAGTACTGATTTACAACTAGCTGACATGTTTACTAAGCCTTTAGATGAAACTAAATTCAACAATTTCAAAATTTAAATAGGTATGTTGAACATAAATTACTTTACAAAAATTGACTAAGTAAAATTGTGTCGACACAAGAAGTTGTATGTGTCGACACATAGTAGTTGGTGTCGACATTCCAGGAAACTGGTGTCGACACATCTAGAGAATCGGTGTAGACACTTCAGGGAAGTGGTGTCGACACATCCAGAAGTGGTGTCGACACTTAGTGTAAACACACAGATTCATCAACCTCAGTTCGTCGAACTCGACAAAAACAAATAGAATTGATGTAGAGTCATTAGAAGTCTGTGTCGACACTTTTCAACAGTGTCGACACATTAAGAGATTGTTGACGCGACTTTTGACCTTCATTACTTAGAAAAGTATAAATAGGTCAACACTATATTCTGTCGACACATTCTCCATATTTTCAAGACCAAAACCCTGTGTCGGCAACTTCTCTCTTCTCAATCCAATCTTTCACTCAACCCTAATGGCGCCAAAGCTAGAATATAGTGTCAACTAAAGCTATGAGTTTATACGCCACGCCTTTGATAGTGCAGAACCTGAAATTAAAGCAGTAGTAACCCTAGTTTCTGAAAATGGGTTGGAATTTCTGGTTTCTGAACTGACAAAGATTTGGAAGAAAGAAATACTAGGTTTCTATAGTGCAGCTACTGTGGATTCTACTGGACTTAAGATCAAGTATACAGTTCAAGGAACTAAGGTTAAACTTACTTTGAAGAGCTTAAGGAAAACTCTTCAACTTCCAAGAACTCAAGAAGAAGAAGAAGTACCTCCATCAAAGACTAGGGAAGCACTTCAATGGTGTGGATTGGATCCCACCATGAAGATTGAATCCTCAATGAACATAAAAGGAATGAATCAGCAAGGCAAATTCCTTTCAGAAATAGTTGGCAAGGTCATACTCTGCAAGCCAGGGGGCATGATAGGATATCAGCCTATATGTTCAGCCTGATGACCAGGATCATCTACAGACTAAACACAGATTGGTCAGTAGTAATATTTGAAAAGATTAAGGAAACTATTAAGAAACCAAATCTGGGAAGGATTATGAGTCTCTACTTGGCTGGAATAATTCCAGAAGTAATGACACAATTTGCTGGTTCAAAGATCAACCATATGAGGAGAATGGATATCAGGATAATATCCAGATGGGATAAGGTCCTAACCAAGGATATGCCTGAGGAGGAAAGGCAAGAGATTCCTAAAAATCTATAGCACAAGATATTCCTGCACAAGACCCTATAGATAGTGCTCAAGTGCAGGGGGAGCCTCATGTTGAGGAAGAGCCAATACACTTGGAGAGTGATATTGCTACACAAACTATACTTGAGGTAATACATGAGGTTAATCAATCAATTCTTAATGATAAGGATGAAACTCTAACTGAATCTTTGATTGATGTTGACCAGCCAACTCAACTACACAGTCAAGCTTAAGATGTTATCATGGAGGATACATCTGCTACTGCTGATGTTCCAGAGATAAGAGAATCTCCAGTCCCTACTCAACAAGAATTCACCCTTGAAGAGTTGTTTCCAGATTTAGTAAAAGCAAGAACTGAGGGGGAGCAACCTGAATTTGAGGGGGAGAAAGCAGATTTTGAGGGGTAACAAATCAACATTGAGGAGGAGTAAGTGAGTACTGTGGGGGAGAAGCAAGGGACTCAGGGGGAGCAACCTAGGACTGAACAGGAATTGCCTCCTAGTCCTAAGGATAGAGTTGAAATAGCCAGTACCTCAGCTTCTGAAGATGAAGCAGCAATACAAGCCAAAAAGAGGAAGCTAATGGTATTCAAAAGAAGAAGCCAAAACTATAAGAGGGCTTTACAAACAGCTCCACAATCTGCCCCAGTAACTGATTACAGTTCTTTGTTGATATCTTTGTAAGTAAAGTTAGATGAACAAAGGATTGCCATGAGGAAATATATGGATGAAACTCACAAAGATCTACAACTCTTCTTGGCCACAGATATTAAATCTATAAGATTTGAAGTTAATCAGAATAAGAAGGAGATGACAGATTGCTTTCACAAAGGAGTCAATGCTGTGGTTTTCCTAGCAACACATCAAGAGAAAATCAAGACTCAAGTTGATGATATAGCTCTTAAGCAAGGCTATGTCCTAGAGAATCAACTTAGAATGAATGATAATCTGACAGAATCACATAATGTGATTATTATAGAATTGAAGAATGTTGCAACTGCCAAGACTGAAGCAAGGACTAATGCTACGACAGATTTTGACAAGCAATTACAAGAAGGACTAGATGCTGTCGAAACAGCTATTAAGGATTCTCAAAAGACTATTTCTGCCCAGCTACTGAAGTTAAAGTCTTTTTATAAAGATGGTGTAAATTTTCTTGATGAACAAATAAGATTTCAAAAAGATGACCTCAGGGATCATGTTGTAAGAGAAGTTATAAAGGGGGAGATAGTGTTAGTCAAAGCTAGCTCTGATCATGCTAAATGGATCTCTAATAGCATCAGAGCCACTCTTGGATATCCACCTCTCTGTGATGATGATAATGTGCCTGAGTCAGGTATACACCCTGCCTATTTTGGAGGTGACCAACATGAAGTTGCTCAAGTTATCTACCCTCCAGCAGAGTTTGAAATGATTCACCAAGAAGTACAGTCAATGTACAGCCCTCCAGAAGGTGCTCAAAATATTATCCTTGAGAAAGTAGACATGGTAGTGTCAGAGGCAGTTTTTAACAAAGAGCAAGAAGCTCTATTACCTAATAAAAGATTTAGAGAACAGGCAGAGTTGAAGCCTATTTTTGAGCAGTGGAGTCCAACATCCAGGAACATTATACTGAATGCTTGGAAAGCTGTAAAGGATAAAACCCATGATGGGGGAAAATGGTACTCTGCACAAGAATGGTAAAAGTATAAAGCCAGGAAAGAAGACATTGTTCAATATAGAAGAAAGGCTAAGGCTGGGAAGCTACCTCCTAATGCTCAGGAGTCTAGCAAATATTTCCCAAAGCCCTTTCACTACTTTGAAAGGCAAAGAATAAGGGCTGAAGAGCAAAATAAGAAAGATCTAAAGGGCAAGAAGCCAGCTGATGATACTGATGGTCCAGTACAAGCCAAGATCCAATCAGGAAAAGACATAGTTATCAAGGAGCCAGATCAGCTTTAGATTATATTTACTTGATTTTACAACTTTGTAATTTTTAGTGTTGAAATCTACGTAAACTTTTGATTAGAAACTTTTGAAAGTTGAAACAAAACAATAATTAATGCTCATTCTGGTTGCATTATTATTCCTTGATGAATTGTTATATATGTTTTGTTTTAGTAGTTACCCTGTCATATAATGTTGTTATACATCATAATATGTATTTGTTATGAATGGTGTATATCATTGACTAATGGTTATGACTTCTCCAAATAGGGGGAGATTGTTGGGTACATTGGAAAATGTGTACCAGATTTGAAGAATCCTCACCTTACTCAATGATATACATCAAGGTGTATTTGATGTTGTTTTGAGTTTATATGTGCAGGTTAAAAAAATGCAGGATTGCAGGAAAAAGTTTCTAAGTCCATATGTCGACACCAGAAGAAGCTGTGTTGACACTTATGAAGGCTTGTGTCGACACTGGAGAAAAGCTGTGTCGATACTTGGAGTTAATTGTGTCGACACTTGGACAGAAATGGAGATTGAGAAAAAAGTAACAGATTGATGAACTCATAGAAAAAAGTATATACGCATACAGAAGAAGATTTTCTGAAGAAGATCTAAGAAGAAAGTGGAGAGAGAGAGAGCTCCATCTATTGAAGTGTAGTTGCTGAACCAGGCTGCTAAGAAGGATTCTGATTGTGATCTGAATATAAAGAATGAAGCTGATTGAAGATCAACTTCACAAGAGATTCAACCATACTGAGTTCAGATTCAAGAAGCTTTGAAGAAAGCTAAGAGTGGTTGTTCTCTACCATCAGATTCTTCCAAGAACTGATCAAGAAGCTATCCATCCATTCTCTCTCTACCAGGGTGGTGGTTAAATACATTGTTAAATCTATTTTCTGTAGGATCTTTATCTGATATGAGTTGTAAGCCTCTATTTATAAAGGCTGAGTGTAGGAGAGTAATTTCTCTGAGTGGTAGGCCTTGTTGAAGACTGAGGTAGAGCTGTGAGCCTGAGTTGTAGGAGATTGTGATCTCTGAGTGTAGGCCTTGTTGAAGGCTGAGGTAGGGCAGTTTGACTGAGCTATAGGAGTGTGGACTCACTCTGAGTTGTAGGAGCCTTTTTGGGTTCTGAGCTGTAAGATCTGAGGATCTGAGGTGAAGAGAAGAAGTTAGGGTGAATCTAGCACACTACTAGATAGGCGAAGGGGGAAAGTGGATGTACCCAGACCTTAGGGAACCACTATAAAAACTGTGTGCTCTCTGTGATTGTATAATTCTGTGAATTTTGTGCTGTGATAGCTGTAGAATTATCTGTTTATGAGTAATTAACTGAATAGATATTCTACCTTAGAAGAAAAAGGAATTACACCTATTCACCCCCCTCTAGGTGGTTAAGCACTAATTCTTTCAACACGGGCATGTCCAATCTGAGTACTCGAGTAGTTGGTTTTCTCTCGAGTAAGTCCTCTCGAGTGGGTCTCGAGTGGGTGATACGGCCATGTCATAACTAACTACTCGAGTAGTCTTCTCGAGTAGGTCGTGAATATGACTCGAGTGAGGTACATGCCCTATGTCACGGGCGTGTCCTGGCCGTCATGGGCGTGTACCCTGGGCGTGACCTGTTTCAGGATAAGGCTATTTGTGCACCGCTTAGTGTGACACGGCCTGTGACACGGGCGTATCACCGGGCGTGTCGTTCCCGAAACATGATTTTGTGGGTTTTTCGTGGCCGTCCATTCTTCTTCAGCTGGGATCGAACAGCTGAGAGGCTTCCCTGCTTCCTTAAGGCCGAAAAGTGAGAAGGAAGACTCATTTTTATGTTAGCTTTCATCTTTCTAAACTTCTAGAGAGAGAAATGGAAAGGAAGAAAGAGGAAGAAGAAGAGGGGCTGATCTCTGGTGGAGCTTAAGAGTGTCAAGCTGAGATTCGAGGCCATCTTTGCAGAGGAAAAGCTGTTGCAGTTCTTTCTAGCCAGCTAGGAGTTCATGGCACCGAAACGGTCTTCAAGGGTAACGACATTTCTTCATAGCCATGTGAAGGCTCCATTTTTGCATATGTATATGATTCCCCCACCAAAGGGTGGCTGATGTTGGGAGTCTTTTGGATTGATTCATGGAATCCCCTTTGTTAGCATATAGATCTAGAAATGGAGTACGTAATAGACATGATGTGTGAAGCCCATCTGGACAGGTTGGTATGGATTGGTGATGTTGCAAACGAACCGGAGAAGACTCCGTGATAAACTTGTAGTTTAGGAGTCGATGGGTTGGAACTGTGAAAGAAAGTAACAGGAAGTACTGGAGTGGTAGTCCAGGAAAATACCTATATAATACTTGTGTTGCTTGTGATGTTGGGTTCTACCTATGAAGGAAGTAGCAGGAAGTACTGGCGTGGTAGCCAGGAAAGACCCCTGACATTTGTGACATTTGCGGAGTCATACCTGCGAAGAGAGTGGCAGGAAGTACTGGTGTGCCCAGGAAAGATCCGCTAATGATGAGTGATATGAGCGGGTGTAATGAAGTACTGGTGCGCCCAGGAAAACACCCAGGCTTAAATGCCAAGAACAGGATCGGTGAGTCCAATCCGCGCCTTCGATTTATCCGCGAGTACGTTGTGCTCGGTGATGGCAAGGCGATTTGAGCAACAAGGGATGGAGGATCCGACCTGCATTATGTCCATCTGACGTGGACCAGAAAGTGCTGTCTGTTGGAGCGCATAGCGAGAGTCTTAGGCCTACGCGCAGTGATACAATGGGGGGGGGGCTACGAGCCAATCACGGTTCACTAAGACTATAAAACTCCGGCTGCATGGCATGGAGTAAATGCTCAAGTGAGTTGTCATTGGGTTGCGACCCTGATACGGTGGTGGGCAACTGGTTCTCCGGTACACCAAGAATGTGCCCTGAGTGCACAGATCGTCGAGTCGAGTGGCTGATGGTTGTGATGGAATGTGTGTGTAAAAGCACATCATATGATCTATATATGCTTGTGAAATGTTATGCCTGCAGGGAAGATTACCGCTGCCCCGAGAAAGGGGTAGGGTCGTTATAATTTGGTCAGTTGAATGCTGACCGTTGCCTTTGTTTGCCACCATTGGGTGGATTGTCCCTGTACAGGTGCTGGAGAGCCAAGCGGGACGAAAAAGGGTTGATGTCCATGCTGCCTTAGCTGATGCTGCTACTGTTGTTAGCCCTCGAAGGCTAATTTGGATATGAGTGTTGTGTTTACTTTTAATGTGGCCGGACCGCGTGCCAATATTTATTCCACTGTTTGAAAGCCCAGTAAGGCTATAAGGACAACTGGTTTATGTTGTAAGACATTCCTATCTATATATACAATGTGGAGTTGTTTTATATGTTGGACATTCAAGTGTGGAGTTCAATGGTTAGTGTAGGCTTCCGCTAGAATGCATTGTGTCAGGGTGCGATGCGCTACTCTGGTATCATCCCATAACTTCACCGCCTATTTTATGATATATGTTGTGGGGCCCCGGCCGGACCTTCTAGTATATACCATATGAACGGATAGGGTTGTTATATGGTTCCAGTGTAACCACATCATGTCCAGTATGAGATCATAGTCCGACATCCTCAGTATCATCGCTGGTGCCTCAAACGCCTTCCCGTCGATCTCCGCCTCCATTTTACAATGAGAAGAGGTCACGAGCTCCGATCCATCGAGCAGACGCACCCTCATCATCCTTCCTGTGAATTGCTCCATGCCTGCCAGTCCTTTCACGAAGTCCTCTGACACAAATGAGTGTGAAGCCCCGTTGTCAAAGAGTGTGTGAGCGGTCTTGCCGCTGATGAAAACCACGCCTGAGGTAATTAAGTGTCTTAGTGTTCTAGTTATAATTTTTCTTTTCTTAATTTCTAACTAGTTTGTGTCTGTGAGAAATAGTTCTTCGGAAAGGAGGAAATTGAATGTACTGGCATAACTGCTATAACCTGCTCCGGGTTCCGGGGTTGTGCCAGATCTAGTGCGTACACCTGCTCCATCTCTGGCATGTGGCCTCTGCCCTGATATCCCAGTCCTCGGTCGTGCCCTCGGCCCCCAAACTACCGAGGAGGTGGGGTTCCCTGAAGTGCTGGTGGGGGCGCTCGCCTCATGGGACAATTTCTCTTGAAATGCCCCGGTTGATTGCAATGGAAGCACACCGACGCCTGCTCTGCTATCCTCGGTATCTCTAGCATCTTTAAGGGCCGGGGGGCCAAAACCCCCTGATTCCTCTGCTCAGGTCCAATCTCCTGACGGGGTTGATCCCTGTTCCTACTTTCCCCGATGACCTCGCCTCGAGGACGGTTTCTACGTCCTCCAATCACTGCATCGTCAGCCGGCCGCTTCCGGTTCTTGACCGTAAGATGATCTGCCTCCCTTTTCTTAGCCATTTCCAGAATACTGGCCAAGCTTCCTGTAACGCCCCCGGCTTTTCTGTGTTTTGTTTGATCTTTGATTGGCATTATGATGACGCATTCCCGGCCTTTCGCCATTGTAGAGCGCGGTCTTAGCTCTTTAGGTTCATTGTGTAGCCTAGTTGTAGCCTGTTGGTAAGTTTCCCCAGCTAGCCGGAGTCTATTTTGGTGACTTGGTTGGGACTCTTAGGGAAATGCTTGTGTTTTGGCTTCAGGAGGTGTTAGCCTGAGTGTGCGGTCGTCGGATGTTGTTTTCGACCTCACCGTTGTTTTCGTAGTTTGGGTGTTTAGCTACGGCGCGAGTTTTGGTCGAAGTCCGGGATCGTTTGCTTTCGCGTCGTTTCGACGTTTGTTATGTTAGCTGTAATGTTGATGTGCTGTGCTTGGCCTGGTGTGACCGAGCCTGTTAGGCTGGTGCCTTGTCTTTTTGTTTTGCTATGGAGTTAGCAGTTGTTTTGTGTAAGTTTGGGTGACACGGCCTGGGTCACGGGCGTGACCCAGGGCGTGTTGTGCTTGGGAAGAGCACTCCTTCGTGTGGTCGATGAATTTTGGTCGACGGGTTTTTTTGGTAGGAACACGGCCTGTGACACGGGGGTGTAACAGGGCGTGTCCCCCTTCGGTTCGTCGAGCTGCGCTCGATGGTCGTCAGGCGGTGTTTTAGTGAGAACACGGCCGTGTCACGGGCGTGTCATATCGGACACGGGCGTGACACGGGGCGTGTCTCTCTGTTCGACGATCGGCGCTCCACGATCGTCGAGCGGTGTTTGAGTTGGTACACGGCCTGTGACACGGGCGTGTCACAGGGCGTGTCCCGTGTTTCGTCGAGCGGGGATCGACGTTCGTCGAGTGGGTAGGTGGGTAGATGTGTGAGTCCACGCCCCGTGACACGGGCATGTCGGGCCGTGTCACGGGCGTGTCTGGGGCGTGTTCCATACTTTTTCTCCTGAGAGCATCTTTTGTTACCGTCAACCATTCTTCCTTCTCATTTCGTCGTTCCCGATCCTGGAGAGCTTCCAGCGGAAGGGTTTTGAGAGGAGGCGATGGTTTTTTTGGCCGGTGTTTGTGGGAGGAAGCTCGTTTTTCAAGTGAGATAGCGGATTTGGCTTGCTCTCGTCTAGATCTTCCCTTCCATGAAAGTTTTTCTTGATTTAGGGTTGATTCTCGGAGTTAAGAATTTCTGATTTCTTTTCTTCTTCCTCAAAGCTTCAGTTTTGGTTTTCTAAGTGGCCGATCTTGCCGCCGGTGCCAAGCTTTGGAGATAGCTGTTGTTTTTCCTGGAGGTAGAGGCAAGTGGCTCCCTTGCCCTTGCCAAATTTATTTCTAACCCTTACTCTCTTTTCATTTCCTGTGCAATACTTCTGTTTTCTTTATTTCCCTCCCAAGAAATTAGAGTAATAGGATGCCTTTTTCCTTCATTCCAGCCATGGGCTGCTTCATTACTTTGTACATTTAAATCAATCTTTCTCTCTTTTTGTCTCGTTTTGGTGTACAGTGGGTAGCTATAGTTAGGGTAAGGCTGTGTTTAGTTGTAGTTTAAGTTTAGTTACGGTAGCCCCGAGTAGATAGGATGGAAGGGAGGGTTGGAATTAAATTCCCAACTCTCTGTTTCCGCGCGTTGAGAGAGTTTAAGCTGCGATTTTAACTAAACCTTACGTTTACCCTAAGTAGAAAGCACTGACAGCATTGAGTGAACCGAGTTCATTCAACGCCGTCATCCAGCCTAGGTTTTGCGGCTAAGTATTTAGGGAATTAAGTAAGTGAAGCTTACTCAACGTCGCGTCGAGTGGGCTCGACGTTTCTGTGTTGGGTTGTGTGTTTCCTTAGGATTGCTAGTGTGACTTTTCCCCTAGGGGGGGGTATTGGGTGTTCGGCTAGTTTTTGCATGCCGACTCTTGGGTTGTGGCAGGTGGTGGAGTTTTGGTGCCTCTGGAGGGGTGGTTTTGTGTGGAGAGCTGTGGCCACCGCCTTTTGCCCCGGTTTGGGTTGGCGTGTGTGGGACCCTAAAGCTGCCACTGTTTGACCCCTTAGCCCTTTTTGGATCTGGTTTCGGTTATGTATTCAGATCCATGTTTTGACCACTGCCATTATCCCATGTGTTAGGACTGTTAGTTCCTTTCCTATTTTACGGCTTTTTCTTCGGGCATATATGTATATGTCTTGTTGCTATTGCATGCTCTTTTGTAGGGCATATTGGTTTTATTGCTCGCACTTGGTGTGCTTTGCTATGCTTTAGACAGTGCTCTTTTCTTACTGTCATGCCCTTTCTTTTGCTTATAGCAGTTTGTTGCCGGGTTGGTAAACCCTTCTTACTTGCTCATAAATCTAATGCTCTATTTACCTTTTTTGATTATTTTCTTGCTGAGGTGTTCTTTTCTTAAATGCCTCAGGTCCAGGTTGTAGCCAGTTCAGCGGCTAGTTCTTTTGGAGGTTCTTGTTGGTGGCCTCTTGGGTAGCTGAGATAGCTGATCCCCGATTTTGTGAGGTAGTTCTTTACCTTTCTGTATAGACATACATACTCACCAGTGGGTTCGTGTCAGGTAGTTGACGCCCACTGGTGGCTTCTTGCGATGCTGGGTATAAACTTAAACATCTATTTTTGCCTATTTGTGGTTGTTTACTTGCTTCTGGGAAGGATTTATGCTAAGTTGCATGTTAGATATTTTAAACCCTAAAAGCATTACTATATGTATCTCATGCATAACATATTTATAAAACCAAGACACTATTTTTTCCTTAGCGTAAAAGACTATCTTTCATATATACTATATTCACTTTATAGTCGTGCATACCATGAGTCGTCCCTCGGGGACACTTATGCTCATTTAGGGTGTCAACTTAATTGAACCAAAGTATTTTCTGCTGCGTATAAATGTACTTTTAATTGTGGACTAGCTGATCCACCGTGCCGAGGGATACAACCATTAAATATAGCTAGTTTTCTTTCATATTAATCTATGGTTTTCCTTAAAAAATCTAAGGTATGGGGTTTTGCCTGAACGTGTGCAGTTATCCCCTGCACGATGTGGCATCACGACACGTGTTTCTCTTGCTCTGATACGATTTTATCGTTGATAAAATGCGGGTTGTGACAGTTGGTATCAGAGGGGGTTTCTTGGCAAATGGTCGGGTAACCTTTCCCTTGTTTGCATTAGTGGTTAGCGTCATACCATACACACACCGATATGTCATCAGCACGTCTTGGCTAAAGCACGAACACTACACTCATGAGCATAAAGAAGTATACGGGGCATATTATGTAGTATAGGATGCATAATATGTGTTTGTATATGGATCCACCATATGAGGCAACATGTGAGGGTTATGTAGTATGGGATGCATAACCTCACCACATGAATGCGGCTACCACGTTTTTATTTTTCGTTGCATGGGAATGTTATGTAGTATGAGATGCATAACATTTTCATGTGTACGCCGCCCATGGCATGCATTAAGGACTTTTTAGAATGCATAGCACATCATGCATAACATAACATTTCATAAGCACAACGTGCCAAGCTAAAGATTTGCATGATGACATATGTACACACATGGTTTTGAGTCAAAAATAATACAAATACATGCATTCATGGTTTAGGCACATGAGTTAGTATGATGGTGGTGAACCGTCTTAGGTTAAGCATAACATCATCATGGTAAAAATAACTCCCAGAGCAAGTTTTGCAGTTGGTGTGTTTGTCTGTACCGGGTAGTTTTGTTCTAGCTGTTGGGCTAGGTTTTCTCTAAAGCTTGTGCAATTATAGGATGGCGAGACGTCCTGCGACGAGATCGACCCCCAAATCCGAGGGTGAGACGTCAGGAGCGCAGAGCGAGGCGTTGGTAGAAAGCCTGCGACAGAGTAATGAGGCGTTATCGAGACAGGTAGTGGCGATGCAAGCTCAGATTCAGTCTCTTGTAGCAGTGGTGGCGGGACAGACTCCGAGAGTTCAGGACCCCGCTGAGGGGGTAGCTGTTCCTGCCCCTCCTGCTCCTGCCGTGCCTTTGGTTGTGGTGCCCCTAGAGATGGCGTTTATATCCCAGTTTCAGCGGCTTAGGCCCCCTACTTATGATGGGCAAGCAGATTTCATGTTTTTGGATGACTGGATGATTACCATTGAGGAGATGTTCTCTTACTCAGTGATTGCGGACGATCAGAGAGTGATGCTCGCTGCCTACTAGCTCAAGGGCTTAGCAAAGAATTGGTGGCTGAGGGAGAAAGAAAACTTGGTGGCAGGATGCTCTTGGGAGTCATTGAAGGTGATGCTGTTAAGTAAGTTTCTACCTTCAGTCGAGAGGGACCGGCTGATGAATGACTTTCTCCATTTGAAGCAGAGGAAACTTATGGTTAGTGAGTATGGGATTGAGTTTAGTAAGTTGAGTCAGTTTGCTCCTGGTCTGATGAGTGTTGAAGCAGACCGAGTTAAGCGATTTCTGGGTGGACTAAGAAGCGACATTCAATAGTTAGCGAATGCCTACGGAGCAGTCAGTTATGACAGCGTGGTTGAAGCTGCCTTGAGAGTTGAGGCCATTGAGAATGCCAAGAATAGAGGCCAGCAGATGATGAAGTATAAGCGGAAGTCCGGTGGAGGGAATAGCCTTCAGGAACCTGATGTTGTCTCGAGAAAGAAGAACAAAGAGGTTTGTAGTTTCTGTGGCTGGCCAGGCCACCCCTTTGAGAAGTGTTTCAAAAGGTTGGGAGCGCAGAAGAAGGAACAGGTGCATGTGATTCAGGGTGCTCCCAGAGGAGACTTGGTATGTGCCTTATGTGGAAGGAAGGGGCATGATGTTGCCCGTTGCTGGATAAAATATAAAGTCTGTTTTCAGTGTGGGCAGAAGGGTCATCTCAAGACAAAGTGCCCACAGTCCCAGCCTATTCTGCAACCAGTTCCCCTCCAGGCTTTGCCACCGCCTCAGCAAATGGATAAAGGAAAGGGGAAGCTGAGTGTGCTTTCGGCAAACGAAGCGCAGACTTCGACCCAGGTTATCTCAAGTTCGACTCCTCCCCAGTCGTTTCGTTATGTTCCCTTTTTGGTTGTAGTTTTCATTTTAGCATTTGTTGCCTTAGATGCGTGTGCAATTTGTAGGAGGATTTAAGGTAAGGAACCGCTGGGCGCGCGTTCTCTTCGATTCAGGCGCTACCCACTCGTTTGTGGCTAGAGCCTTCGTGGAGCGGTTCAGTTTGGGCCTAGATCGTGTTGGTGGTGACTTCTGCGTTAAGTTCCCCTCTGGTGACTCTGTGGTTATGGACCTGGGTGTCCTTGATTGTCCGATTTTCTTGGGGGATTTTCTAACCAAGGCAGATCTGAAGGTGATTGACCTGGAGGACTTCGATGTTATCTTGGGCATGGACTGGTTGTCAAGTACGATGCAGTTATCCAGTGCAAGGGTAAGCGCTTGGACTTCGTCAAAGACAACGGTCAGCCGGGGAGCGTTTATGGGTATTCTCTCCAGGAGTCTCCAGTCATTTCTGCAGTGCGTGCTCGGAAGTTACTTGATTCTGGCTGCTTTGCCTGTGTGGTCTCTCTTGTAGGGGCAGTTGTTAGAGTGCCGCATTTAGAAGAGATTCCTGTGGTGTGTGACTTCTCTGATGTGTTTCAAGATGATCTTCCCGGTCTTCCACCCGATCGAGATGTCGAGTTTGTTATAGATTTGGAGCCAAGCACGCGTCCTATTGCAAAGGCGTCGTACCCGATGGCCCCACGAGAGCTGGAAGAGTTGCGAATTCAGCTGGATGAGATGTTGGCAAAAGGTTTCATAAGGCCGAGTTCTTCGCCTTTGCTGTTCGTTAAAAAGAAAGATGGGTGGATGAGGCTATGCATCGACTATAAAGACCTGAACAAGGTTACTATTAAGAACAGGTACCCTTTTCCTCGGATTGACGATTTGTTTGACCAACTGCGTGGTAGTGCCGTGTTTTCCAACATTGATCTTCATTCGGGCTATCACCAGTTGAGGATTCAGGAGTCAGATGTTCTGCGGACGGCGTTCCGCTCTCGTCATGGGCATTTTGAGTTTTTAATTATGTCATTTGGTTTGACTAATGCGCCCTTAGCTTTTATGGATTTGATGAATAGAGTTTTCAAGGATTTTCTAGATAAGTTTGTGATTGTATTTATAGACGATGTTTTGGTGTACTCTAAAGATGCCGAGGATCATGATCGACATTTGTGACTGGTCTTGGCGACTCTGAGAGACCATAAGCTATACGCCAAGCTGAGCAAATGCGAATTTTGGTTGCCTCAAGTTTCTTTTCTTGGCCACGTGGTTAATAAGGAGGGAATATCGGTGGACCCAGAAAAGATCGCTGCTGTTATGGAATGGGCGAGGCCTGTTACTCCCAAAGAGATCAGAAGCTTCTTGGGCTTCGCTGGATATTATAGAAGATTTGTAGAGGGATTCTCTACCTTGTCTGCGCCGTTGACCAAGTTGACGCAGAAGAATGTAGCCTTCATATGGGATGGCAAGTGTGAGGAGGCTTTTGAGGAACTAAAAAGAAGGTTATGTTCAGCTCCAATTTTGTCTTTGCCTACTGAAGGTAGTGAGTATGATATATATGTGGATGCGTCGCATGTCGGACTGGGCTGCGTATTGATGCAGGGAAGGAAGGTGATTGCATACGGGTCGAGGCAGCTAAAGACTCACGAGAGGAATTACCCTACGCATGACCTGGAGTTTGCAGCTGTGATCTATGCACTGAAATTGTGGAGGCATTTGCTGTATGGCACGCAGTGCAAGATTTTCACGGATCATAAGAGTTTAAAGTATGTCTTCACCCATAAAGAATTGAATCTGTGCCAGTGGCAATGGTTGGAGTACGTGGCCGACTATGATGTTGAAATCAAGTACCATCCGGGCAAAGCGAATGTGGTGGCCGATGCCCTGAGTCGAAAATCAGGGAAGATTTTCAATCTCTCCGCCGAGCGTCTAGTGGAAGAGTTCCTTTTGATGGACATTTCTGTGGGAAGCTTTGATTCGCAGAGTAGCTTGGCAGTGGCAGAACCTTTATGGATTGCGCTTATGAGACTGCATTAGAAAGATGATCCCGATCTTCTACATTTGTATCTTCGAGCTGAAAAAGGTGAATTACCAGATTTCTCTATAGATGATGCGGGTACCTTGAAGTATCGTGGCAGGTTTTGCATCCCCGCAGTTGGAGATATCCGGGATATGGTGTGCAGAGAAGCCCACGGATCTAGTGTTGCCTACCATTCAGGGTCTACCAAGATGTATCATGATTTAAAGCAGATTGTCTGGTGGTGTGGGATGAAAAGGGACATAGCCAGATTTGTTTCTGAGTGTTACACTTGCAGGCATGTGAAAGCCGACCATGGGAGGCCTGGTGGCAAGCTAACTCCCTTGGAGATTTCGACGTGGAAGTGGGAGAGTATCTCGATGGATTTCATTACAGGCTTACCGAGATCTCCTAAGGGGCATGATTCAGTTTGGGTGATCGTAGACAGATTGACGAAGAGTTCTCATTTTGTACCATTTAAGATCAATTATCCGATGAGGAAGATAGCCTAGATGTATTTTGGATGAGGTTATCAGATTGCATGGTGTACCCGTGAGTATCATATCAGATCGAGACTCCAGGTTCACGTCTCATTTTTGGAAGAGCCTTCAAGAGGGGTTAGGTACAGATTTGAAGTATTCCACAGCTTATCATCCGCAGACCAATGGTCAGACGGAGCGAGTAAATCAGATTGTGGAAGATATGATCCGATGTTATATTCTGGACCACGGAGGAGCATGGGATGAGCTCTTGCGGCTTATGGAATTTGCGTATAATAACAGTTAATAATAAAGCTTGCAAATGGCTCCTTTTGAAGCTTTGTATGGGAGGCGCTGCAAGACTCCCTTGTTTTGGATTGAGGTTGGAGAGAGACCTTTGTTGGGTCCAGAAGCACTCTAGGAGATGGAAACCGCTGTGAAGCTTATTCGGGAAAAGCTTCGGTTAGCCCAGGAGAGATATGAGAAGAATACCAACCGGCGTAGATCGGACTTGGAATTTGTTGTGGGGGACTCAGTGTTCTTAAAGGTCTCCCCGTTGATCGGAGTCAAGCGCTTTGGCAAGAACAGGAAGTTGGACTCGAGGTACGTGGGGCCGTTTCTTATTGTTGAGCGGATTGGGTTATCAGCTTATAGGCTAGCTTTGCCCTCAAATTTCCCTAGCGTGCATGATGTCTTCCACATCAGTCAGCTGTGAAAATGTGTGCTGAATGGCAGGCAGGTTTTGGATTCTGTGCCTCAGTTGGAGCCGAATCTTTCTTATGTGGAGGTGCCTGTCCTCATTTTGGATTCTCAGGTTCGTGCGTTGCGGAAGAAGACTATTCCTATGGTTAAAGTTTTATGGAGGAATCAGGATGTAGAAAGCGCGACTTGAGAATTGGAGTCGGCTATGAGGGAGGCTCACCCTCATTTGTTTCCCTGATCTTGTGCCTGGTATGTTCTGTTTTATTTATATATATAGCCCTTTCCTGGCTCTTTCTCTCTCCATCTTTATAGGAGTGTTGTGAGTAAAGTTTCGAGGCGAAACTTTCTTTAGGGGGAGTGGCTGTAACGCCCCCTGCTTTTCTGTGTTTTGTTTGATCTTTGATTGTCGTTACGATGACGCATACCCGGCCTTTCGCCGTTGTAGAGCGTGGTCTTAGCTCTTTAGGTTCCTTGTGTAGCCTGGTTGTAGCCTGTTGGCAAGTTTCCCCAGCTAGCCGGAGTCTGTTTTGGTGACTCGGTTGGGCCTCTTAGGGAAATGCTTGTGTTTTGGCTTCAGGAGGTGTTAGCCCGAGTGTGCGATCGTCGGATGTTGTTTTCGACCTCACCATTGTTTTCGTAGCTTGGGTGTTTAGCTACGGTGCGAGTTTTGGTCGAAGTCCTGGATCGTTTGCTTTCGCGTCGTTTCGACGTTTTTTATGTTAGCTGTAATGTTGATGTGCTGTGCATGGCCTGGTGTGGCAGAGCTTGTTAGGCTGGTGCCCTGTCTTTTTGTTTTTCTAAGGAGTTAGCAGTTTTTTTACGTAAGTTTGGGTGACATGGCCTGGGTCACGAGCGTGACCCAGGGCGTGTCGTGCTCGGGAAGAGCACTCCTTCGTGTGGTCGACGAATTTTGGTCGACGGGTTTTTTTGGTAGGAACACGGCCTGTGACACGGGCGTGTCACAGGGCGTGTCCCCGTTCGGTTCGTCGAGCTGCGCTCGATGGTCGTCAGGCGGTATTTTAGTGAGAACACGGCCGTGTCACGGGCGTGTCGTATCGGACATGGGCGTGACACGGGGCATGTATCTCTGTTCGACGATCGGTGCTCCACGATCGTCGAGCGGTGTTTGAGTTGGTACACGGCCTGTGACACGGGCGTGTCCCGTGTTTCGTCGAGCGGGTATCGACGTTCGTCGAGTGGGTAGGTGGGTAGACGTGTGAGTACACGCCCCGTGACATGGGCGTGTCGGGCCGTGTCATGGGCGTGTCTGGGTCGTGTTCCGTACTTTTTCTCCTGAGAGCATCTTTTATTGCTGTGAACCGTTTTTCCTTCTCATTTCGCCGTTCCCGAGCCTTTAGAGCTTCCAGCGGAAGGGTTTTGAGAGGGGGCGGTGGTTTTTTTGGTCGGTATTTGCGGGAGGAAGCTCGTTTTTCTCGTGCGATAGCGGATTTGGCTTGCTCTCGTCTATATCTTCCCTTCCATGTAAGTTTTTCTTGATTTAGGGTTGATTCTAGGAGTTAAGAATTTCTGATTTCTTTTCTTCTTCCTCAAAGCTTCAGTTTTGGTTTTCTAGGTGGCCGATCTTGCCGCCGGTGCCAAGCTTTGGAGATAGCTGTTTTTTTTCCTGGAGGTAGAGGCAAGTGGCTCCCTTGCCCTTGCCAAATTTATTTCTAACTCTTACTCTGTTTTCATTTCCTGTGTAATACTTAAGTTTTATTTATTTTCCTCCCTAGAAATTAGAGTAATAGGATGCCTTTTTCCTTCATTCTAGCCATGGGCTGCTTCATTACTTTCTACGTTTAAATCAATCTTTCTCTCTTTTTGTCTCGTTTTGGTGTACAGTGGGTAGCTAGAGTTAGGGTAAGGCTGCGTTTAGTTGTAGTTTAAGTTTAGTTGTGGTAGCCCCGAGTAGATAGGATGGAAGGGAGGGTTGGAATGAAATTCCCAACTCTCTGTTTCTGCGCGTTGAGAGAGTTTAGGCTGCGATTTTAACTAAACCTTACGTTTACCCTAAGTAGAAAGCGCTGACAGCGTTGAGTGAACCGAGTTCATTCAACACCGTCATCCAGCTTAGGTTTTGCGGCTAAGTATTTTGGGCTTCAAGTAAGTGGAGCTTAATCAACGCCGCGTCGAGTGGGCTCGACGTTTCTGTCTTGGGTTGTGTGTTTCCTTAGGATTGCTAGTGTGACTTTTCCCCTAGGGGGCGGGGTATTGGGTGTTCGGCTAGTTTTTGCATGTCGACTCTTGGGTTGTGGCAGGTGGTGGAGTTTTGGTGCCTCTGGAGGGGTGGTTTTGTGTGGAGAGCTGTGGCTACTGCCTTTTGCCCCGGTTTGGGTTAGCGTGTGTGGGACCCTAAAGCTGCCACTGTTTGACCCCTTAGCCCTTTTTGGATCTGGTTTTGGTTATGTATTCAGATCCATATTTTGACCACTGCCATTAACCCACGTGTTAGGACTGTTAGTTCCTTTCCTATTTTATGGCTTTTTCTTCTGGCATATATGTATATGTCTTGTTGCTATTGCATGCTCTTTTGTAGGGCATATTGCTTTTATTGCTCGCACTTTGTGTGCTTTGCTGTGCTTTAGACAGTGCTCTTTTCTTACTGTCATGCCCTTTCTTTTGCTTATAGTAGTTTATTGCTGGGTTGGTAAACCCTTCTTACTTGCTCATAAATCTAATGCTCTATTTACCTTTTTGATTATTTTCTTGCTGAGGTGTTCTTTTCTTGAATGCCTCAGGTCCAGGTTGTAGCCAGTTCAGCGGCTAGTTCTTTTGGAGGGGCTTGTTGGTGGCCTCTTGGGTAGCTGAGAAAGCTGATCCCCGATTTTGTAAGGTAGTTCTTTACCTTTCTGTATAGACATACATACTCACCAGTGGGTTCGTGTCAAGTTGTTGACGCCCACTGGTGGCTTCTTGCGATGCTTCGCTAGGCGGGATGGAAGACTAGTCTGGCCGCTATGCACCGAATCACTAGGCGGATGGGCGAGTAGGCTTGCAGATGAGGTGATGAGAATGGCAGAATGAGGGTCGTGAGCACCTCTTCGCTACGCACGCCACTAGCAATTTCTAGTGCGGTAAGGGCAGATGGATGGTGGATGGACAAATAGGCGCACCTCAAGTAAATAACGAAAACATACAATCACATAGACATGATTACACATAAACATATATTACACTATGCATAACTTCATCAAATACAAAGAGTTCAACTAAACCATCAAAAACAAGAGAAGAAAAGTGTGTGAAATCGACCGAATCCAAAGTATTGCTGAGGATTCACCGTTGGAATTGTCGGGTTGTCAATCCACGACCAAGCTCGGTCCTCAACTGTGTCCGGGGTAGAGAAGGGCTGTCACAACCTTCCAATGGCCCATCTTCTTCGTGTCACGATCTGGTGGAGGATGGCACAACTTCTCCTAGCTTGATGGAGAAAGCTAGGTCAAGCTCTTCTTGAAGCTCAAAGATGAAGGAGGAGGCCGAGAGGAAGCACCGACTTGGATTTGGCGGTGAAAGCTTGCCCAGAGCACCTCCCTACGATGGAAGATGAAGGGGAACGACGGAACCCTTCCTCGGAGACGAAAACGGCGGAGAAATGTAGAGCGATCTGGAATTAGGGCGGAACCTGCATATTTATAGTAAGCAGAATTGAATAATGCGCACGATCACGGGCGCACGACCAATGGTCGTGCGCACTATGTTCAGTGATCGTGCGCACTTGCATGGCAGATTAGGAAGAAGAACTGGGGTACATCGCACGAGTAATGGCGCACGACCGGTGGTCGTGCGTACTATGTCCAATGGTCGTGCGATTACCCCAGACGGAACTCCAGGAATAGAGGAATCAATGCACACGATCGGTGGCGCATGACCGGTGGTCGTGCGCACTGTGTCCAGTGGTCGTGCGATTACCCCGGGCAGATTCTGAAAATCAAGGTACATTGCGCACGATCATCGGCGCACGACCGATGGTCGTGCGCACTATATACGATGATCGTGCGTAGTATTCCAGCTTCCAAATGTCCCCAGAATACGCACACGACCCATAAACCCAGCATTGATATGTGCAGACATTCCAGGCGATCGCAAAAGGGAGTACAAACATTAAAAGTACAAAAATACACAACCACGGGTCTAAGTGTGCACTTCCTATAAAAATATAGATAAGATGAAATATATACGATAACAAACTAAAAGTGAAGTGCAAGCGAAGGAAAACACGCCCAAATGAGTCCGAAAATAGGTATAAAAAATGGACTCATCACACCCCCAGACTTAACTGTTTGCGCGTACCGAGCAAAGAAAATCTAAGCAGATAGGGAAAATGATTTAGCTAACAAGGAAATTGCGATACGGAGTACTATGCGAAGTCGCATGCTCGCGTGCGTAAAAATACAATAGAGAAAATATCTAAGTATGCAGAATGGTTTATATTTTTCACAATGTATATCAAAATTTTATTACTACTCAAAAATGGAATCACGGTGAATCATCCGGTCATGCGTAGGGAGAAAGTAGACTAATCTCTAGGCGAGAATTGCCAAAGATCGGGGCTCGGGAGAACCTCCAAAGGAATCCACCAATGTCGGTGACCATATGCTTGTCCTTTCACATTCTCACCACGGCACTAGTTGGGTTCACACACGAATCAGTAGGACTTTAGGTGCAGAGATGGGGCTTGGGTTTCGGTGAGGTAAACAAAGATAAACAGGAAGGCTATGCACATAACCCAAATGAGCTATCAAAGGAAGAATCCATCAACTAACCAAAATATATACGGGTACACCACACCCCCAGACTTAACTTTTAACATATGGGTGTGTACACCGCCTACTCTAAAAATACTCACATCTCAAATAGGATTTTCAATTTTTCTTCTACTTTTCACTTTTTCACAATTAACATCATTCATTTTTTTAACTTTTCTTTTTATTTTTCAAATTACTTCTCTTTTAACAATTTCAGCAAATATAAGCTTTGGAGCACATCCACATATTCATATGTAGTATCACCACATCATATCCCAGAATGAAAATGTAAAACTCTAAAGCTCAACTTGGGTGTGCGACTAGGATTGGCTATGAGGCTTTGGTGAAATCATGGTGGAGCTGAATCAAAAGGAGGGGTAGGCACAATGGGGCTAGCGAGGATAAGACATTAGGAATGGTACAAAGCTCAACCGGGCTAAAATGATGGCCTACATCATGCTCATGCGAGTGAACTAACCTATACCCATGCTTCAAGAATAGCTTGGGGCAACTTCTTAGCCAACGAGAAAGACTATCCATCCTCCATACTCGAGCAATATGAACCTAATGGCTGTCTACACACACCCCTAAGCTACTGTAGGATTCACACCGGATTCACCAATTTTTTTAGTAGAATAAAAAGATCTTTACGCAAATAGAAAAGTATAAAACCATAAACATACAGAAAAAATAAATCTACTCGAATTTCTACACAAGACGAGAGCAGTTGACTAGAAACACAACAAGGTCAACATTTTACTCTGTCTCACAATCCTATGTCAGCACCATAATTTTCCCAAATCATACAAAAGAAACGAGTTTAACTCGTAGCACGCAAAAAGCTAAGCACGCGCTCATATGGGTGCAGTGGTGTGTGATGCTATTAACTAATCATAATAAATCTATAAAAGCTTCTAGCATGCACAAGAAATGTGCGCGTGCAAAAGGTAACAAAACTGGCTCTCCCCTACACTTAAACTAAATTACACAGCATATGATAGAGAAATTAAAATCATAAAGAGCTAAGGGAAGAGGTTACCCAATGCTCAGCTAGTGAGCATACCAGAAGATGCATGGAAACCTGAAGTAGGCCCGCCATACGAAGAATCACAACCCCGCCAACACGAAGTTGTCAAGAATACCTGCAGGTATGAGCTTCGCAAATACAAAACAAAAATATACAAACTACAAAGAAATACTACAACTAAATAGACATGGAAAACAAATACAGAAAATGAAAGATAAGTACTGTGGTTATTGTCATCCCAGCACGACTTAATCGGCTACGAAAAGGTTCTAGCTAATGGGCCTATGAAAAGAAAAATGCACAGTTAACTGTCCCAATATCCGTTTCGGTAACGGGTACCGATACGGCGATAGAACAGTTACCCCTCTACCTAAATAGTAATACCTGCCCAACACAGGTAGAGGAAATAGGAAGTAAGAAGAGAAGGAGCGCTGATCCTCACTCTTCTCACCATAAAATGAATCCTTGCCCAGCAAGGTATCGTCTACTATAAGGAGTAGGCAGGAGGAGAAAGCAATCAATGGAGCTTTCTCAACAGAGGAGGAATCAACCTCCTCGCGAGAGAGGATGCTACCATTAATGACTCGAGCTGAAACCTCCAAGTCCTCCAGAAGCTCCTACGGAGACTCAACCAGCCCAGGCTCAGATAAAGAAGGGGGATCAAGAAATAAAGGAGAAGAAGAACTAAAATAACCAGAAATAAGGGGAGTGGTCCCGGTCTCACTCCTAGCAGGATCCTGACATAGATCATCGATGACGTCATATGAGTCATGGCGAGGGGAATCCGCGAGCTCGAGGTCCTCGGTAGTGGTTTGGACCTCCTCATCCATCAAGAAAGTGGAAACTTCCTCGACAAAGAGGATCTCCTCATCAACACACCTCAGTGCGTCCATATGTTCCAAGACGTAATACTTTCCATTAATGAAAATAATATCCTCGTCAAACATGGGCACATCCGCAGGCTCAGAATCACAATCCGGCAGAACATTGATGACACATATTTTGACTAAAATATGTTCATCATTATTATTATATTTATATTATAAATTATATGTATTTACTCTAAATTTTAATATAATTATCTAATTATTAATATATCACAATTATTTATACTAATATCATTTTATTTTGTTTTGTGACAGGCCTGGGGGGAATTCGACACGATTCGACGTAAAACGCCTGCTGTCCATTTTTGTACGAGAAATATTTCCCACGCAAATAAGTTTTGCATGCATGTTGCTTTCCCACCTTTTCTCTCTCCTCCCAATACATGAATTATCCTTTATTATTATTATAACTATTCATATATGTATGCAAGGTAATTGATTTTTCATGCATGACCATGTATGAATAGTTATAACTGTCAATACATGTGGCCTCCTTTCCCATGCAAGCCTCTTTATATAATTATTTCATGTAGCATCTTCTTATTTTAATTTTTATATAATCCTCTCCCATAAATACATCATATCATGTTGCCACTCATTTTTTTTTCATTTACATGTGGCCGGCCACATTCCTTTCCCTTCTCTATTTTTAGTTTTTGTTTTCCTTTTTTCTCTCTCCCTTTTTCTTCCCCCCATATTTTATTTTCTCCACCACTATTAATAGTAAACCTCATTTCATATGGCCGGCCAAAACTTTCATTCATAACCGCCCACCTCCAAATTAAAACCGGCCATTCATTTCCTCCACCATGCAAACCGCCACCTATTCTTAATTCCACTCATAACCTCCTTAATCAAAACCGCCCACTTTAAGTTCCTCCTTCATTTCTTAATTAATCACATTAACTCCAATCAATTAAAACCTCATATTCATTAATTCATCACCATTTCATGTGGCCGGTTACCTCCATGTTAAACTCCCTCATTCACCTTTTCACCTCCCTCCACCTCTTCATTTCCCCACATTTATTCTCACCAATTAAATCCTATGTCCTTTCATTTTTATTTTTTATCTAGATCCTTCCATGGTTGCTATAAAAGGAGCATGAAGCCAAGGCTTTGAGGAGGAGGAAAAAAAGTTAGAGTTGGAGAAGAGAGCAAGTTCAAGAGAGAGAGAGAGAGTTCTACCTTGTATGAGAGTTTCTTTTATGTTGTCTCTTATGCTTTAATTTTCCATTGTGTTGTGTACTTTTGTTATTTCCCTTCTAATGAAAATGCAAACTTTTTATTTCATTGTTGTTGTTTTCTTTATCATGAGTAGCTAAATCCTTTCTTAGTACTTGATTGGTTAGTATTGGGATGAAGATTTAATTATAATCTTTCGTCTCTAATTTTTGAATTTTTCATTTCGATTTATTTCCGATTAAAATTTGGCGGCGTGTTTATATTACTAGTATATAAAATTTCGCTATCTGATTGGTAGTCTAGTTAGCCGAGAGGCTCGTGAATGTCATAGATCGCTCGGAAATAAAGAGATTTTGATATTCTTCTATGAGAATTGAGGATATCAAATCTTTTGGATTTGGGATTTTTTCGTTCATACAATTTTAAATTACTTTCAAATTTTAAGAGATTATGTTTGAAATGTTTTTAAAATTAGGCGGTAGTTGTCTTTAGCGAGTTGCTATTGTATTTTTAATCCCCCAATCGAAACGGATTCTCAAGAATTAGAACACATCTTTTATAATCAGATTCCCAAGAATGCCCAATCAAGTGCTAAATCGTGAATTTTCTTCTTAGTCAACTCTCTTCGTTTTTACAAAAACCAAAACCAATTTTCACTTGATAAGTTAATAGTTCCACCTTGTGAGTAAAAGTACTCAAAAGACCCGGGAAATACGACACTTGATCATGCTACAAGCGATAGGTGCACTTGCCTACTGCAACAATCAGATTTTAAGCACCAAGTTTTTGGCGCCGTTGCCGGGGACTAATTTTTGATATTTTGAAAGCAAGGTTCTATTACTCTTATCATTTTTTTTCATAAAAATTTTGATTTTTAAATTTTTATAATTAAAACTTCTTGCGAAACGGCCGTGTTGGGTTTTCATCCCACAAGACCGCCTAGTAGCTCAAGAGACCTTCACCGGGTATTCCTTGGGAAGTCCTAGAATTTTTTTTTATAAATTTTTAATCTTAAAATTTTTATGTGTGGTGTATGACCCGAGAGAATCCGTCACCTTTTTTTGATTTGGATCCAGAAATCGAGCGAACCCTTCGGCACCGCTTACGATTTCGAGTTCCGAATTTTCAAGATACGGAATCCTTAGGAGACACTCCTAATCCTTCATTAATTCTCTCTCCGTCACCGCCTTCTTCTTCACCTTCTTCATTTAGTTCTTCTTCCCATTCTCCTAGATCTCCTTCTTCTTCTTCTTCCAATATGGGTGAGCCAAATGCGGTCGAACAAAGGACTATGTCCTATTATGCCCGTCCAAACTTGTATGAGGCTCAATCTAGTATTGTTCGCCCCGCTATTGCCGCCAATAATTTTGAGTTGAAGCCAAGCATCATCCAAATGGTACAAAAATATGTACAATTTGATGGGCTTCAAGATGAAGATCCCAACGCGCATATTTCTAATTTCTTAGAAATATGCGATACTTTTAAAATTAATGGTGTATCCGATGATGCCATCCGACTAAGGTTATTTCCATTTACATTGCGCACTAAAGCCAAGCAATGGTTGAATTCTCTACCAAGAGGATCAATCACAACATGGGCTCAAATGACGGAAAGATTTCTTACGAAATACTTTCCGCCGGCTAAAACGGCTAAATTGCGTAATGATATTACTTATTTCTCCCAACTTGATTCGGAAACGTTATATGATACTTGGGAGCATTTCAAGGAATTGCTTCGTCGATGTCCTCATCATGCAATTCTGGATTGGTTACAAATCCAAACCTTTTATAACGGCCTAAATTCTCAAACTGGGCAACATATCGATGCCGCCGCCGGTGGAACGCTTAATAACAAAACACCGGCGGCCGCCCAAGAGCTTATAGAAGGTATGGCTTTGAATACCTATCAATGGAGTACACCTCGCTCTAAACCACCTAAACCGTCCGGGATGTATGAAATTGATACGGTCTCCAATCTATCTCTCCAGGTTGAGATGCTAAACAAACGATTAGAAGAGATGTCCGCTTCCTCTTCTACACCTACCTGGGATCGTACTTCTTCCCCCTCTCCCACTACGTTGGCCGAGCATGTGGATTATATGGGAAATCCGAATCGGCCACCCTTTAATCCGGGTAATACTAATTATGGTGATACCTATCACCCGGGTTATAGAAACCACCCCAATTTCTCTTGGAGCAATCCGGGGAATGCTATGCGTCCCCCAAACGCAAATCCACCCGGATTTCCTCCACCGCAAGCTCCAAAACATCCTTCTTTGGAGGAAGTTTTCACCAAATATACGGCAACTAATGATGCAAATATCCAGAATCTCACCGGATCCATCCGTAATTTGGAAAACCAAATTGGGCAAATTGCAAAAATGCTCTCCGATCGTCAGCAAGGAGCGTTACCAGGCAATACGGAGGCCAACCCAAAGGAGCAAGCGAAGGCCATCACGCTTCGGAGCGGTAAAGAGGTAACCACTCATGAAAAGCCAGTTGAAAAGGAGGTACCCATCTCTTCTTCCCCTCCTCCTACTCCTCAAGTTTCAAATTCTAATTCTAATAACATTAAGGAATATCAACCGCCTCTTCCGTATCCGTCAAAATTAGCTAAAGAACAACTAGATGCGCATTACAGCAAATTTTTATCTATGTTTAAACAAATTCATATCAATTTACCTTTATGTGAAGCGATAGCTAATATGCCGAAGTATGCGAAATATTTGAAAGATCTTTTAACTAACAAAAAGAAATTGGAAAGTCTGTCTCATGTTACTTTAAACGCTGAGTGCTCTGCAGTTTTAACAAATACTTTACCTAAAAAAATAAATGATCCAGGTAGCTTTTCTATTCCATGCGTTTTTGGTAATTTATTTGTGAAACGTGCGTTGGCCGATTTAGGAGCGAGCATCAACTTGATGCCTTTTTCTCTTTTTAAGAAGCTAGGATTAGGCACTCTAAGCCCGACTAGGATGAGTATTCAACTTGCGGATAGGTCCATAAAGTATCCGTTAGGAATAGTTGAGGACGTGCTCGTAAAGGTTGACAAGTTTATCTTTCCAGTAGACTTTGTCATTTTGGATATCGAAGAGGACGTCGAGGTTCCCTTAATCCTTGGCCGCCCTTTTCTTGCCACCTCTCGTGCGGTAATTGATGTAAGCAACGAAAAACTTTTTCTACGAGTAGGTGATGACGAAGTTTCATTTTCCATCACCCCTTCTATGAAAAATACTTCATCCAATGACGACTCTTGTTTTTTCTTAGACGTTTCTCAAGACGAGCCAAATTTTCCTTTTGAAAATTTTTCTAAAAAAAGTTTTTCTTCCTTTTTGGAACTCCCGCATAATTTTCCACCTAATACAATTATGGCCATCAACAATATTTCTGAAAGTGAGCCAAAATCCAAATCTTTTGAAGAAATTAGTTTAGAAAAAGATAAAATTTTAAAATCTTCTTACGAGGAGCCACCCACTTCGGAGCTTAAGCAATTACGCGATCATCTCAAATATATATTTTTAGAAAATAATTCTAATTTACCGGTTATAGTCTCGGCCTTTTTAACGGAATTCGAAAATGAAAAATTATTAATCGTATTACAAAAGCACCGTCGGGCTATAGCTTGGCAAATTTCAGATATAAAAGGCATAAGCCCATCTTTTTGTACACATAAAATACTTTTAGAAGATAACTCCCGCAATATCGTTCAACCTCAACGTCGATTAAACCCAAATATGAAAGACGTAGTAAAAAGTGAGGTTATTAAATTATTAGATGCGGGGATTATCTATCCAATTTCGGATAGCAAATGGGTAAGCCCGGTTCAAGTAGTTCCTAAGAAAGGGGGTATAACCGTAGTAAAAAATGAAAAAAATGATTTAATTCCAACACGAACGGTAACCGGATGGTGGATGTGCATAGATTATCGCAAATTAAACGATGTCACTCGCAAAGATCACTTCCCATTACCGTTTATCGATCAAATATTAGAGCGCTTATCCGGTCATAGATTCTATTATTTTCTTGATGGTCTCTCGGGATATTTCCAAATTCCCATAGCACCCGAGAATCAAGAGAAAACAACGTTTACTTGTCCCTTTGGTACCTTCGCCTATCGAAGAATGCCATTTGGTTTATGTAATGCGCCGGCTACATTTCATAGATGTATGTTGGCTATTTTTGATAAGTACGTAGAAGACATTATGGAAGTATTCATGGACGACTTTTCGGTTTTTGGAGATTCTTTTGATTTATGTTTGAAAAATTTAGAAAAAGTTTTAAAAAGATGTGAAGAAACAAATCTTGTTTTAAATTGGGAAAAGTGTCATTTCATGGTGCGTGAAGGTTTAGTTTTGGGTCATAAGATTTCTTCTAAGGGTATCGAGGTAGATAGAGCAAAAATAGAAGTAATCGAACAACTTCCTCCGCCGACTAACGTAAAAGCTATTAGAAGTTTCTTAGGACATGCTGGTTTTTATCGCCGCTTTATAAAAGATTTCTCAAAGATCACTAAACCTCTCACTCATCTCCTTGAAAAAGATACACCATTTTTATTTGACGACGATTGTCTATACGCTTTTAACTTAATTAAGGAAAAACTTATTAACGCGCCGATCATGATTGCTCCGATTTGGAAACTTCCATTTGAGATTATGTGCGATGCGAGTAGTTTTGCCGTTGGTGCAGTTTTAGGCCAACGTATTTCTAAAAACTTTCATCCAATCTATTACGCAAGTAAGACACTCACTTCAGCACAAGAAAATTACACCACAACGGAAAAGGAACTTTTAGCCGTTATTTTTGCGTTTGATAAGTTTCATCCTTATATCACCCTCTCGAAAGTTATTGTTTTTACCGATCATTCGGCTCTTAAATATTTACTTTCTAAACCGGATGCCAAGCCACGCTTAATTCGTTGGATTCTACTACTTCAAGAGTTTGACTTGGAAATCCGGGATAAGAAAGGAGCCGAAAATCTTGCGGCCGATCATTTATCTCGTTTAGAAAATCCATTTATTGAAGAATTAAATGAAAAATCTTTTAACGACTCTTTTCCGGATGAAAGAATTTTAAAAATCAATTCTTCATCTTCTACGCCTTGGTTTGCCAATATTGCCAATTATTTGGTGGCATGTATCCTCCCAAAAGATTTTTCTTTTCAACAAAAGAAGAAATTCTTTGCTGATTTGAAAATTTATTTTTGGGAGGACCCATTTCTCTTTAGAGTATGTGCGGACCAAGTAGTACGAAGATGTGTTTCATTTGAAGAAGGTCAAAATATTTTGAAACATGTACATGAAGGACCGACTGGTGGCCATTATCAAGCCAATCGGACTGCTCACAAAGTTCTAAGTGCAGGCTTTTATTGGCCTAGACTTTTCAAAGATGCTCAATCTTTGGTGAGACGGTGCGATAGTTGCCAACGGACCGGAAATATTTCTAATAAAAATGAAATGACGCAAAACTATTTTCTTGAATGCGAAGTCTTTGATCTTTGGGGAATAGATTTTGTAGGCCCCCTTCCTTCAAGTTGCGGTAATAAATACATTCTAGTTGCGGTTGATTATGTTTCCCGATGGGTGGAAGCCCAAGCTCTTCCTACGAATGATTCTCGAGTTGTTATTTCTTTTCTTAAAAAATTATTTTCTCGATTTGGCATGCCTAGGGCGATCGTTAGTGATAGGGGTGCGCATTTTTGTAATGCCCAACTTTCAAAAATTTTATTAAAATATGGCATTACACATAAGCTTTCCACTGCATACCACCCCCAAACTAACGGCCAAGTCGAAGTTGTTAACCGAGAAATCAAGCGTATATTGGAAAAAACTGTTTCATCTTCTAAAAAAGATTGGTCTTTAAAACTCGACGGCACTCTTTGGGCTTATCGAACGGCCTACAAAACCGCCATCGGTTGTACTCCGTATCGATTAGTCTATGGAAAATCATGTCACTTACCGGTAGAACTAGAACACCGTGCCTTTTGGGCCTTAAAATTTTTAAATATTGATCCCCACTCTGTCGCCGAACATCGCAAATTCCAACTAAACGAACTCGACGAGTTGCGCTCCAATGCTTATGAAAATAACAAGATTTATAAAGAGCGAACGAAGCACTTTCACGATAAAAATTTAAGGCACCCAAAATCATTTAAACCGGGCGACCGAGTCTTACTTTATAATTCTCGCTTGCGCTTATTTCCCGGAAAATTGAAATCACGTTGGTCTGGTCCATTTATGGTGAAAGAAGTTTTTCCATATGACACTGTGTTGCTTTCACACCCTGACAAGGGTGATTTTAAAGTTAATGGTCAGCGTCTTAAACTCTATTATTCTGGTGATGTTATTGGCGAGGACAATGAAGTTGTTTTTCTTCCAAACACTTAGTAATTTTTGTTATTCTTTTCTTGCTTTTGTATTTTTTGCACTTTTCTTTTCTTTTTATCTTTGTTCCGGCGGCTCCTACGAATTGGCCACTGTGTTGCTTCAACGTTGCTGATTTTTATGATAATTCAAGCCAAGTTTCAAGATGTTCTACAAAGCAAGCATGAGGAAGCAGAATCAACCTTCAGACTCGCCAATTCAGGGAAGTACCTATTTTATTTATTTTCAATTTCTTTTATTTCTTCTTTTTAACATCGAGGATGATGTTTTCCCCAAGTCCGGTGGGATTGAGTTAGTTTGAATTTTGTGTTGTTTTGGTTTGTTTATATTAGAAAATTTCAAAAAGAAAATCATATCAAATTTAGGTAAATCAAAAAAAAAAATCAAAAAAAATATATTTATTTAAGCTTATGTTTATGTTATTATGTTATAAAAGAAACAAAAACACAAAAAAAAGATAATATTTTAACAAACAAAAAAAAAATTCGGAAACTTAAAATTTGGAAACCATCAAAAATTATTTTCTATCATTATTTTAGTATGTTTCTTTGAGTGTTGTGTAGGCTCATGTAGTATTCTTAATCATTGGTAGTATGTTAGGATAGAGTCTAGTTTAACTATATTACTCTTTCATATCTTAATTTTGTCATTTTCTCTTTCATAAATTTTGGCATCATTTTTATTTTAATGGAATAATGTTGTAGTTATCTCTTCTATTCTAAGTGTAATAGCGTGCTTATTTTGTTAGACGATATTATTAGACACTCACTCGCAAGGTAGTCTTTCTTGGTGGCTAGAACTTGCCTCAAGCGACTCTCGAAACATTTGCATAAGTTTGTCATGATCTTTTAGAAGTGATTTAGGCCTCCTTTTGGGTCGTTTGTGCCTTTTTGCCCACCATAAAAATTCACTTTGTTAAACCATTTTGGGACTTTCCTAATTTTCTTTGTTAGCTCCACCTTTCATTTTCACCAAAGCCAAAACATCTATCCCATGATCACACTAAATATTTGAGTTTTATTAAAATGTTGTGATGTGGTTTTTATTGTGAAAAAGTGGAATTTTCACATTTTTATTTGGAGCTGTTTTGTATGAAAAATAAAGTATCAATGTAAAAAATAATAAAAAAAATCAAGTGAAAAAGAATTTCATTGGCCAATTTTGAAAGAAAAATATTCATGGCCTTATGTTTCAAAAAAAAGGGAGAGTTTGTTGTAAAAATTTCTTTTTGATTGAGGGTTTTATTTTTAAATTTTATAAAACTCTCACCTTGGTTTAGTGTGATCTTTAGCCTTCGTGTTTATCTTTTGATTTCCAAATCCTTATCATTTACCTAAGCCAAATTTTATTCCTAATGAAAGCCCTTTTGATCTTTAAGTCATGACATTACCTTGTATAGTGGAGAGAGTGTGACCGGGCAAGCCTATGGTCACCATCATTGATGGATTTCTTTGGAGGTTATCTTGGAGTGTTTTGTAGAATAATCGAAGTCTAGCAACATGTTGTTTGTTCAATGCACTTATTTTGGTTGAATCGCTACATCTATTATGTTTGTTAGGTAACATGTTGATGCCTTATTTTTATGTTGGTAGAAAATTTACAATCTAAGTATATGCCATAGTAATATTTTTAATCTCTTCTTTATTCTCCTCTACATTGATTTCTATCACCGCACTCATTGGTAGCATATTAATTTTGATAGTTTAATTTTTGTTTTGGTGTTCTTAAAAAAAAATAACAAGAAAGTTTTGTTAATTTAACTTTTATAGTAAGTCTTGTTTTGCTTGAGGACAAGCAAAGGCTTAAGTCTGGTGGGATTTGATGACACATATTTTGACTAAAATATGTTCATCATTATTATTATATTTATATTATAAATTATATGTATTTACTCTTAATTTTAATATAATTATCTAATTATTAATATATCACAATTATTTATACTAATATCATTTTATTTTGTTTTGTGACAGGCCTGGGGGGAATTCGACACGATTCGACGTAAAACGCCCGCTGTCCATTTTTATACGAGAAATATTTCCCACGCAAATAAGTTTTGCATGCATGTTGCTTTCCCACCTTTTCTCTCTCCTCCCAATACATGAATTATCCTTTATTATTATTATAACTATTCATATATGTATGCAAGGTAATTGATTTTTCATGCATGACCATGTATGAATAGTTATAACTGTCAATACATGTGGCATCCTTTCCCATGCATGCCTCTTTATATAATTATTTCATGTAGCATCTTCTTATTTTAATTTTTATATAATCCTCTCCCATAAATACATCATATCATGTTGCCACTCATTTTTTTTTCATTTACATGTGGCCGACCACATTCCTTTCCCTTCTCTATTTTTAGTTTTTGTTTTCCTTTTTTCTCTCTCCCTTTTTCTTCCCCCCCATATTTTATTTTCTCCACCACTATTAATAGTAAACCTCATTTCATATGGCCGGCCAAAACTTTCATTCATAACCGCCCACCTCCAAATTAAAACCGGCCATTCATTTCCTCCACCATGCAAACCGCCACCTATTCTTAATTCCACTCATAACCTCCTTAATCAAAACCACCCACTTTAAGTTCCTCCTTCATTTCTTAATTAATCACATTAACTCCAATCAATTAAAACCTCATATTCATTAATTCATCACCATTTCATGTGGCCGGTTACCTCCAAGTTAAACTCCCTCATTCACCTTTTCACCTCCCTCCACCTCTTCATTTCCCCACATTTATTCTCACCAATTAAATCCTATGTCCTTTCATTTTTATTCTTTATCTAGATCCTTCCATGGTTGCTATAAAAGGAGCATGAAGCCAAGGCTTTGAGGAGGAGGAAAAAAGTTAGAGTTGGAGAAGAGAGCAAGTTCAAGAGAGAGAGAGAGAGAGAGTTCTACCTTGTATGAGAGTTTCTTTTATGTTGTCTCTTATGCTTTAATTTTCCATTGTGTTGTGTACTTTTGTTATTTCCCTTCTAATGAAAATGCAAACTTTTTATTTCATTGTTGTTATTTTCTTTATCATGAGTAGCTAAATCCTTTCTTAGTACTTGATTGGTTAGTATTGGGATGAAGATTTAATTATAATCTTTCGTCTCTAATTTTTGAATTTTTCATTTCGATTTATTTCCGATTAAAATTTGGCGGCGTGTTTATATTACTAGTATATAAAATTTCGCTATCCGATTGGTAGTCTAGTTAGCCGAGAGGCTCGTGAATGTCATAGATCGCTCGGAAATAAAGAGATTTTGATATTCTTCTATGAGAATTGAGGATATCAAATCTTTTGGATTTGGGATTTTTTCGTTCATGCAATTTTAAATTACTTTCAAATTTTAAGAGATTATGTTTGAAATATTTTTAAAATTAGGCGGTAGTTGTCTTTAGCGAGTTGCTATTGTATTTTTAATCCCCCAATCGAAACGGATTCTCAAGAATTAGAACGCGCCTTTTATAATCAGATTCCCAAGAACGCCCAATCAAGTGCTAAATCGTGAATTTTCTTGTTAGTCAACTCTCTTCGTTTTTACAAAAACCAAAACCAATTTTCACTCGATAAGTTAATAGTTCCACCTTGTGAGTAAAAGTACTCAAAAGACCCGGGAAATACGACACTTGATCATGCTACAAGCGATAGGTGCACTTGCATACTGCAACAATCAGATTTTAAGCACCAAACATCATCAACCGACTCACTAAAAATAGGGATATATAATTCTTGCAAAGAAGGCGGAGGAACAACAGCATCAGATAAAATATGTGCGGGTTCCTCCGGGGGTGAATCAACAAGAGGGGAAGAGTGCATGGGGAGAGATGGCGCCACAATGTCCTCACACCGATTAGCAGAAAGTCTGATGGGCATATCTGCAGCAGTCCCCCATAGACAAGGCGGTGCTGCGAATATATCATCATAATCAAAAGGTGAGGCCATTTGAGAGGGTGATAGAGTGAATCTGATACCCGGTTCATCATCCTCCTCCAACTAGCGCTGAAAATCTGCGCAATCTTTCAACACATGGTCGGTGCTACGACGATACAAACATCGTTTTATATTACTCCTCGATCCAGGTGGGACCGAAGAGGAATAAGAAAAAGATGAATGCGTAGAAGAGGAGTGACCATAAGACCTGGTTGGGTATATGAAGTACCATAGGTAGACGATGCTCCATACACAGAACCACAAGAATTATGCTCACAATCTTCAGTGGGGCACTCATCACTACCATGGCTATAATTCCCGCACCATCGGCAACGAATATTCATATAAGAATAGATGGTGCAACAAGAATAATTCACCAATAGAAAGTTTCTAAGCAATAATTAACTACAGACCACAAATAAAAGAATAGGAAAACCTGCTACAGAAAAATTAAAACTAGAATGAGAACAAATAAAAACAAGAAATAGATTCTTAAAACTAAAGCAAAGAAGAAACATGAAATATACAAATGGAAAAGGGCTTCTATCTCCTATCTCCCTCTCCAAAAACTAACACGAATGTGTTCCCCGGCAACGGCGCCAAAAACTTGGTGCTAAAGATCACGGCAGTGAACCGGTCGCACAAGTAATATAAAATGGGCGAGTTTTCCCAAGTATCAATCTCTCAAGGAACACAGTAAGGTGGAGTTAATTTCGAGGAGGACTTGAGATTGAAGTCCTTAGGTCGGAGTTAACTAAGGGGGGTTTTGATATTTGTGGAAAAAGAAAGTAAAAATCTAACAACTACTCTTATGCAACGCCGCTATGCGATGCTTCTCCAGACAGGATGGAAGACTAGTCGGGCTGCTATGCACTGAATCACTAGGCGGATGGGCGAGTAGGCTTGCGGATGAGGTGATGAGAATGGAAGAATGAGGGTCGTGAGCACCTCTTCGCTACGCATGCCACTAGCAATTGCTAGTGCGGCAAGGGCGGATGGATGGTGGATGGACAAATAGGCGCACCTCAAGTAAATAACGAAAACATACAATCACATAGACATGATTACACGTAAATGTATATTACACTAAGCATAACTTCATCAAATACAAAGAGTTCAGCTAAACCATCAACAACAAGAGAAAAAAAGTGTGCAAAATCGACCGAATCCGAGATCGACCGAATCGACCGAATGGCCCGTCTTCTTCGTGTCACGATCCGGTGGAGGATGGCACAAATTCTCCTAGCTTGATGGAGAAAGCTAGGTCAAGCTCTTCTTGAAGCTCAAAGACGAAGGAGGAGGCGGAGAGGAAGCTCCGGCTTGGATTTAGCGGTGAAAGTTGCCCGGAGCACCTCCCTACGATGGAAGATGAAGGGGAATGGCGGAACACTTCCTCGGAGACGAAAACGGTGGAGAAATGTCGAGCGATCTGGAATTAGGGCGGAACCTGCATATTTATAGAAAGCAGAATTGAAAAATGTGCACGATCACGGGCGCACGACCAGTGGTCGTGCGCACTATGTTCAATGATCGTCCGCACTGGTATGGCAGATTAGGAAGAAGAACTGGGGTACAGCGCACGAGTAATGGAGCACGACCGGTGGTCGTGCGCACTATGTCCGATGGTCGTGTGATTACCCCATACGGAACTCCAGGAAAAGAGGAATCAATGCACACGATCAGTGGCGCACGACCGATGGTCGTGCGCACTGTGTACAGTGGTCGTGCGATTACCCCGGGCAGATTCTGTAAATCAAGGTACATTGTGCACGATCATCGGCGCACGACCGATGGTCGTGCGCACTATATCCGATGATCGTGCGCAGTATTCCTGCTTCCAAATGTCCCCGGAACACGTACACGACCCCTAAACTAGCACGGATATGTGAAAACGTTCCAGGCGATCATAAAAAGGGAGTACAAACATTAAAAGTACAAAAATACACAACCACGGGTCTAAGTTTGCACTTCCTATGGAAATAAAGATAATATGAAATATATACGATAACGAACTAAAAGTGAAGTGCAAGCGAAGGAAAACAAGCCCAGATGAGTCCGAAAATAGGTATAAAAAATGGACTCATCAGTTCCCCAAGAGATGGGTACATCCACTTTCCCCCTTCGCCTATCTAGCAGTATACTAGATTCAGCATAACTCCCTTCTTTCTTCTCAGATCCTCAGATATTACAACTCAGAACCCTGAAAGGTTCCTACAGCTCACACTTCACCAAGTGCTACAACTCAGATTCTTCTAGAGAATCCTACCTCAGAGTGAGTCCACACTCCTACAACTCAGGCAATCCAGCCCTACCTCAGCCTCTTTCACCAGGCCTACAGCTCAGAGAAATTAATCCCCTTCCTCAGGCACTCAGCCCTACCTCAGCCTTTATAAACTTAGGCCTACAACTCAGAGAGATAACTCTCCCACACTCAGATCTATAAAAAATCCTAGAGAGAAAATTGATTATAAAAAAAAATCCTTCATCCAGGTAGAGAGAGAAAGGTGTGAAGGCTTCTTGATCAGTTCTTGATAGATCTGACTGCTTAAGATTCAACCTGTCTTAGCTTCTTCAAAGCTTCTTGAATCTGAACAAAGTTAGGTTGATCTTCTTGTGAAGTTGGAGATGATCCTCAATCCAGCTTCCTCTTCTTTCAGATGTAGATCTAAATTTTTCTTGCAGACTTGTTCAGAATCTGCCCTTAGAGACTTGTTGAGTTCAGGATCTGAACTTCTCTTCTTAATAGATCTATCTATTTTTTTAATCTTTGGTAACTCATTTTGATGATAGAACAAGTCTTTATATAGAACCATCTGAGGTTACCGGCTGATCCAGTTCATAACGGCCTCCTAACAGCTCTGACAGATGCAACAACATTGTTAGTTATGACAGCTGTCAAGTCTTCAGTCATGACACTTGATCCCTCATTGTACTATATCTCAGCAGAAAAGTGTCGAGACAATACTTCAAATGTGTCAACATAAATAAACCATGTGTCGACACAACCCTTGATAATGTCGACACAGCTCTCATAATGTCAACACAGCCCTTCTTTATCTTCTCAACACAGCTTATGTGGAATGTGTCGACACAAGTCTTGTGTGTCGACACAATAGCTTCTAGTCTCGAAAAAGTTGGTGTTGATAGAATTCTGGTGTGTGTTGACACAAGTCCTGTGTGTTGACATAATTGTTGTCGACAGAATTCTGGTGTGTGTCGACACAAGTTTTGTGTGTCGACATAATTGTTGTCGACAGAATTTCTGTGTGTCGACACAAGTCCTGTGTGTCGACACAATCTGTCTCCTGATGTCGACACCATTCTTCTCAAGTGTCGACACTTGTACTTAGAAACTTTTTCTGCATTTCCTTAAACTACACATTAAAACTTAACACACCATCAAATACACATTGATGAATATTATTGAGTTAGGTGTGGCTTTTTCAAATCAGGTACACAGTTTCCAATGTACCAAATAGTAACTTCCACCACCTCTTCCCGTGCGACACCAAGTACGAGACTGCCAAAGCAACTGCCACCTGAGAGGGGCATCGAATCCCCGCAAGCATCTCGTAAATGGTATCCAACCATTCCTCAATGTGAACTGCTGACTCCGTCCCCTGGTAGGATGGAGGGGAAAGCGCCTGGAAGCCACTCATACAGTTGGCCCCGAGATTTGGCTATGTAGCCGGGGGCTGCTGAGGTCTGAAGGCATCCAGGATGGCCGTCAATGTTCGCCACATCTCCGTTTGCTGAAATAGAACTGGAGCCAGCGGAGGTCGAACTATATTCGGAGCCTTAGGTGTCCCCTGCTGGGGAGTAGGGTTCGTCGCAGGATACAAGGAAAAAATTCCAACTGTTAGATAGCTCGCAAATGGAATAAAAGGAGGAGAAAAATGGACTTCTACATGTGATTTACCTTATGGGCCCACCACTGCTTCCGCTGCTAGTTTGTGTGCAAACTAAGCTCGCGCGGGGGTGGCCTAAGGTTTTTGTGGACTACTTCTCTTTGCGATCGAGGTTTGCTTTGATACCACATGTAAGACCCCCCCCCCCCCCCCCCCCCCCCGTTTTTTTAAAAAACCCCGGGGTCTTATGCCGAGAACTGACGTTTTGCGGTGGCCCCGAATCTCGGGAAATCCACAACTACAAAATGCCGATTCTGCTGGCCTTTTCGATCACCACAAAGAGAGCAGTAATAAGGAATGATATAGCCGAGTCCATAATGTCATATATAATAAGAGAAATCACAACATGTCCATAAGTAAAAAAGAGAAAGTACTGTAAAGTAACCAAACAGAAATATAAACGGGCTTAAGCCCGGTACATCAGATTCTCGCTACAATCTCTCACGAAAGCTATAAAAAGACTATCACTAATGGAGCTGGTCACTGGTGCTCTGGTACTAAACTGGCCCACCTCCATGGATACCATACTCCGCTGGTGCTGGTCCCTGTGCTATTGGTCCCTGTCTCCCATCCGGAGCCCCTGTAATGTTGTGGTCCGAAAACCATTAGTCATAAAGACTAAGCCCTATCATCCCCTACCCCTCCCTCATGGCTTCTAGGCACCGAGTGTGGAGGACGAAAGGGAAGCTACAAAGGTGGAGAGTACAAAGTGGCAGGTGACAGTGGAACTAGTCTATCGGTTCTATAATAGTATGCAGTAAGGTAAGCAAGTAGAGTAAGCACATAGAGTAAGAAATATATGTAAGAAAGACAGGGTAATAAGTAAGTAACCTTAACTTATATGAATGCCGAGACAAACATATAAGTTAAGGGGTCTTCTGCAAGGCTCCCACCATATAAAAAGTCCCATACCAATTTATACGTTGGGGTGTCAGTTGTATACAAGTATGTTATGTCATGATTCTCGCAAGTGTAACTCACGCACATGACTCTATGCGCACAGACCTTTAGTTCCCCATATTTAGGCAGCTAGCTTCACTCCCAGGAACCTCCGTAGTGGAAAACGGAGACAGTGGGTCGGGCCCCGACTCCTAGGCGGGTATCTACACTACCAAGCCTAGCCCTTCCGTACGCCCCTAGAAGAACACAACCTAGAGTATCCGCATACTAATGCTGGCCATATCCACTAGCATTTCTTTGGCTAAGTGTCCCACACTGCCAATTCAACGTATCGACGTCGGTGTGAATGACCCTCTGATACCGAAGACCGACCACCTTATTTTGTATCCAAAACCTTTTGAGCAACTGGCTCCCTGGACTATCCATCCGTGCATCTACCTTCCAAACAAACCATCCGGATGGAAATCAAGACAACCTAATCAACCTCCCGAGCTATCGGGGTGCGTGAAGGTGCAACCCTAGTTATACTTGTAGCTCTTTTAATTTTTTATTCCTACTGTTTAGGTTAGCCCAGGTCTGCCCAAGTATTACCCGTGAAGGGCTCTCGAGGGCACTAGGAACTATGATGAGATTACACCCAAAGCTCCCTTTCGTAAGGCACTTACTATTATTGGTTGCTATCAAATTTCCCAAACTCTTACTTATTTTACTGGATCTAACCCTAGAGTATTGACAATTTCTCTCCTACGGGGAAGATGATGTTTCGTCGACCGTGAGCACCTCTTGACACTAGCCAAACTTCACACACCTCCTCACGACTTCCGTTGATAGTCTCATTTCCCTTACCAGACAAAATCTCAACTCCCTAAGTTCATTTGGCACCATATCTTGATTTCTGCAGTTTTTACTAAACGCAGTCCATCCTAAGCTACATAATGTGTACAATGGGAGGTACTCAAAATAATCGTCCAATATCCCTGTAAATATTTTTGGCAGCCTATCAAGACATGTTTGGCCTAAATCCAGAAATTCATAATTTTCCTAATTTGTCTTATAATTTAATTAATTTCTCTAGTAATCCAAAAACTCAAGTTTGAACATGAAGTGACAATTTCAGACATGCAAATGCTCCTTAAAATTTATCATAATTACAAGATGACTATTTAACCTAGAATCCAAGATCATCCAATTTTATTTGCAAGTGTAGACCTCCAACCCTAATTTTAAATATAACCTACAATAAATCATTTTAAGAAACATGTACAGCAAAAATACATCCACAAATTCTGAGAAAATTCAAGGATGACTGAAAGGGCATATAAATACTCTAGGACAAGTTTCATAATTTATAAGTTAATAAAACTAATTTTGATCAAATGTTCATATTGGCAAATTTATGCACTATGTATAAAAATTATTAATTTAAAAATTATAACAAAAATCTCCACCAGAGCATATTGACCTAAAATCATTACTGACCAAGTTTCACAATTTCTCAACAATTGATGAGCTCTGAATAAAATATTGAACAAGTTTCCAAACTAATGAGCTTGTGAAGTAGGTACTGTAATTAAGTATTCAAAAATTCTAATAAAACCTCTTTTGCATAATTTTTATGACTTTCCAATGGACAGTGAGTTCACAATAATCAAATGATTAAGTTGGGCTAACTCATGCATTACAAAGGAAGTACTACGATTATTTATCCAAAAATCCCAATTAAATTTCCAGAGGTTCATACTGTAACACCCCAAAGCCCAAAATTTGAAAACATTTGGGTGAGACGGCCTGGGACACGGGCGTGTCCCACGGTGTGTCCTTCTCGGGTGAGCAGTTGAGAAGTGGTCGACAAAACTTCAGTCGACGACTGTCGAGTGCATAGTACACGGCCTGTGACACGGGCGTGTCACAGGGCGTGTCCTTACGGTTGACGAACGCAGCCCGACGAAGTTGAGCTAGGGCGTGCCTAGTGCCGTGTATGGGCACATGTCCTAGGACACGGGCGTGTGACAGGCCATGTGACTCTCGGGTTTATTTCAATGTTGTGTAGGCTGAAGAATACGGCCACAGACACGGGCGTGTCGGTAGGCATGACAGGTGACATGGCACGTGACACGGGCGTGTCACATGGGCGTGTCAATGGATTGGATAAGTCAGTTAAGCACCGCTTGAGGTACATGGCCTAGGACATGAGCATGTCACAGGCAGTGTCATGAAAAAATTGAGATTTTGTGGCAAAATCGTGGCCGTACGTTCCTTCAGCTGGGATCCAATGGTTGAGCTGCCTCCCTGCTTCCTTAAGGCCGAGACTTGAGAAGGAAAGTCTCATTTTATTATTGCCTTAAACTTTCTACAAGTTATAGAGAGAAAGGGAGAGGAAGAAGGAGGAGGAGGAAGTGGAGCTGGTCACTGTTGGTACTGCGAGATTCCGACAAGAGATCTGAGGCCATCTTTGTGGAGAAAACGTTGTTGCGGTTCTTTCTAACCAGTTAGGAGCTCATGGCACCGAAGCGGTCTTCAAGGGTAACGACCTTTCTTCTTAGCCATGTGAAGGCTTCCTTTTTGGCATATACATATGATTCCCCCACCAGAGGGTGGCTGATTATTGGAGTCTTTTGGGTTGATTCATGGAATCCCCAAAAATTTGGCATAGAGATCTGGAAATGGAGTATGAAATAGACATGCTGTGTGAAGCCTATCTGGACAGGTTGATCTGGATCGGTGATGTTGCATACGCACTGGAGAAGACTTCGTGATAAATGTGTCATTTAGGAGTCGATGAGTTAAACCAGTGAAAGGTGGTAGCTAGAAGTACTGGAGTGGTAGTCCAAGAAAATATCCTTGTGATGCTTATGATGCCTGTTCTATTGGGTTGTACCTGCGAAAGAAAGTAGCAGGAAGTACTGGATTGGAGGTCCATGAAATACCCTTTGTAATGATTGATGTTCATGGGTGGAACTATGAAGGAAAGTAGCTGGAAGTACTGGCGTGGTAATCCATGGAAATACCCTAGACATTTGTGATATTGTGGGGTCATACCTGTGAAGAGAGTAGCTGAAAGTTTATAGTTGCCTACGTAAATCACCTAGAGGGGGGTGAATAAGTGAATTGTGTGTATTTTTGGGGAATAAAAATTACAAACCAATGCACAAATCTATCTACCAATCAAACAAAGACGAGGCAAGATTTATAGTGGTTCCCCAACCTTGGGTACATCCACTTTCCCTCACCGATCTAGCAATACACTAGACTCGGCTACTCCACTATCTCGGATTAAAAATCAATCCTACCCTCGGAACAACGTTCCTACAACCTCGATCCACAAAACGGATCTACACTCGGAAGATGAAACTTTCTACAATCTCAGAGTTGAAAAACTCCTACACTCGGAGAAAACTTCTCCTACAATAATGAAGTAAAATTGTATAGAAATACAAATAGTGAATCTTGTCAGATCTGCAAGTAATCGACCAGGATCTTCTTTTTCTAGACTTTTCGGCTTTATCAGATAGGTGAAGAAAACCTCGACAAAATCAAATCTGAATCTTCTTGACTTTACACGATCGAATAGAGGATGAAGAGTTGAGCAGAAATCTCGATCTGTAAAATCTTCTTAATCTGAATCCTCTGAAAATGAAAACCCTAGCCGTTCGGGAATCAGCGACGACGACGGTGGCGGTTTTCGTTTCTTGGAGAGAGAGAGGAGACAAAAAGCGGCTGCAAAACTTCTTAAAAAATAATCTTCTTAAAATTTAGAATTGTTAGGGTTTGTTGGTTTAGAGAAGACCTTTTATAGAAGAGGAGAAGATTAGCCATAATTGAGTCATTATGAGAGACACGTGGACCAATCACGTCAAAGTTTATGAATAAGACTGTTATTCTGGACTTAAAGAATTTTTGGAAAATTCAAAGTAAAATACTCGAGATATAACAGACTACTCGAGTACATGCAGCACTACTCGAGTAGGTAGAAGATGACTACTCGAGTACATGAGAAAAACTACTCGAGAGGGAATGAGATCATTACTCGAGTACATGGAGTCAACTACTCGAGTAAATAAAAGTTCAAGGAATCAGCTACTCGAGTAACAAGAATAATATTCTCGAGTACTTGAGTACTTACACGAGAGGTGGAGTAAATTACTCGAGTAAAATAAATACTACTCGAGTATATAAGAATGAACTACTTGAGTATATAAAAAACTACTCGAGTCATAGACTTAGAAAATTTCTGGACTAGAAAACAGAACTACTCGAGTATAGAAGTTGAACTACTCGAGACAAATAGAACTACTCGAGTATATGGAGATGACTACTCGAGTAATTCAATTAGAGAAATTTTCTGGAATGGAATTCTGGATTACATGAGTATAAACACTGGACTACTCGAGTAGTAGATGAACTACTTGAGTACATGAGTTAAACTACTTGAGATAAATGGAACTACTCGAGTATATAAGAATGAACTACTAGAGTATATAAGATGACTACTCGAGTATTTAACTTAGAAAAATTTGAGAAGATAATTTCTGTAAAACCCGAGAGGAGAAAAGAAACTACTCGAGTAGTTGTCTTAACTACTCGAGAGCCATAATTGGACTACTCGGGATATATCTTAACTACTCGAGTAGGAGTATTATTACTCGAGTATGAACTCAGTAACTTACTCGAGTAAGTAAAGAACTACTCGAGTACTTTACTTAGGAAAATTTTCTTGACAGATTTTTTCTTCTTCTAAGGGATGACCAGCATCAAGTCTTTTCACATAGTCCTAGAGCTTGAATATGAAGTGTATCCCCTTAGAGAGGCTACACATTAGTCAACAACTTGGAGCATACAATGAGGGATTATATTGTATGGTCCTTTGTTTGGTGACCCATTGTAGACTGACATTGGTCTACACATGCCATAGGATTCCTGCAAACACATAACTCAAACCAAGCATCAAATACAACTTAATTCATCTTAGTTCAAGGATGACTTCATCAGATCTATATTAGTGTGGATACAATACCCAACAATCTCCCCCTATTTGTAGAAGTTAGAACCCTTTACACTAAGGTGAATTATGGACATAAAAAGAATGCTAAGCATATAAAGCTATGTAAGCAAGCAAAAGACTATGAAAAGGATAATAAGATCAAAAACTTAGAATTATATAAGTGTGAATATCCAAAAATATCATTAACAACAAAAAACATTTCCACAACTCATAAGTCCTTTTTGTTAGTTCTGATGATGTTGTCTGTCCTGTTTCTCTTGCTGTCTCCTTTGGTAGCTGAAAGGCTTTGGATAATACTTGGGGGGTCTTAGAGGAGCAGCAGGATTGTTTCTTCCATATTCTCTGTCATATATCCTCCTCTTGGTCATTGATTTCTCATACAACTCCCATTCCTGGGAAATATAATGAATATTTCTGCTCTCATGGTAATCCAAAACTAATTTTAGTGTTTCCAGGATGAGGGCCTTAGAAGCGGGAGACCAAACCTCAGCATGTTCAGGAGCTGGAGTAGGAATGGACTTGCTTGCAAAAGCACCATCACCATACTTTCTTTTTTTTGTATGTCTACATTTCAGGAGGAGCTTTGAAGAAAATATGTTCAGGATCTTCATCCCAACCCTGAGTATAGGTATCAGGAGGGGCAACAAAATCACCAGGCCTAGGAGAGAATGTGGGTTGAGGAGCATGAGCAGGAACATCAGCAGCTAGTGGGTTCAAATGACGAGGGATAATGTTTGATTCAGGAAGGATTCCGTTATGCATCCATATAGTAGTGTCATAGGTGTAGAAATTGACACTCTAAATTTGAGCTAGGACATCATCATGGATCTCTTTTGAAAGTCCACCTAGTGTCAGCTATGTGCACCTATGGGGGGGGGGGAATAGGTGACGTGTGGTTCTTTTGCGGAATTTACGAGAGTACCTGCACAATAAAAATAAAAAGCACAGCACACAGAAAACACAGCAAATTTATAGTGGTTCCCCGACTTGGGTACATCCACTTTCCCCCTTCGACCTATCTCCCCAACAAGGGACGACTCGGTCACTTCTCCAACGGGATTGAAATCCAATCCCTTCACTAACGGAAGGAACCCTTCCACACGTGAGAGTCAACACTCCCACAAAGCGGGTTTCACCCAACCCTTACAACACGGAACAAAATTTCCCTTACAACGAAATTAAATATAGAGTGTACACGTGATACAAACTTCTTTTGGAGACTACGGTGTTCCTCTTTGTTCGACGACGTGTTCTTGAAGTCGATGACGAGTCTACAACCTTGGTCTCTCTTGGAGAGGATCTCCCGGAACCGGCGGCGGCAATCCGAGCGGCGGCTTGGTTCGGAGTCGGCGGCAACAAAGGTGCGCTGCTGCAGTGCTTTGAGATCCAAACTTCTTTGTGAAGCAAACTAGGTCTACCAACGGTCACTCTAGGATCGGTCGTCTCGATCGATTCGGACGGGGGAGTTTTTCCCGGTCAACAAATCGTGAGACAAGAGATCTCTGGATAGACACGTGAGACGCAAGCTTTGCTAAGCTTCTGTCGCCGGAGATCGGGAAGATGAACGATCAGCGGCGGCGACGTACTTGCCCGAGCGCGACGGCGGCGGAGGAGAGAAATCGCGATATTAGGGTTTCCGCTTGCTCGGCTTCTTTCTGTGTCCGTCTTCCATTCAAAATACCCGAGTATAAATACTGTAGCTACCCCCAATAAGACCGTTTGTGGGACCCACAAAAGGAATCCCCAAATCCCGGTCCAGATATTTAACAGCGGCAGAATCCGGTTCAGGAATTTCCAGAAAAACGCCAAGTCAAAATCGGTGAGAATCGAAAGTGATTCTCGCCGAGTCGCCGAGAATCAAAGGTGATTCTCGACGATTCGGCGAGAATCAAAGATGATTCTCGTCGAATTTGCCTTGGTTGCACGCACTGCTTTAAGCCAGGTCGAGACGGCGAGAATCAACCAGTGATTCTCGTCGATTCGACGAGAATCACTAGTGATTCTCGCCGAATCGGCAAGAATCACTAAGTGATTCTCGTCGATTCTTACTTAGACTCAGAGGTGCTTGCTTAGAAGTTGCTGGAACGTGTTCGGCGAGAATCAACCGCTGATTCTCGACGAATCGACGAGAATCCCAAGTGATTCTCGCCGAATCGGCGAGAATCACTGGGTGATTCTCGTCGATTCTAACTTAGACGAATTTTCGTCTTTCCACCTATGAGATGCTCCTTGACCCATCCTTGCTCCTTGTCTGCTCCTGCATATTTACAGCCCTGTGCTTGAAAATAAGTGCACTCCAATAGAGAGAGTACACGTAGGCCAACACACTGATCTGCTCAACGAGGGATTACGTCGTGCAGACCCGTGTATATTGACCTACTGCACCCTGACATTGGTGTGCACTTAGCGTGGAAAAACTGCAAGCACAACTAGAAGGATTTTATCAAATACATAGTCTATTGACCTTAGCTTGTCCAGGGGCTTCTTCAAATCAGGTGCATTGTGGATACAATACACAACAATCTCCCCCTATTTGAAGAAGCCTAAACCCTACAAGCTAAGGTGAATAGAGCAGATGAGAATGAAAACCATAAACTGAAAAGAGAGTTGAGTGAGTTATCCATTACCAATATCAATTTCTTGGGAGCGAGCGTGGAGCCACCTTAGCCTTAGCCGAGAGGGTAATCTCCCCCTTTTCGGCTTCGACAAATCGGGGTTTGTAGCGTTTGACCCTTTGCTCCCCCTCAGTTCTTGCACGGGCCTGGAGCCTCTGTAGTCTTCATTCGTCATAATTGAGCATCCCCAATTCAGTCTTGAAAATATTGAACTTGGCCTCGTCTAGGGGCTTTGTGAATATATCAGCAATCTGCTTGTCCGTGGGGACATAACAGAGAGAGATATCCTTGTTCTCCACGTGCTCCCGAATGAAGTGGTAGCGTACTTCAATATGCTTCGTTCTGCTGTGCGACACCGGATTGTTGGCAATGGCAATTGCACTGGAGGAGTCGCAGTACATGGGTACTTCCTTGAACTGAAGGTCGTAGTCGGCTAACTGGTTTCTGATCCATAGAAGTTGTGCGCAACAGATTCCTGCAGAGATATACTCTGACTCTGCTGTGGAGGTTGCAACACAATTTTGTTTCTTGCTGTTCCATGAGATAAGCCTCCTGCCGAGGAATTGACACGTCCCGGAGGTGCTTTTCCTGTCATCCCTGCTCCCTGCAAAATCAGCATCTGAAAATCCTATCAGCTCGACGTCATTATTTCTCGGGTACCACAAGCCAAGATTAGGAGTACCTTTAAGGTATCTCAGAATTCGCTTTACGACGACATAGTGAGATTCCTTAGTGTTCACCTGATATCGGGCACAGACACATGTAGAGAACATAATATCCGGTCGACTGGCAGTAAGGTAGAGCAGGGATCCAATGATGCTTCTGTATTTGGTTTCATCGAAAGGTTTACCTTTCTCATCCTTATCCAGAGATATGGTGGATCCCATTGGAGTCCTCATAGAGGTTGCACTCTCCATACCGAATTTCTTAAGGAGTTCATTTGTGAACTTCGTCTGAGAGATGAAGATTCCATCCTCAGACTGTTTCACCAGAAGTCCTAAGAAATACTTGAGCTCTCCCATACTGCTCATTTCAAACTTTCCTTGCATAAGTTTAGAAAACTTTTTGCAAAGATTGTTATCCGTTGAGCCGAATATTATGTCATCGACATAGATTTGCACCAGCAAAATCTTGCCTTTGACTTCCCTGAGAAACAATGTTTTATCTATTTTACCTCTGGAGAACTTTTTCTTAAGAAGAAAACTAGATAAAGTCTCACACCAAGCTCGTGGAGCTTGTTTCAACCCATATAAGGCCTTATTAAGAAAATAAACATGATTGGGATAAGTAGGATCGACAAAACCTGGGGGTTGAGCGACGTATACTTCCTCTTTCAGGTCTCCGTTCAGGAATGCCAATTTCACATCCATTTGATAGACTGCGAATCCTTTGTGTAAAGCATACGCCAGGAACAACCTGATTGCCTCGAGCCTTGCTACTGGTGCGAAGGTCTGGTCGAAGTCAATCCCTTCCTCCTGTCTGTAACCTTGAGCCACTAGCCTGGCCTTGTTCTTTACGATGACACCATGTTCATCCAGCTTGTTTCTGAAGATCCACTTTGTGCCAATCACATTCTGCTTGTATGGTCTGGGAACCAGAGTCCAAACCTTGCACCGCTCGAATTGATGTAGTTCCTCTTGCATGGCCAGAATCCATGCCGCATCCTTGTTCGCCTCGTCGAACTTCTTTGGCTCAACCTGTGACAGGAAGCTAAGATGCAATACCTCGTTAATTGTACCTCTTCGAGTTCTGACCCTGACACGAGGATCCCCGATGATCTGATCTCTAGGATGATCCCTCACGTGCCGGAGCTCTAGTAGTCGGGCGTCAGGAGCTTCAACTACTTCTTGGGCTTCTCTTTCCTCTAAGAGATTTGTTCTATCTTGATCTTCAACACTTTCAGATGACGTGGAGGTGGAGACTTTGACGTACTTAGGAGCGTCAACTTTAGCGGTCTCCTCCAGACTCAGCTGTTCCAGTCGTGCACCTGCATCTTCAAGAATACTACTGGAAGAGTTGCTGTTAAGCAAACTTCCTTCATCAAATACAACATTTATTGATTCTTCTACCACTAGGGTTTTCTTATTGAAGACCCTATATGCCCGACTGTGGGCACTATAGCCCATGAATATGCCTTCGAAGCATTTTTCACCGAACTTAGTACGCGGGTACTTCCCATTATTCAGTACATAGCATCGGCAACCAAAAATCCTTAAGTAGGACATGGTTGGTTTCCTGCCTTTTAGTAGCTCGTAGGGCATCTTACGATGATGCTTGTTGATCAATGCTCGATTTTGTACATGACATGCCGTATTGACACCCTCTGCCCAGAAGTATTCCGGGAGAGAAGCATCTTTCAACATTGTCGTGCAGGCTTCAATGAGAGTTCTATTTCTTCTCTCCGCAACTCCATTTTGCTGAGGAGTGCGCGGGGAGGAAAACTCATGAAAGATACCTTGTTCTTCACAAAATTCTGTCATTGCACCAGATTCGAATTCTGTTCCATGGTCACTTCTGATTTTGACCACGGAGCAGTTAAATTCGTTCTGAACCTGCTTGACAAAATTAGTGAAGATGTCAAACGTATCTGACTTTCGTTTCAAAAAGAACACCCATGTAAACCGAGAATGATCATCAACTATCACTAGCGTATATGACTTGCCTCCCAAGCTATGAACTTGCATTGGACCAAACAAGTCCATATGCAAAAGGTAAAGACATCGGGAAGAGTCTTTGTCAGCGATGCTCTTAAAGGTAGCCCGAGTCTGTTTGCCCATCTGGCATGCAGGACATGGGCTATCTTTGATGCACTTGATACTGGGAGCATCCCTTACCAAGTCCTTAGAAAATAGCATACTAATTGTCTTGAAATTTATATGTGCCAATCTCTTGTGCCATTGTTAACAAAGAGATGCACTGCCTGTTGCCACAAGGCATACGGGGGTAGATGAATCTCAACTGAGAAAATCTAAACAAAAGATATTTCTGCTCCTAATGCCTGATAATACCGTTTCAGAAGAGGTACGTGAAATTATCAGACATTTATCCTTGCAGAACTTAACGTCATAACCTTTATCACATAACTGACTTACACTGATCAGGTTATGGTTTAACCCTTCAACATAAGCCACGTCGGTGATAAAGATTATACCGTTGGAAATCATACCATAACCTCTGGTGACTCCTCGATCTGACCCTCCAAAGATGACGTTGGGTCCATTCTTGACTGTAGTATAATCACGCAGCAGGCTTCTTGTCCCGGTCATATGCCGGGAGCATCCACTGTCCAAATACCAGATCGGCGTTTTGGTGGCCTTTGGACATTCCTGCAAAACAAAATTAATTTGCCTTAGGAACCCAATCGAACTTGGGTCCTAGATTCCTGGTTAGCACACTCCCCCTCGGTTGGTTAACCCTACGAGTGGTTGGTCTCGCATTGCTAACACGGGGAGTCTCGTAGTTCCTTAGATTAAACCAACAATCCACGACAAAGTGACCGACTTTGCCACAGCACCAACAGTCAAATCTGTTGTACCTCTTCTTAGGCTCCTGCCTTACCCTGGGAACGGTGGGTACAACTGGGGCCTTGGATCTGGAGGTGGAGGCCTCATGGTGACAACAGTCGCATGACTTTGTCACCTTCTATATAACATGCTTGGCTTTTGGTGCCTGCTTTCCATTATGGCCGCTAGAGAACGGACCATAATTTCCTATGTGGATTTCCTCATAAGGTGCTTTGAAGGCACTCTCACCGAAGTTCCGGGGAAAGTTCCAATCGTCATACCGGCTCTTTGGCTTTGCAACCGAGGGCCGGAAATGATGCACAAAAGTTGACTCAAAGTCATGTTGGTTGCAAGGAAAGCCAGGCTTTCTGAACGCAACAGGACTAAGAGGAGCCTTACCCTTTTCATCAGCAGAGGCCTTCTTGGCGGCCTTATTTTTCCTCTGGTTCTTGTTTCTCCTAGATGAAGAACCATGTACCCCTATATGCCCCAAGCCAGCTCCTTTGGCCTGAGCAGAGAAGGTATCAACGACTGGAAGAACTGTTTTTGGCATGGAGAAGCTCTTGACGATCTTCCTTTCTGCCGCAAGTAGTTCTTCCAACTTGTCGACTTCCTCCTGCTTTAGATCAAGGAGCTTCAAAGACTCTGAATGCTTGGAAGTCAGGTCAAGGTGTTCCTGTCGGAGAGAAATCAAGCTAGTGACCTCTTCCCTTAGGGATACACATTCACCCTTAAGGAATTTTACTTCCTTCTTCTCAGCCTTCAGTCTCTTTCGGCACTCATCGAAAGTGTTGAGCAGAAGCTCATACTTCTCGAGGAGTTCAGCTTCACGGGCTGAAGGGCCATCCTCAGGTTCATCATCCTGAGACTTAGGATCAGAGTCGGAGTCGGAGAGAGGGGTGTGAGCTTTTACCTTCCCAGTAAATGGGGGGCATTCTCCTTCTGAGTCTGAGCGACCCACCACCCCGAAGTAGGCTTCCTCATCATCACTGGAGTCTGAGGAATCAGACTCACTTAGTGTCTTTGGTCTTCTTGCGATGTAGCTCCGCTCCTTCTTCTTATCTCTGGAGGATTTGAGCTACTCTCCTTTCCCTTTTTCTCTTTTGCTTTGATGGCAGTCGGCCACGACGTGACCTGGCTTATTGCATCCAAAGCAAATAATATCAGAAGAACGATGTTTGTTAGGTTTAGATGCATACCTGTCAGAAGAATAATTTTTCTTCTGATGCCTGGAGGAGGAGCTGTCTTTCTTTCTTTGATTCCTCATCTTGAGGAACTTCTTGAACTCTCGGGTGATGAGGGAAAAATCCTCCTCCGACAGTTCTGAGCCGGAGGAGCATGGTTCAGAGTCCTCCTCCTCTTCCTTACTCCTCGCACGGTATGACATCGCACCCTTGCCCTTTCTAGAGTAACTGGCTTTTAGGGCCACAGTCTTTTCTTTTGCAGCAGCCTTCTCTGCTTCTTCCTCTGCCTTCCTGTTGTTCAGCTGAAGTTCATAGGACATCAGCTTCCCAAACAGGATTTGTGGATCAGTTTCTGCTAGTCTGCCAAATTCTCTGATGGCGCAGATCTTTGTGTCCCATTCCTTAGTAAGGGACCTAAGGAATTTGTAATTGAGTTCACCATTGGTGAACACTCTTCCGTAGCCCTTGAGGGCGTTGACAATCTTCAGGAAGTTCTCGTATGTGACTCCGATCTCTTCCTTAGGCCCTTGCCTGAAGGCCTCATATTTTTGGTTCAGGAGGGATCTCCGATCATCCCTCACATCATCCGTGCCCTCCATTAGGATGATCAGGCACTGCCAGATCTCCTGAGCTATCCTGCAGTTGCTGAAGTTTTGCATCATAGAATCATCAACTGCGCTCACCAGAATGTTTCGTGCCTTCTTGTCCAGTCCCACCAACACCATCTCGTCTTTGTCCATTTTAGAAAGTGTCTTTGACACCTTCTTGGTGGGATCGATGGTGGAGGCCTTAGTGGGGATATAAGGTCCCTCCTCCACAATCATGAAGAGTCGAGGATCGACTGCTTCCATGTAAAACCTGATTCTTTCCTTCCAGATCGGAAAGTTGAGTCTGTTGCACACTGGGATCTTGCCGGAGTACTTGAGCCCGTCCATAGTAGATATCTGTCTTCTTCTTTTGACACTAGGGGCAGGATTCAACTCAAGGTGTTAACCTTATTGATGAGTAACCTCGCTTTGATACCACTTGAAAGTCCACCTAGTGTCAGCTATGTGCACCTATGGGGGGGGGGGAATAGGTGACGTGTGGTTCTTTTGCGGAATTTACGAGAGTACCTGCACAATAAAAATAAAAAGCACAGCACAGAGAAAACACAGCAAATTTTTAGTGGTTCCCCGACTTGGGTACATCCACTTTCCCCCTTCGACCTATCTCCCCAACAAGGGACGGCTCGGTCACTTCTCCAACGGGATTGAAATCCAATCCCTTCACTAACGGAAGGAGCCCTTCCACACGTGAGAGTCAACACTCCCACAAAGCGGGTTGCACCCAACCCTTACAACACGGAACAAAAGTTCCCTTACAACAAAATTAAATATAGAGTGTACACGTGATACAAACTTCTTTTGGAGACTACGGTGTTCCTCTTTGTTCGACGACGTGTTCTTGAAGTCGATGTCGAGTCTACAACCTTGGTCTCTCTTGGAGAGGATCTCCCGGAACCGGCGGCGGCAATCCGAGCGGCGGCTTGGTTCGGAGTCGGCGGCAACGAAGGTGCGCTGCTGCAGTGCTTTGAGATCCAAACTTCTTTGCGAAGCAAACTAGGTCTACCAACGGTCACTCTAGGATCGGTCGTCTCAATCGATTCGGACGGGGGAGTTTTTCCCGGTCAACAAATCGAGAGACAAGAGATCTCTGGATAGACACGTGAGACGCAAGCTTTGCTAAGCTTCTGTCGCCGGAGATCGGGAAGATGAATGATCAGCGGCGGCGACGTACTTGCCCGAGCGCGACGGCGGCGGAGGAGAGAAATCGCGATATTAGGGTTTCCGCTTGCTCGGCTTCTTTCTGTGTCCGTCTTCCGTTCAAAATACCCGAGTATAAATACTGTAGCTACCCCCAATAAGACCGTTTGTGCGACCCACAAAAGGAATCCCCAAATCCCGGTCCAGATATTTAACAGCGGCAGAATCCGGTTCAGGAATTTCCAGAAAAACGCCAAGTCAAAATCGGTGAGAATCGAAAGTGATTCTCGCCGAGTCGCCGAGAATCAAAGGTGATTCTCGACGATTCGGCGAGAATCAAAGATGATTCTCGTCGAATTTGCCTTGGTTGCACGCACTGCTTTAAGCCAGGTCGAGACGGCGAGAATCAACCAGTGATTCTCGTCGATTCGACGAGAATCACTAGTGATTCTCGCCGAATCGGCGAGAATCACTAAGTGATTCTCGTCGATTCTTACTTAGACTCAGAGGTGCTGGCTTAGAAGTTGCTGGAACGTGTTCGGCGAGAATCAACCGCTGATTCTCGACGAATCGACGAGAATCCCAAGTGATTTAGGGTTTAGGGTTTACGTCGTGCAGACCCGTGTATATTGACCTACTGCACCCTGACATTGGTGTGCACTTAGCGTGGAAAAACTGCAAGCACAACTAGAAGGATTTTATCAAATACATAGTCTATTGACCTTAGCTTGTCCAGGGGCTTCTTCAAATCAGGTGCATTGTGGATACAATACCCAACATCTTTCACTTTTGCTTTCGAAAGCTCTTGCATGACAACATCTGATTTTTCTAAGTATTCTTTCACAAACTTCTCCCCCTTTCTGACTTCAACAGATAGCTGAGAGATGACATCATCTTTGAAAGTGCCAACTTCTTCACAGATTTTCATCTTAGTTGCTTCAGCTCTTTTGTCCAATTCCATCTGATTTCCAGCTTGGGTAACACTCTATTCCATAACTTGGCCAACACTAGTTATAGTGTGGTCTAATGATTTGCCACCAATTTGGAAACGATATTTGAGCTGATCAGTATTATGCTGGATCTCAACTAATCCTCTGCTCATCTCAGTTTCTAGAGCAGTTACCTTATCAGTCATAGTCTTTATACAAGTATCAAAGTAAGATTTCTATTCTTGAAGGAGGAGTACAATCTGAGTCATCAAATCTGAGGGGGCAAGAGCTGTAGCAGCAAGAGGAGCAGAAGTAGATGGAGCAGTAGGAATAGGAGGAGCTACCCATGGAGCTATTTCTTGAATGGTCACATAACTCTTAGCTCTTGTAGTATGTATGAGGCCATCTCCTTTTTCCATTATCTGAGGGAGAGAGAAATGCAAATTCCTGAGAGGAGCTTCAGCTGGCTCAGGTGAGAGCTCATCAGAAATGAAGATTGTTACTGGCTGTTCTTGGTGAGATTGAGCTGGAGTTATTGCTGGAGAAATTTCTCGAGACTATACAGGAGATTGTATAGGAGTGGGGTACTTGGGAATTTCAGTGAGTGGAGCTTTTGAAGATAGAGGAGGAGGGGATTCAACAGCAGTTAATTCTTCTATCATCTCATTGATGGCAGCATCAGTGGATAGGAGAATCTCTTGAAGTTGTTGATCTGAGGGAATGTCTTCTGGGGTAACAGGTGGAGGAGTAGGTGGAGGAGGAGTAGGTGCTGGAGGAGTAGGTGCTGGAGGAGTTGGCATCCTGGCTGAAACTAAAGGAGCAGGCTCCCCCTCATTAGGTGCACTAGAGGAGCTGGGAACCTCAGATGGAGAGGGAGATGGAGTCCTGTCCTCTGGGTCAATAACTTCAGTAACCTTAGCATCTTGAGAAGGATTCTTCAACTTGAGCTCCCATATCTAAATTGAGGAGATGAAGACCTTCTTCATATGATGAAGGATAATTCCTTTAGAGAAGTTGAAGGTTACAGGGTCTAACTCATGAAGGATTAGAGAAATTATCCTTACATAGTTGGGGGATTTAATGCTCTCCTTTATTTTGTCCAAGATCAGCATGCCAAACTGAAAACTCTTTATACAGATGATTGCTTGCATGATGTCAAAGAAATACAGAGGAATATCTCTTATGGAGTTTGTCTTGCACAGGAGAATTTTTCCAATGATATCAACTAAGAATTTTCCTACAGCATTCATATCAGACCTCTTGATGTACTGTAGCTCAAGATGTACCCACAGAATAGACATGTTCTGTCAGATTTTGCTGGCTCGAGATGATCTTCTTCAACTATAATAGGCATTCAAAGCAGTTGAGCAACAAACGTTTTGGTGAGTTTGGTGGTGATACCTTTGACTGTAGATTTCAAAATTGTGCCATTGCGCCTGACCTTGAGGTTCCTGAAAAACTCTACAACTTCGGGAAAAAGAATTCGACAGGGTTCTTGAAGAACGAAGGTTAATCCGGCGGTGTCGAGCAAAATAATGAGATTAAGGAAGTCGTTAGAGAGTTCTGCAATCCCGGTAGCGACTAATTCCGAACCCACGCCAATTTTAGAGGCGGCTGCCATGATTCAGAAATCTGTTGTGAAGATTCAGAAACCCTAGAGAATGTCGACGTGGCGAAGGAAATCGCATGGCTTTGCAACTGATTGAGGAAGGCGAAGAGGCAGTCGAGTACTCAAGAGAGCAGAAATGATTTCGTGTAGGGAAATATTCAGATTTTCTTATTTATATAACCCTAGTTTTAGGTCTAATTATACAACAATGAAGAATTAAACAATAAAAGAAGCAGCATTAGCCTTAGTTTGCGCATAAGAAAATTTGAAAAACAAACGACTAGGCATGTACACGAGTGAGGAAAATTACTCGAGTAGATGAATCTGGAATTACTTGAGTAAGGATACAGAAGTACTCGAGTAGATGAACTGAAGTACTCGAATAATTGAGTGAGGTACTCGAGTAAGTGAAGTGGACTACTCGAGTATATCATTCCACTACTCGAGTAGATTAAGTCGACTACTCGAGTAGGTCATTTTACTACTCGAGTAGGTCACATGCTTACTCAAGTATGTTGTGTCTTACTCGAGTCAAAGAGTTAGAATTTTGAAAAATTTCAGTATTTGACTAACCTTTGAGCCTTGAGACTTCTTGAAAGTCGAGCTTCTCTAGTCTTCTTTGTTGAGCATCCCAAGTTATGTTTTGAAGAACGAGAACTTGGTCTCGTCCAGCGGCTTCGTGAAAATGTCTGCAATTTGCCTATCTGTACGAACATATTGAAGGTCTATGTCCCCATACTCCACATGCTCCCGGATGACGTGATACCTTAGCTCTATATGCTTTGTCCGGCTATGCGAGACTGGGTTATTGGCTATTGCTATTGCGCTGGAAGAGTCGCAAAATAATTGAATCTTGTCAAACTTCATGTTGTAGTCCTCAAATTGATTCTTTATCCAAAGTAACTGTGCACAACAACTGCCTACAGAGATGTACTCTGACTCAGCTGTTGAGAGTGCCACACAGTTTTGCTTCTTGCTACTCTAAGAGATAAGTCTTCTTCCAAAGAATTGACATGTCCCGTAAGTGCTTTTCCTGTCATCTTCGCTCCCTGCAAAATCTGCATCTGAAAAACCTATTAGTTCGCTGTCATTACTTCTTGGGTATCATAAGCCAAGATTTGGTGTACCTTTAAGGTATCTCAAAATCCATTTTTCAGTAGCTTAGTGAGATTCCTTAGAGTTCACCTGAAATCTAGCACAGACACATGTTGAGAACATTATGTCAGGTCTACTTTCAGTAAGATAGAGCAAGGATCTAATTATACTTTTGTACTTGGTTTCATCAAAAGGTTTCCCGTTTTCATCGTTGTCCAGAGACATAGTCGAACCCATTGGATTCCTCATCGAGGTTCCGTTCTCCATTCCGAATTTCTTAATCAGCTCTTTGGTGAACTTGGTCTGTGAGATGAAAATTCCATCTTCAGACTGTTTCACTTGAAGCCCTAAGAAATACTTCAGCTAGCCCATACTGCTCATTTCAAACTTCTCTTGCATAAGTTTTGAAAACCTCTTGCAGAGGTTGTCATCAGTAGAGCCAAAAATAATGTCGTCGACATAGATTTGCACTAGCAAAATCTTGCCTTTAATTTCCCTAAGAAATAATGTCTTGTCTATCTTTCCCCTTGTGAACTTATTCTTAAGTAGAAAGATAGACAGCGACTCATACCAAGCTCGAGGAGCTTGTTTCATGCCATATAACGCTTTATGCAGTAAGTAAACATAATCAGGAAAGTTAGAATCAACGAAACCTGGAGGTTGTTCCACATACACCTCTTCCTTTATGTCACCATTAAGGAAGGCAGACTTCACGTCCATCTAGTAGACAGTGAAGCCTTTGAGTGCAACATATGCTAAGAATAACCTTATTGCCGCAAGCCTTGCCACTGGAGCGTATGTCTGGTCGAAGTCGATTCCTTCTTCTTGATGATAGCCTTTTGCGACAAGTCTGGCCTTGTTCTTTACTATCGTTCCATCCTCGTCCATTTAGTTCCTGTAGAACCATTTTGTCACAATGACGTTCTTACCTTTGGGTCTTGGAACAAGCTTCCATACTTTGCAGGATTTGAACTGGTTTAGTTCTTCTTCCATCGCCATTATCCATGAAGTGTTAGAGTTTGCTTCCTCAAAATTCTTTGGTTCAACCTGTGATAGAAAACTTAAATATAGATTTTCATTAGTTGTACCTCTACGAGTTCTGACACCATCCCGGGGATCTCCTATGCATTGGTCCATGGGGTGATCCTTCAGATGTCTGAGCTCTAGAGTCCATTCATCTGGATTATCTTCAACCACCGGAGTGACATCTTCATCTTGGATGACTTCTTCATCTTGATCATCAGCCTCTCCAATAGGGGTTGGAGTGGTGATCTTGATGAACTTTTCACCTTTGTCTTCGGTTCGTCCATCCAAGCTAATTTCTTTCAGCTTTGCACCTGCATCTTCAATAAGCACACTAGAAGAGTTGCTTTGCAGCAAATTCATCTCATCAAATACAACATGTATCGATTCTTCTACAACTAGGGTTTTTCTATTAAAAATCCTGTATGCCTTACTATGGCTACTATAACCTACAAAATATCTTCAAAACTCTTTTCGCTAAACTTTGTAGTATGATACTTTCCATTGTTGAGCACGAAGCATTTAGAGCCAAAAATTCTAAAATATGAGACTGTTGGTTTCCTGACTTTCAGAAGTTCATGAGGTATCTTATCGTGGTTTTTGTTTATAAGAGCTCGATTTTGCACGTGATATGCAATGTTGACGGCTTCAGCCCAAAAATATACCGGAAGTGAAGCATCACTCAACATGGTCCTACAGGCCTCTATGAGTGTTCTATTCCTTCTCTCTGCCACTCCATTTTGTGGAGGAGTGCGAGGAGAGGAAAACTCCTGAAAGATGCCTAGACTTTCACAAAATTCTGTCATGGCCCCAGATTTGAACTCTGTTCCATTGTCACTTCTGATTTTGACTATGGAGCAGTTGTAATCATTCTGAACTTGCCTAAAAAAATTAGTAATGATGTTAAAGGTATCTGACTTGTGTTTTAGAAAGAACGCCCATGCAAAGTGCGAGTAATCATCAACAATTACCAACATATAATACTTTCCTCCGAAACTTCTAATTTGTAGTGGACCAAACAAGTCCATATGCAGTAGATGAAGACATCTAATAGAATCCTTGCCAATAACGCTTTTAAAGGTAGCTCTTGTTTGCTTGCCTTTTACACATCCATGGAAAGGTCTATCTTTGACGTACTTGACATTTGGGGCATCACGTACTAAGTTTATTGAAAGTAATTTATTAATAGTTTTGAAATTAATATGTGCTAGTCTCTTGTGCCATTGGTCACCAAGAGATGTACTATCTTTTGCTAAAAAGCACACTGGTGTCGAAGAATCTATACAAATGAAATTCAAGCAAATTATATTTCTGCTTCGAGTGCCGGATAGATTCGTTTCCATATTGTCAACAGATTTTATCAAGCACTTATCAGCGTAAAACTCAACTATGTATCCTTTATCGCAGAGGTGGCTTATGCTTATAAGGTTATGTTCCAAACCTTCAACGTAAGCCACATATGAGAAGGATACATTACCATTTGTAATCATACCGTAGCCTTTAGTGATTCCACGGTCTGAACCTCCAAAGATGACCTTCAGTCCGTTCACGACTGGAGTAAAGTTCTGAATTAGGCTTCTTATCCCGGTCATATGCCGAGAGCATCCACTGTCCAAATACCAAATTGGAGTTTTGGTGGCCTTTGGACATACCTGCAATCACAATCAGTTTGCCTTAGGAACCCAAATACGTTTGGGTCCTTGGTCTCGGGTTAGAACACTCCCCCTACGAATGTTAGCAATAGGAGTGGTCTTCCTCATATTGCCAACATGTGGGGTTGTAGTATTTCTGGGATTAAATCAGCAATCAATGGCAAAATGACCAATTCTGCCACAACACCAACAATCAAATCTGTTGTATCTTTGCCTTATGTTATCCTGCTTGACCTTTTGGAATTGTGGTCTAGCAGGGGCAGCATTCTTGGAGGAGGAAGCTTCATGATGATGGCAATCACATGTTTTCTTCTCCTTCATTGGATTTTCTACAACAGGCTTTGCCTTTGGTGCCTTCTTGAAGTTATGACAATGATTGAAAGGGTCATAGATTTGAATAATCACTTCTTCATAAGGTGCCTTAAAAACACTTTTGCTAAAGTTTCTGGGGCGAGTCCATCCTTGATAACATGACTTTGGCTCTACATAGGTAGGCCTAGCAAAGTGTCCGTAGGATGAGTCAACATCAAACTCATTTGAAGGAAAATGACCTTTTTGAAAGAGGTCTGATCTTGAGGGGCTTTCCCCTTCTCTTTGGCTAAGGTCTTTTTGGCGGCCTTATTCTTTTGTTGAGCCTTATTTCTCCTAGAAGACTTACTAGGAGCTTCTTCAAGGCCTAGTCCAGCACCCTTGGCCTTGGCTGAGAATTCAGCAACGAATGGAAGAACTGTCTTGGGCTTTGAGAAACGTTCAACTAGTTTCTATTCAGCAGCAAGTTGGGCTTCCAACTCTTTGATGATTTTCTATTTAAGGTCGAGGTGCTCAAGAGCTTTGTTATATTCTTCAATAGTATTATTGAAGTTATCTTCGAGCGAGTAAGTTTTTGCGACTTTATCTCTCAAGATGCTCTCTTCAGCTTTGAGAGACTTTATCTCTTTAGCTTGAGTTTTCACGACTAGGCGACATTTGTCGTAAGCCATGATTAACTCTGTTGGATCCCTAGTTTGGATTTGGGCTAGGTTCACTAAGTTAGGATGTCTTTGAGCCACCTTGTATAGTCAGGGTCATTGGTTGTGTCCTAGAGTCTAGGGTTTGTCCTTAGAACATCATCCTGTGGAACAACCATCCTTCAGAATGCCAGAGAAACTCAAGACTTAGAGATATTTTCAGCTCAAGGAAATCTGTTCAACGTTCGTCGATCTCAGCTCAACGAATCAGCGACGTTCGTCGATCTCAGCTCAACGAACCATATTCTTTGGTCGATGATCTCTTGTCTTCTATTTGAATTCTTCTCAGCCAGAGACTTCTCAGATTCTAAGTCCACAATCATTCTTCAGTCGACGAATTTTGGATCTCTGGTCGATGAATGATGATTGTCTGTTCGACGAATGATGATTGTCTGTTCGTCGAATGATGATTGTCAGTTCGACGAATGAAGATTGTCAGTTCGATGAAGATTGTAGCATAATTGACAAGTTTCCCTTGAAGACTAATTGCTATTGTCTGGTCGACAAACACATCAGCTCAGCTCGACGAACTGTGAACTCAGCTCGACGATTCCTGTTCTTCGTTCAACGATTCCAGACTAAGGTCTTCTCCAGTTTTCCGTCCCTTTTCTTGGCGATGATTCCTGAGTAATTAATGCTCAATCTTCTTGGAATATTACCATTAGAACGTGCATTGATCATGGATTATTACATGCCATTTTTCCATGGGACAGTTAGGGAATTCATTGATTATCGCATCCTTCCCAGGCCGACTGCATTTACTGCTCACAGATTCTAATTTGGAATGTGTTCCTCAGTCAGTTAACAAAAATAAGAAAAGATTAAACAGTGACACACATAGACAGACATTACATTCAAGAAGTCTTTCAGAAATCAAAAGTTTTTTTTTGCAATCAGCCTAGGCCAGAGAACATCATCATCATCAAGAAGAAGAAGAAGAAGAAGAACATACAATCTCCATCAAGACTCTTCTTCTTTCAACCCTACAGGATAACTTCAGAAGGACAACAATAACTCTATCTGTCAAAGAAGTTCCTGAAGCAATCTTTGGTCAAGGCAATCAAGCTTTGAAGACCTGTCACCCTGAAGCAGTGCTCCAGATTTCCTGATACATTCAAGATCTCAGGGGGAGCAATCTGCTGAAATCAATACACTAGTCTTCTCAGTTGTTATTGAGAAAGAGAAGACACCATCACCTTTTCCATCTTTTGTACAGGGTCTTAAGTCCCTTCAAAATTATTCCTGGTTGCAAGTCTCCTACCAAAAAACTTGGGATTTTGCTTTTTGAGCACCTGAACAAAAGCTCATTGGTGTCAGACACCTGATCAAAAATCCGAGTGGATTCCTACCAGGGTGGTAGAAGAGATGATGTACCCAGGTTGGGGAACCACTATAATTTCCTGTGTCGTTTGGTTGCCCTTTTTCTTTTGTGTTGGCTGTGTTCTGTGATTTGTTAGGTTGCTTTGCTTATTACTTTATCTGCTAATCTGTTCACCTAGGATTACAGTAAAAGTTGTAAAGTTTTTTTAAGAGAGCACAATACTCAATTCACCCACCCTCTAGAGTATTTCAGATCTAACCTTCACTTTCAATTAGTATCAGAGGCAGGTTGGTTAAACTACCACACCTTAAGAGGTTAGTTGGTTGCACAGGCTAACACCTGAACCATAAAGATTCCTCTTGTTAGATCTGGTTGTTTTGTTTCTGTTATTAGATTTATTTCATCACAGAAATGGCTCAAAATAAAAATTATGCAAGCATCAGACCTCCAGTATGAAATCTTAACATATTTGCCATCTGGAAGGCAAGACTAAAACTGTACATGAATTCTATTGATGAAGATATTTTTGCTTCTATCTTAACAGGAGTACCTCCAGCACCTGCAGCTTCTCCAAGCACCTCTACCAACATGACTGCAGTACCTCCTCCAGATAATAATGATGCTTACAAGAAAGCCAAAATTGCAGATGCAAAAGCAATGAACATCTTGGCTCAGACTATGTCAGATGACATATTTCAGAAGGTGGCTGAGTGCACCTCAGCCAAGGCCATTTGGGACTCCCTCAACCAAATGGTAGCTGGTTCAGCTGATGAAAGGAAAGATAGGAGATCAAATCTCATATCCCTGTATGAGAATTTTAAGAAGGATGAGGCTGAATCAGTTGCTGAAATGTACAATAGGTTGAGCTCAATCATCAATGAGCTTAAAACCTTGGATAAAGATATCACCCTTACAGAGGTGAACAACAAAATCTTGATGTGCTTCCCTAGCTATTGGGACTCAAGAATCTGGCCTATCAAAGAAGCAAGAAGCCTAAATGAGATATCAACTGAATCTCTGCTAGGAAAACTAAAGTCTTATGAGCAGTTGATTAAATCAAGAGAAGCAGCTGAGCAGAAATCAACGACTCCAGTGAGAAAAGATAACAGTATAGCTTTCAAAGCATCAGAGGAAAGTGAGACCTCAACATCCAATGAAGAACTAATGAGCCTCTTTGCAAAAAGATTTTTTAAGATGGCTAGAAAGGACTTCAGAAGAAAATCATCTAGGCAGGATGATAAGCCCAAATATGACAAGACACCAACCAAGGAGGTTGTGTTCTTTGGATGTAGAAAGCATGGAAATTACATCTCTGAATGTCCAAAAATCCAGAATAAAGAGAAAAGCAGAGAAAAAGACTCCAGGAGAAAACACAGCAGCAGACCCTCCTTCAGCAAGTTCAAAAAGAGAGACAAAGGCTTTGTTGCTGAAACATGGAGTGATACTGAAGAAGAATCATCTTCCTCCAGCTCAAGTGAAGAAGAGGAAGAAGCAAGATCCAAGGAGGTTTGCCTTATGGCAATTGATGCCTCCAGGAGCAGTTCAAGATCAGAAGGAGAATCTGAAGATGAGGCAGCCTCAGAGTCAGAGGAAGATCAGGTTCTTTCAAGTTTTAATTTTAATCTGATTCATTTAAAATTGAATTCAAGGCTATGTGTTTAGATTTAATTAGTTCAGAGAAAGAAATAAAAACCCTTAGAGAAAAACTAGGAAATCTTGAATCTATTAACTCAGAAAATTTTAAACTAAAAGATCAACTAACTTTAGCAAATGAGCAGATAATTAAATTAAAATCTGATTTATGTGAGGCCAAACAACTTGAGCAATCTCTCAATGGAAGAAGTCTCAAGCTGATGGACATAACAAGCACAGTAAATGCCAGATTAAATGGCAAGCTGGGCTTGGGGGCATCATCAGGTTTGCCCCCCATAATTAAGAAAAATATTCTTACCACACCCATTAAATTTGTTTCTGCCAAGGGAAAAGAGAAGATAATAAACAAACCAATGTCTAAAAACAATCCAAAACCCATAGACAATAGCAATAAAAAATCAGAAAACAACTAATAAAAATAAGGTTCAGCAGCATTCGTCGAACTCAGATCAACGAAATGTGGCCCGTTCGTCGAACCTAGATCGACGAACGCTGAACGCAAACTTCAGTTATAAGAATTCGTCTAACTGCGATCGATGAACATTGTATGGTTCGCCGAGCAGAGGTCGACGAACATAGGCCGCAGAAAATGACTATTATCATTCTCTGAGCAGAGATCGACGATCTCAGCCCTATTCGTCGAACTCTGGTTGACGAACTTACAAGAATTCATCGAACCCAGAAGGACCAAACATAAATCATTTCTCTTACAGAAATTCTAAGCCAGCTAATAAACCATTCAATCCAGTAGCTGATTGGGTTATTCCACCTAGAAGATATCATCGCTTAGGTTATAAATCTCAACCTACTTTGTCATTTATATCCAGCTTTTCTTTTCAACAAAATAAAAGACCCAAGGTAACCTGGGTCAAGAATAATTAATGTTTGTTTTTCATTTCAGGCAAAGAGCTGTCCAAGGGTAAGTCAGACTTGGTACTTAGACAGTGGTTGCTCCAAGCATATGACAGGCAGCAAGGACAATCTATCTAATTACAAGTCCAAGCTAGGACCAAAGGTGATCTTTTGTGATTCAAATAGTGGCCAGTCTGAAGGATATGGAGCAGTAAAGATTGGAACAGTTACCTTCAAGAGAGTAACATATGTAAGAGGACTCAAACATAACCTAATATCCATAAGCCAATTATGTGATGAAGGTTATCAGGTACACTTTTACTCTACCTCCTGTTCTATTATTAATAATGAAAACAAAACTTTTTTAATTGGAATTAGACAAGGTAACATATATCTAGTAGATTTTATTTCTGCCAAAACTGATGTTTGTTTACTCAATATCACTAGTAACCAAAATGAGTTGTGGTATAAAAGATTAGGCCATGTAAACCTTAAAAATATAGCTAGGTTATCTAAAGACAACCTTATTAGAGTTTACCTTCTGGTACCTACAAGAAGGAAAACCTATGCAGGGGTTGTCAATTAGGCAATCAAACTAAAACTAGTTTCAAATCTATTAATAAGAGTGATTCACCTAGGATTTTTTATTTGCTTCATGTGGACCTATTTGGAACCATTGCAGTACAAAGCCTAGGAGGGAAGTCTTACACTATAGTAATTGTTGATGACTTCTCCAGATTCAGTTGGGTGGCCTTTCTGAGAACTAAGTCATATACATTCAAGGTTCTTACAGATTTTCTCAGGACCATACAGATTGAGTTCTCTACTCATGTTGCATTGATCAAAAGTGATCATGGCACAGAGTTTGAGTCTCTTCTTATGCATGAGTTCTGTGAGAAGGAAGGTATCAGGCAGTGCTTCTCAGGTCCTAGAACTCCCCAACAAAATGGGGTAGCTGAAAGGAAAAATAGGACACTCATTGAAGCTGCAGGTACATTATTGGCAGATGCTTACATGCCTCTATCCTTTTGGGAAGAAGCTGTAAACACTGCTAACTATGTCCTGAAAAGAAGCCTCATACATAAGCTGAAAAATAAGATCCCCTATGAATTGCTTAAAGGAAAGAAACCTAAAATCACATACTTTAAAGTTTTTGGTTGCATATGTTATATTCGCACAAACAACAAAAGATACATTAGAAAGTTTGAGGCTAAGGCTGAAGAAGGGATTTTTCTAGGATACTCCCAAGTAAGCAAGGCCTATAGGGTTTTTAATAAATCCACTCTTAAAATTGAAGTGTCAGTTCATGTATCTTTTGATGAAGCTAACATGTCTTATAAGGAGAAAGAGATTTCTACCAAAAGCTCTTTTGCAGGTTCCACTATTGTGTGAGTGTATGGATGAACTAAACCTTACCCAAGAGGTGTCAACCCATCCTTCTCCAAAGTTTGCTGAAGATAGTGAAGAAGAAAATCAAGTGGAAGCAGCTGAAATTCCCTCAACAGCTAATAACATTCCTCAAGAGGAACTAATTATAGAAGTTGTTGCTGAACAAACTCCACCCACTGATCTTGTCACACTTAGAGATCACCCCAGATCTCAAGTGATTGGAGACATTTCAGCAGGTGTACAAATAAGGCATCAACTTAACCAAGACTTGATGCATGCCTATTTTCTCTCTCAGATTGAACCTCTCTCCATCCATGAAGCTAAGCAAGATCCCCACTGGATCATTGCAATGCAAGAGGAACTAAATCAGTTTGAGAGATGTAGAGTTTGGGATTTGGTTCCAAGACCTCATAACTACCCAGTTATTGGAACCAAATATGTCTACAGAAATAAGCTAGATGCTCAAGTAAACATTGTGAGAATCAAGGCTAGGCTTGTTGCTCAAGGCTACAGGCAAGAGGAAGGAATTGACTATGACCAAACCTTTGCCCCTGTTGAAAGGTTAGAGGCCATAAGAATATTCCGTGTCTATGCAGCTCACAGGAGATTCAAAGTTTTCCAATTGGATGTCAAGAGTGCATTTTTGAATGGAGTACTTCAAGAAGAGATTTATGTGGAATAACCTCCAGGTTCTATCTTTCTAACTCAACCCTCTTTTGTATTTAGATTGCATAAAGCTCTCTATGGTTTAAAGCAAGCTCCAAGAGCTTGGTATGAGACCTTAACAAGCTTTCTTTTAGAGCATAAATTTATAAGAGGAACCATAGATAAAACCCTTTTCACTAGACATCATAAGGACCAAATTTTGTTAGTGCAAATATATGTGGATGACATCATCTTTGGGTCTACTGATCCCAAATTATGCAAGAGGTTTGCTGACCTCATGCATTCCAAATTTGAGATGAGTAGCATGGGTGAGCTTTGCTACTTCCTTGGTCTCCAAGTGAAGCAACTCCCTGATAGTATCTTCCTCTCCCAAGCTAAGTATGCTAAAGAGCTTATAAAGAAGTTTAGGATGGGTGATGCTTCAGGAATGAAAACACCTATGGCTACCAATGTTGTTGTGGATTCTGATGTAGTAGGAAAACCTGTAGATCAGAAGCTTTATAGGGCAATTGTTGGATCCCTATTATACCTAACAGCTAGCAGGCCTGATATCATGTTTGTCACATGCCTTTGTGCTAGGTTCCAAGTGAACCCCAAAGAATCTCACCTTATTTTCTTAAAAAGAATTTTGAGATATATAAAGAGTTGTCCTAATCTATGACTCTGGTATCCTATAGAGTCAGAGTTTGAGTTACCTGGATACTCAGATGCTGACTATGCTGGATGTTGAGTGGACAGGAAGAGTACCTCTGGAACTTGCCAATTCCTGGGTATGAGACTTGTCTCTTGGTTTTGAAAAAAGCAAACATCTGTTTCTACATCAACTGTAGAAGCACAATATACGGCTGCTGGCAGCTACTGTTCACAGATGTTATGGATACAAAACCAGCTCCTACACTATGGTGTCAACTTAAATAATTCAACATTATTTTGTGATAACACTAGTGCTATTGCTATAGCACAGAATCCAGTTCACCATAGTAGGATGAAACATATTGATATAAGGCATCATTTCATTATAGATAGTGTAGACAAAAAAATTAACCTAATCCATATTCCTACTGATTTACAGAGAGCAGACATTTTCACCAAACCCTTGGATGAGGAAAATCATCTGTTCTTTATAAATCAACTGAGAATGATCAATGGAGAAGAGTTAAATTAATTTATGTCTGCATTCGACGAATTTTCCAGAGTTCGTTGAACGGAGTTCGACGAATTAGGGAAAGTTTGAGAGATGCTCGTCGAACGGAAATCGAAGAATTCTCTGTGTGGAAATAATTTTCGTCAACCGGAGATCGACCAACTTTGCTTCAGAAGATATTTCGTCGAATGGAGTTCGACGAGTTGTTTTCGTTTCTTCTGGATGAGATCGACGAATTATTTGTCTATAATTTATTTCATCGACCTCAGTTCGAAGAACTGTTTCTTTTTCGTGGAATGGAGATTGTCATTTCATATTCTGGAAAACCTTATATCTAGGTTTTCTTCGATCTCCATCCCGCGCTTTTTGTTCCCTTGCTCTTGATCGCCGTTTTCTCTGTCTATCTTGCAGGTGATCTCAATGGCGATTCCAGCAGGTGCTCTAGCCGCAATGAAGTTTGACACTGGCTTTGATGCCGACTTCGACTTATTCCAGCACTCAGATTCAATCTTCCTCTACATTCTGGAACTTCTGGAAGAACAGAATCTGAAGAACTTGATGACCACCCGAATAAAGTTGACAGGAACATAAATCAGGGAATGAGTCTATACTTCAACCACTTCTGAAGACAATACCATGACAGGATCAATCGCCGGTAACACTGTCTCCTTAACCCCCACGGTTTTAACTGAAATAATTGGTTTGACAACATGGAGAGGAGGAATTAGAGATTGATTCTGCAGAGTTTACTATGTTGCTTAATCTGATGGGTTATGCTAGTGACAACCTTAACAAACTGTTGAAGAAACATCTGTCTGCACCATATAAATTATTAGCAGACTTGGTTGGTAAAGTGCTACTCGGGAAACATACAACACACGACTACATCACCAGACAACAGTTTCTGGTCATTTGTGCCATTATCAACAAGAAGCAAATAGACTGGGCACAACTACTATTTGACTTGATTAAGAAGAAGAATACCAAGAAGGAAGTATGTTCTGGAAGGATACTAGGGATCTTCCTCAAGGAAAAGGCTGTTGAATCCCTGGTCTCCCAGACCATATTCATTAATGCCAGTAAAAGGCTCACCTGTGCCTTATTTGGAAGGTGGGAGAGGACAATCACCAAGCCCACTAAGGCCTCTACCTCTTCCACCACAGCTTCTGAAGGCACCAGGGCTGTTAAAGCCACTCCCACACCTGCTCAGGAGATTCATCCCACTCCACCATCTCTTCCAGCACCCCTTCCAGCAACACAACTCACTTCCTCTCCCATTCCTTCTTCAACACTTCAATCACAACAGCATACTCATGTGCCTACTCCACCTCCATCTCCACCACTTGACATCACTAACATTCCATCTTCCCCTCTTCAAGCAAATCAACAACCAACACCTTCTGCTTCCCCTCATGACACATATATTCTTACACCACCACAGTCTCCACTTCCCCCACATTTATCCTCCATTCCATCTTATATCCTACCCTCATACACTTTAATACCAGATGCCACCCTTCCATCCTCATCACCATCCACACCTCACATACATGATGTTCCACCCTCCATTCCATCACTAGTTGCTCCCTCCTACAGACCAAATGCAATATCCTCTCCCTCTTCCTCATTTGATCCCACTACCATATCCTCTATCCTCACCATCATCACCCCCCTTCTAAAATCCCTTATAGTAGAGGACATTACACCTCTTGCTACCATCATTCAATCTTTATCTGCCCAAATCTCTGCTCTAACTGCTACCCCCTCCTCAACCAGGGGCCTGGCCTCAGTTCCTACTAAAACTAGGCAGGGGGAGATGCTTGATGATGAAGCAGCAGCAACAGCTTCAGATACTTTAGCTCCAGCAGATACTGCATATACTCCAGTCCCCACAGAAGAATATACACATTGTACAGATAGAAATTTAGTTGATTTACTTGATTTTATTAATACTGATATGGACATTGCTGAAACTGTTTGTGATTTTATCCTCAATCCCACAGTTAATTTACAAGAATTACTGAAAACCTTTGATACTGTATATATGCATCCTTCTCCAGCAACATTCTCTAAGCCACGGTTGGCTATTGTGCCTTATACATCTCCAATAAGTCCTACTGTTGCTAGGCAACTTACTGACAGTTTTGCTATTCCAAAACAAGTCATCTCTTCCCCCCCCAGAAGAGATTTCTGGCCCAATTTTTGTCATGGATGATTCCCCTATGCCTGATCGGGATGAGTTAATCTTGGCTGATATTGAAGAAGAAAATAAGGCAGCAGCTGCAAGCTCTGTCCCAATTATTTCTGATGCCTGTACAGTCTCTACTTCAACTACTACTGAAACTCCAATTTTTGAAACTTCTGCTTCTGCTACAGAAAAGGTTGTCATTGATGATAAAGCTTTGAAAGCATTGGATGCTTTATATGATAACCCTCAGGGTTCTGGCAGTGAAGATGATGAAGATGATGATGAAGATGATTTAGATGAAGAAGCTGCCAAGAAGAAGAAGCAAATGTTGTCAAAGAAAAGGAAGGCTCCTCCTCCTCCTGCTCCTAAGCCCAATCCAACATCTGACACTCCCTACTGCATCTAGCATAATGTTACTCCTTATAAGGGAATGCCTGCTTGGATGTGTATGTCAAAGAATCAGCAAAAGAAGAGGAAAAGAAGTAGGAGATACTCTCCTCCACCAGTTCATAGATACAAAAGAGATCCTCCTCCTCCAGCTGCTGGTGCTTCCAGTTCCTCAACTTCAAAGCCTGATCCTGTACAAACCTACCAAAGGCATCAGAGCAAGTATTCAGGAGGCTACCAGCATAGGCAACAATCTTCACAACAATAATAATCTTCACAGCAACAACAATCTTCACAGCAACAATAATATCAACAGCAACAACCTCAGCAACAACAATAAAACGTATATGTAGAATAGAAGGCTGACAGTCCCAAAAGACCACATTCTCCTCCTATTCCTTTTGAGGATCCTTAAATAGCTAACACTGCAAAAATGGCCAGATTCCAGGAACTGATTGGCCTATCATTGATTAATAAAGCAAAAGATGAAGGAAAGGACATTTCTGGATACACAACTATGTCAAAATATAGAAAAGAAGAACTTAAAAGATTTGACAAAGCAAACAAACTCTTCAATGTTGATGACTATATGAAGCTCCATCCAGAGGCTGTTGTTCCCAGAGCCTCTTCTCAAAATATGCTTGGGATAATTGGTATGACAATGACTGTAGCTCAGGCAGCTAATCTAAACAGAGAGATCAAATTCTCAAAGCCTGGAGCTAGCAGCAGCAGTAGCAAAGAGAAAGACAAAGACAAATCCAAGAAGAGCAAGATATGATCTAACTTCATTCTTATCCTGTTTTGTTTTTACTTTTACAACTCTCTGGTTATGTTTCTGAACAAAGTTTTTATATATCTGCTACATGTGTTATAAATTCTCTGTCAGATATATGCTTTTATTGCTTTGTTTCTTTTCAGTCTGTGTCTTCACTTAGTGACCTCACCCAAATAGGGGGAGATTGTTGGATCCCTAGTTTGGATTTGAGCTAAGTTCACTGATTTAGGATGTCTTTGACCCACCTTATATAGTCAGGGTCATTGGTTGTGTCCTAGAGTCTAGGGTTTGTCCTTAGAACATCATCCGGTGGACCAGCTATCCTTCAGATTGCCAGAGAAACTCAAGACTTAGAGATATTATCAGCTCAAGGAAATCTGTTCGACGTTCGTCGATCTTAGCTCAACGAATTAGCGACGTTCGTCGATCTCAGCTCAACGAACCATATTCTTTGGTCGACGATCTCTGGTCTTCTATTTTAATTCTTCTCAGGCAGAGACTTCTCAGATTCTAAGTCCACAATCATTCTTCGGTCGACGAATTTTGGATCTCTAGTAGACAAATGATGATCGTCTGTTCGACGAATGATGATTGTCTGTTCGACGAATGATGATTGTCAGTTCGACGAATAAAGATTGTCAGTTCGATGAAGATTGTAGCAGAATTGACAAGTTTCCCTTGAAGACTAATTGCTATTGTCTGGTCGACGAACTCATCAGCTCAGCTCGACGAACTGTGAACTCAGCGCGACGATTCCTGTTCTTCGTTCAATGATTCCAGACTTAGGCCTTCTCCAGTTTTCTGTCCCTTTTCTTGGCGATGATTCCTGAGTAATTAATGCTCAATCTTCTTGGAATGTTACCGTTAGAATGAGCATTAATTATGGATTATTACATGCCGTTTTTCCATGGGATAGTTAGGGATTTCATTGATTGTCGCTTCCTTCCCAGGCCGACTGCATTTACTGCTCACAGATTCTAATTTGGAATGTGTTCCTCAGTGAGTTAACAAAAAGAAGAAAAGATTAAGCAGTGATACACACAGACAGACATTACATTCAATAAGTCTTTCAGAAATCAAAAGTGTTTTTTTGCAATCAGCCTAGGCCAGAGAACATCATCATCAAGAAGAAGAAGAACATACAATCTCCATCAAGAGTCTTCTTCTTTCAACCCTACAGGATAACTTCAGAAGGACAATAATAACTCTATCTGTCAAAGAAGTTCCTGAATCAATCTCTGGTCAAGGAAATCAAGCTTTGAAGACCTGTCACCTTGAAGCAGTGCTCCAGATTTCCTGATCCATTCAAGATCTCAGGGGGAGCAATCTGCTGAAATCAATCCACTAGTCGTATCAGTTGTTATTGAGAAAGAGGAGACACCATCACCTTTTCCATCTTCTGTACAGGGTTTTAAGTCCCATCAAAATTATTCCTGGTTGCAAGTATCCTACCAAAAGACTTGAGGTTTTGGTTTTTGAGCACCTGAATAAAAGCTCATTGGTGTCAGGCACCTGATCAAAAATCTGAGTGGATTCCTACCAGGGTGGTAGAAGAGTGGATGTACCCAGGTTGGGGAACAACTATAATTTCTTGTGTCATATGGTTGCCCTTTTTCTTTTGTTTTGGCTGTGTTCTGTGATATGTTAGGTTTCTTTGCTTATTACTTTATTTGCTAATCTATTCACTTAGGATTACAACAAAAGTTGTAAAGTTGTTTTTAAGAGAGCACAATACTCTATTCACCTCCCCCCCCCCTCTAGAGTATTTTAGATCTAACCTTCACTTTCAAACTCCTTATATTGGGCCATGAGTCCTAACACATCGTCAAAAGAGCTATCCTCACAATCATGTTCAGAAACTTCAGAATCAGAAAGAGGAGTGTGAGAGTTTACCTTCCCAGTGAATTGGGGCTCTTGTTCGTCATCTATTTGAGTCATGAGTCCGAAATAGGCTTCTTCTTCTTCACTCGACTCAGATGAGTCAGAGTCATTGAGAGTCTTTCCATTTTTGGCCATCAAGCTCTTCTCTGTCCTCTTCTTGTTGTACGAGAACTTCTTTTCCTCTCTTCTACCACCCTCATTCTTCTTGTGAGGGCAGTCAACGATGACGTGTCTTGGCTTATTACAACAATAACAAATAATGTCAGTAGAAACATGTTTGTTCTGTTTAGACTTATACCTGTCATGGCTGCTTGATCCTTTTCGTGATGATCACCATCGTGTCATGATCTTCTATAGGAGGCATCCTTGCCTTTCCATTGCTTCTTGTTGTTCAAGAATTTCTTGAACTGTCGTGAGTGTAGTGAGAACTCTCCTTCTGATAGTTTAGTGCCCGAGGTGCTTGGCTCCGAGGTTTCTTCTTCACTAACTTCTTGTGCTGGAGTAGGAGCAACAACCTTTGTCTTCTTATAGATGTCTGCCTTTAAAGCAATAGACTTCTCTTTGTATGCAGACCTGCTCTTCTCTTCTTCAGCCTTTCTGGTGTTGAGTTGAAGCTCATATGACATAAGCTTCCCGAAGAGATTCTGAGGGTCTGTCTCGGCTAGTTTTCCAAACTCCTTTATGACACAGACCTTGTTATCTCATTCCTTAGTTAGGGATCTCAAGAACTTATCATTTAATTCTCTATTAGTGAAGACTCTACCATAGACCCTTAGCCTATACACTATCTTGCAGAAATTATCAAAGGTGTCAGCAATGGTATCTTTGTTTCCTTGTCGGAAAACTTCATACTTCTGATTAAGAAGAGATCTTCTATCATCCCTCACTTCTTCTATACCTTCCATCAAGGAAACTAGTGACTGCCACATCTCTTTTGCAGACTGGCAGTGAATCAGGTTTTACAGCATTGAATCATCGACTGTACTTGCAATAATATTTTTTGCTTTTTTGTCCAATGAGACAAGTGCAATCTCATCCTTATCTAGATACATAAGTTTCTTTGGGACTTTCTTAGTTGGATCTATAGTGGAGATGGTCATGGGAATGTAAGGACCTTCTTCAACTATCATGAAGATCCTTGGATCCACAGCTTCCATAAAGAACTACATTGGAAAATTATTCTTGGTGCACAAAGGAAGCTTGGCAAAATCTTTAGCCTTGTACATCTTTGGTAGATCTCAAAAGACAACTATTGAAGGACCTGATCAAGGTGTTAACCTTTTAACAATCAACCTGGCTCTGATACCAATTGAAAGTTTATAGTTTCCTACCTAAATAACCTAGTGGGGGTGAATAGGTAAAATGTTCGACTTTTTGCGGAATAAAAATCACAAACAAATGCACAGATCTATCTACCAATCAAACACAGGCGAGACAAGATTTATAGTGGTTCCCCAACCTTAGTTACATACACTTTCCCTCACCGATCTACCAATACACTAGACTCGGCTACTCCACTATCTCCGATTGAAAATCAATCCTACCGTCGGAACAATGTTCCGACAACCTCGATCCACAAAACGGATCAACACTCGGAAGATAAAACTTCCGACAATCTCAGAGTTGAAAAACACCTACACTCAGAGAAAACTTCTCCTACAATAATGAAATAAAATTGTATAGAAATACAAACAATGAATCTTGTCAGATCTACAAGTAATCGGCCAGGATCTTCTTCTTCTAGACTTTCGGCTTTATCAGATAGGTGAAGAAAACCTCGGCAAAATCAGATCTGAATCTTCTTGACTTTACATGATCGAATAGAGGATGAAGAGTTGAGCGGAAATCTCGATCTATAAAATCTTCTTAATCTGAATCCTCTGAAAATGAAAACCCTAGCCGGTCGGGAATCTGCGACGGCGACGGCGGCAGTTTTCTTTTCTTGGAGAGAGAGAGAGAGGAGACAGAAAGCAACTGCAAAAACTTCTTAAAAAATAATCTTCTTAAAATTTAAAATTGTTAGGGTTTTTCGGTTTAGACAAGACCTTTTATAGGAGAGGAGAAGATTAGCCATAATTGAGTCATTATGAGAGACACGTGGACAAATCACATCAAAGTTTATGAATAAGACCGTTATTCTAGATTTAAAGAATTTTCGAAAAGTCAAAGTAAAATACTCGAGATATAACAGACTACTCGAGTACATGCAGCACTACTCGAGTAGGTAGAAGATGACTACTCGAGTATATGAGAAAAACTAATGGAGAGGGAATGGGATCATTACTCGAGTACATGGAGTCAACTACTCGAGTAATTAAAAGTTCAAGGAATCATCTACTCGAGTAACAAGAATAATATACTCGAGTACTTGAGTACTTACACGAGAGGTGGAGTAAATTACTCGAGTATATAAGAATGAACTACTCGAGTATATAAGAAACTACTCGAGTCATAGACTTAGAAAATTTCTGGACTGGAAAACAGAACTACTCGAGTATAGAAGTTGAACTACTCGAGACAAATAGAACTACTCGAGTATATGGAGATGACTACTCGAGTAATTCACTTAGAGAAATTTTCTGGAATGGAATTCTGGATTACACAAGTATAAACACTGGACTACTCGATTAGTAGATGAACTACTCGAGTACATGACTTAGACTACTCGAGACAAATGAAACTACTCGAGTATATAAGAATGAACTACTCGAGCATATAAGATGACTACTCGAGTATTTAACTTAGAAAAATTTGAGAAGATAATTTCTATAAAACCCGAGAGGAGAAAAGAAACTACTCGAGTATTTGTCTTAACTACTCGAGAGCCATAATTGGACTACTCGGGATATATCTTAACTACTCTAGTAGGAGTATTATTACTCGAGTATGAACTCAGTAACTTACTCGAGAAAGTAAAGAACTACTCGAGTACTTTGCTTAGGAATATTTTCTTGACAAATTTTTTCTTCTTCTAAGGGATGAGCAGCATCAAGTCTTTTCACATTGTCCTAAAGCTTGAATATTAAGTGTATCCCAATAGAGAGGCTACACATGAGTCAACACCTTGGAGTACACAATGAGGGATTACACTGTATGGTCGTGTGTTTGGTGACCCATTGTAGACTGACATTGGTCTACACTTCCCATAAGATTCCTGCAAACACATAACTAAAACCAAGCATCAAATATAACTTAATTCATCTTAGTTTAAGGATGACTTCATCAAATCTGGGTTAGTGTGGATACAATACCCAACATTAGCAGGAAGTACAAGTGTGCCCAGTAAAGACCCGCTGATGTGTGAGATGAAATGAGTGTAAGAGTAAGTACTGGTGCACCCAGGAAAGAACCCAGGCTTGAATGCCAAACAGGTTTGGTGAAACCGACCCGCGCCTTTATATAGCCGCGAGTACGCTGTGCTCGGTGATGGGAAGGCGATTTGAGCAACGGGGGGTTGATGATCCGACCTGCGTTATGTCTGTCCGATGCGAGACCATAAAGTGCGATTTGTTGGAGCACATAGCAAGAGTCGTAGGCCTGCGCGCCATGACACAGTGGTGGGCTATAGGCCAATCCCGGTGCATTACGACTAGAACTCCGGCTGCACGCCATGGAGTGAAATGCTCAATGTTTTACCGTTGGGTTGTGACCCTGATACGGTGGTGGGCAACTAGTTTGCCGGTACACCAAGAATATGGCCTAAGTGCATGGATTGTCGGGCCGCGTGGCTGACAGTTGTGATGGAATGTATGTGTGTGAGTGCACATTGGATGAAATATATATGCTTATAATGCTATGTCTGCAGGGAAGGAATACCAACGCCCCGGGAAAAGTGGTGGGGTCGTTATAATTTGGTCAGCTGAATGCTGACCGTTGCCTGTTTGCCACTAATGTGTAGGCTGTCCCTGTACAGGTGCTGGAGAGCCAAGCGGGACGCATAAAGGCTGATGTCACTGCTGCTATTGCTGCTGCTGCTAGCCTTCGAAGGCTAACTTTTAAATGCTATGTTTTATGTATACGTGGTTGGCCTGCGCGCCAATGTTGAGGACACTGTTGTGAAAGACCTGTAAGGCCATAAGGACAACTTTTTGTATTTGTAAAACATTCCTATGTTATATCTAAATGAGGAGCTTCTATATGTTCGACATTCAGGTGTGGAGTTCAAGTTTAGTGTTTAGGCTTCCGCTAGAATGAAATGTGTTATGGTGTACTGCGCTACTCTGGTATCATACCATAACTTCACCGCCTGTTTTGTGGTATATGTTGTGGGGCCCCGGCCAGACTGATATAAAATTATTAAGCGAAGAAGGGGTTATGCGTGGAGAAGACAAAGTTAAGGGAGGAGAAGGTGGAAGTGTAGTTGTGAGATGTTCTCCGATTCTATATTCGATGAAGGCAAGTATACCTTGTCGCATATATTATAGGATATTAAGTTCAATATCAAGGTCGTATTACCCGTGGTGAATTGAGTACTTCTACTTCAAGGAGTTACTATTATCTTGTCAATTAAAAGTTATTTTGGGGTTGTTTACTAAATTAGAGAAGTGAGAATGTTTTACTTGCAAATTTGAGAAAAGCTAAATGATAATTAAGCGATAGTACTCGATCGAGAATCACCTCGGCTTAAGTTGATCAAAAGATGCAATAACAAACTTTTTAAATTAATAAGGCAAGAGACCTTGACCGCGGAGGTTCTAAAAGCAAGAACATGCTTCTCTCGAAGTCATGCCCATCTGAGTTTAGGAAGTTCTGACCGAACTTTCGTCCGAATCGGAGGCCTAAAACCCGCTTTATGCTGCGAACCCCTCTATTGGATTTTACTCCAATTTGGGAGATTTTAACGTCTGCCTCTCTCGAGGGGTGCGAACAACTCCCTTTACTCTTGAGTGCTCATTTCAAACTTTCGGCCTCTCAGCTAGACCAGAATGAAAGCAAAGGTGGAGAGTATATATCGATGATATACCTCCAACCCGTGATAAATCAAGAGTTATTCAAGGCTAAACCCTAAAAAGAAAAGGTAAGATTCAAGGCATCATAACCTAATCACTCGAACCACAGATCATCAAGATCTAGTACATGGAGGATTAGTTAATCATGGCGAGGTGGAAGAGGGGGGATGAGTAGTAAAGCATAAAGACACAAAGTAGTAAAGAGAAGAAAACAAAAGCACTTTTATTAAAATTAAAGCGAGCTTACATTCTGGTGAAAATGAACGAGATTACAAGTGCATGGAATTGAAATCCTATTCTGGCCCTATCATTAGCAACTAAAGCATTAACAAAAGCTATTACAAAAGCTTAACTAAACTAGGATTAAGAAAAATACAAAGCGAGAGAGAAATAGCATAAAAGGAACATTAAACAAAGGAGCAGAACATCCCCCTCTCAGCCAAAAGTGATACTGAACCCTTGGGGAAGGGCTCAATTTATAGATTTTTTCGGGATGGGTCACGCCCCCCTGACACGCCCTGGTCGGGCATGTACCTGCGGCGTGATACGGTCGGTGCGACTTTGGAGTGCTTAAATTAATAGCTGGAGTTGACGGGCATGGTTGTTGAAGTACACGCCCATATGTAACGCCCGGGTCGGGCATGACCCGGGGGCGTGACACATTCGGCGCGACGGTGGAGTGGAAAAAACGAGCGCGTTGCGGCGATTCCTCGGAACCTGGGGACTCGCCTGTAGAACATGCCCGTGTCAGATGTGACGCGGGCGTGACAGAGGGCGTGTACACTAAGTTTCCACGGAATGCAGTTTCGGACCAATTGCTTCATTCCTCTGGGTTACACGCCTTAGGTACACGCCCGGGTAGGGCTTGACCCGGGGGCGTGTCACAGCAAAATTCAGCTGAAAGTCGTGAAAACCTTCAAAAAGCAGAAAAACGCATTAGCGACAAAAATATATACAAAGGGGAATCAAAATAAGCATTTTACAAGACATGATTTGCTTTAAAACCCTGAAAATACCCTAATAAAATTGACTGCAAACCGTATTATCAAATTTCCCAAAGCTTAAGTTTTGTTTGTCCCCAAGCAAAGATATAAAAACTAGCTAATCATAAAAAGTGACTAATTCAAAAATTTTTAATCACGCTTGCACAAGTACTATGTGAAATTCCAGGTAGGGAGAATGCAAAATGTAAATCTAAAACAATTATTTTGGTATGGTTTAACTTTTATAAACTTTACTTAACGAAAATAAATCATTCAGAATTTTGACGAGACTCTTTAAATAGATTTAAGCAAGGCAACGAAAATGAAAAAAACGTATTGAGTTGTTAATAGATCCAAGCAACGCATTATAATTATATCAATTAAATAACAAAAATCTAAGTTTAAATTCAGAACTAAAACTGATTTACTTTTCTTCTTTTCGTAGCTGTTAAATAAGATTTCAAAAGGCGTGAATCAAAAGAACTTAATAGGACCGAAACATTTGCTTTAGTATCATGAATAGGAGTGAAATTCAAAGATAAACATGGAGGTTTAAAATCACACTAAACCAAAACAAAGAGTTTTAAAAAAAATTTATTTTAAACAAAATATATATATTTTTCTTTTTTTTTCTTCTTTATTATTATTTATATTTTTTTTCGTCATTTTTTCTTTTTTCAAAACAAAGGCCATAAATGTTTTTTTATTTCATGTTGAATTGGCCAAATAAAATCTAACATTGCTTTTGAGTACACTTTTTCAACAATTTCTCCAAAGATAACACAAAATTTCCTATCATGATTATGAAAATTTTTGAATGAAAGTCAAAAATAAAATTTAGCGTGATTAGATAGGTAGGAATTTTGGCTTTGGTAAAAATGAAATGCTATGTGGAGTTATCAAATGAAATTGAAAAAAAGGCTCAAAAGCGGCTAACTAGTGGTAAAATATTTTAGGTTGGCAGGAAAGCTCAAAAGTAAACAAAAACGGCCTAAATCATTTTCATGCTTTTTAAATTTATTTAAAACATAGATTTGAAAAATTTTAAAAAGCAAGTTCGAGATAATAAAAGAAGACTGATGAAATTATCTTGAAAATAAAAATAATATGTTACTTGGATCGTTCATATCTACTACGTTATTCAAAAGTTGTTCTTACAAAAATTATCTAAAAACGAAAAGGAAAATAGCGGATGATGAATTTTAGAGAAAGTAAAGAAAATAAAGAACGGAAAACCATAATAGAAATGCGCGTTTTAGAGAAATATTTCACCTTAACATGCTACCGTGAATTAGAAACACAGCATGACCAGCATTTTACTTGTGAAATATGATTAAAAAAATGATTAGAAAAATTATAATTAACTACGTTGTTTATAAAGAATTTTGAGAAAAACAAAACAAAAACATGAGGTACTATTGAAATACCAAAATGCAGCTATATATATTTTTTGGATTTTTGAATTTTTTGGATTTTTGAAGAATATTTATAAAAAGTAAAAGATATGTACAAAAAGCAAAAAGAAGGAGGAAGTCCTCCCCCAAGCTTAAAATCTACATTGTCCTCAATGGAGAAGGAGGTTGGAGAACGAGAGAAAATTAAAGTACAGAAATGAAAGACAGAATTGAAAAACAGGTACTTCCCCGGTTTTATTTTGCAGGGAAAGCTCAGTGATGCCACTCCCCCATGCTTGTGCTTTGAATCGTCAGTAAAGGTCTTTTGTTGGACTTTGTGATGGATTTAGCAGCATCGGCGGCGGTGATTTTTGAAGCCGCAACTTGTGGAGCCGTCCGGGGCAAAAAGTGCAAAATAAAGAAAACAGAAAAAAGATTTGGGTTGCCTCCCAAGAGCGCCCTTTGTTTATAAAGGTCGTTTGAGCTCGACCAAAAGAATATTGTCTAACAATAAAAGTCTTAAATTATTACAGTCCAAATGAAATAGTTCATGAGTTCGATAACAGTAATCGTTCTGTCGTAGTAGGAAGTAAATCGTTAGGCAAATAGAGTTTTAATCGCTGACCATTTACCTTAAATTCACCCTTATCCGGGTGCGAAATGAGAACCGTCCCATACGGCCAAGCCTCTTTAACAATAAAGGGGCCGGACCATCGCGATTTTAATTTACCTAGAAAGAGGCGAAGCAGAGAGTTATAAAGAAGGACGAGATCGCCCGGTGAAAAAGATTTAGGAAATTTAATATTTTTCTCATGGTAGAACTTTGTTCGCTCTTTATAAATCTGATTACTCTCGTAAGCATTCGCCCGCCATTCGTCGAGTTCATTGAGCTGAAATTTATGGTGTTCGGCGGTTAGGGTGGGATCTAGATTTAATGTTTTGAGGGCCCAAAACGCACGTTGCTCTAACTCAACTGGAAGGTGGCAAGCCTTACCATAAACCAAGCGATACGGCATGCAGCCGATGGCGGTCTTATATGCCGTTCGATAGGCCCATAGTGCATCATCTAGTTTTAGTGCCCAATCCTTCCTGTTTAAGGATACGGTTTTCTCTAAAATACGTTTCAATTCTCGATTAACAACCTCGAATTGACCGCTAGTCTGGGGGTGACAGGAGGTGGAAAGTTTGTGCGTTACGCCATATTTGGCCAAAATTTTGGCAAACTGGCTATTGCAGAAATGAGTTCCCCTATCACTAATTATAGCACGTGGCATGCCAAATCGAGAGAATATTATTTTTAGAAATTTTACAACGACTCGTGCATCGTTGGTAGGGAGAGCTTGCACTTCCGTCCACCTTGATACATAGTCGACAGCTACGAGAATGTATTTATTTTGATAAGAGGGGGGAAGCGGGCCAATGAAGTCGATGCCCCAAAGATCGAAGATTTCACATTCGAGGAAAATATTTTGAGGCATCTCGTCCCGCCGTGAGATATTGCCTGCCTGCTGGCAACTATCGCAAATACTCACTAGGGTGTGAGCATCCTTGAATAGCGTCAGCCAATAGAAACCCGCCTCCAGCACCTTTCGTGCAGTGCGGTTTGCTTGATAATGACCACATGTTGGTCCTTCATGGCAATGTCCCAAAATTTGCACTCCTTCCTCACTCGAAACGCAATGCCGCACTACCTGATCAGCACAGATTCTGAATAAGAAAGGGTCTTCCCAAAAGTAATTCTTTAAATCAGAAAATAATTTCTTCTTTTTCTGGCATGAGAATTCCTTTGACAAGACCCGAGCCACTAAATAATTGGCAAAGTCGGCGAACCAAGGCACGGGATAATCTTTTGAATTTTCGAGAGCGAAGAGGCGCTCTTCAGGGAATTTATCATTAATGTCGGCTTCCACTAATATTTCGCTGGAAGGAATTTATAAACGAGATAAATGGTCGGCCGCGAAAGTTTCGGCCCCTCTTTTGTCCCGGATTTCTAAATCAAACTCCTGCAAGAGGAGGATCCATCGCAAAAGGCAGGGCTTTGCATCTGCTTTGCTAAATAAAAAACGAAGAGCTGAATGATCCGTAAAGACGATTACTTTGGAGAGGGTGATATAAGACCTAAACTTATCAAAGGCAAAAACAATTGCTAGGAGCTCTTTCTCAGTGGTGGTGTAGTTGTCCTGTGCAGACGTGAGTGTCTTGCTTGCATAATAAATCGGGTGGAAGAATTTATCCACTCACTGTCCTAAGACCGCGCCCACCGCAGTATCACTAGCATCGCACATGATTTCGAAAGGGAGCGACCAATCCGGAGCAACTAGAATTGGAGAGTTTACTAATTTTTCTTTTATTAAATTGAAAGAAAGAAGACAATCGTTGTTAAAATTAAAAGGTGACTCCTTCTCGAGAAGATGGGTTATCGGCTTCGTTATATTGGAAAAAGTTTGGATAAAACGCCGATAAAATCCCGCATGCCCAAGAAAACTATGAATGGCTTTAATATTCGTTGGAGGGGGGAGCTTTTCAATAATTTCGATCTTGGCCCGGTCGACCTCGATCCACTTTCCTGAAATCTTATGGCCGAGGACTAATCCCACTCGGACCATAAAATGGCATTTCTCCCAGTTGAGGGCTAAGTTAGTTTCCTCACAACGAATCAACATGCGCTCGATATTTTTTAAACAATTCGCAAAAGAACTACCAAACACCGAGAAGTCATCCATAAAAACCTCCATCACTTCTTCTACCAATTCATCGAATATCGCCATCATACATCGCTGAAATGTAGCCGGCGCATTACATAAACCAAATGGCATCTGTATATAAGCGAAGGTGCCAAAGGGACAGGTAAAGGTTGTCTTCTCTTGGTCTTCAGGTGAAATAGGGATTTGGAGGTACCCCGAGAGACCGTCGAGAAACCAGTAGAAGGAGTGACCAGAAAGTCGTTCTAAAATTTGGTCGATTAATGGAAGCGGGAAGTGGTCTTTTCGGGTGGCATCATTGAGTTTGCGGTAATCAATGCACATCCGTCAACCCGTAATAGTACGGGTTGGAGTTAATTCATTATTTTCATTGGCCACTACCGTGACCCCGCCTTTCTTTGGTATGACCTGTACTGGGCCTACCCAAGTACTATCAGAGATGGGATAGATAATTCCCGCATCTAGAAGTTTAATAACTTCAGCCTTCACGACGTCCTTCATGTTTGGATTTAAATGTCGTTGGGGCTGGATAGTACTACGAAAGTTATTATCTAAGAAAATCTTGTGTGTACAGAATGATGGGCTAATCCCCTTAATATCGGATAACTGCCACGCAATTGCATGGCAGTGATTATGCAAAACTAGAGTCAAATCAGAAATTTCTGAGGTGCTCAGATCCGAGGAGATAATAACTGGTAGCTTAGAGTCATTTTCGAGGAAACGATATTGCAGATGAGGGGGAAGTTTCTTAAGCTCCAATATGGGTGGTTCCTCGTAAGAGGTTTTGAATTTTGTGGTGTCCATGGGAAGTGATTCGGGGAGGGTAGTGCGAGAGACTTCCTCTAAGCAGAAGAGCTCAGTGATAAGAGATTCAACAAATGATGAAGAAACTAATTCAAAATGCCCAAAAAAATCATTTTCGAAGAATTCCTCTAGATAAAAGCAGGAATCATCTTGCTCTAAGGTGTTACGCATGGAGGGATTAATGCTGAAAGTGATTTCATCATCTCCAACCCGAAGGAGGAGCTTTCCATCACTAACATCAATAATTGCGCTGGAGGTGGCAAGGAAGGGGCGGCCGAGTATCAGGGGTACATCGGCAACCTCTTCGATGTCTAGGATGACAAAATCCACCGGAAAGATGAATTTGTCCACCTTGACCAAGACATCCTCCACAATCCCTATCGGATATTTCACAGAACGATCGGCTAGCTGTATGCTCATATGAGTGGGGTTTGGAGATCCTAGACCTAATTTTTTAAAAAGCGAAAAGGGCATGAGATTTATGCTTGCTCCCAAGTCCGCCAACGCATGTTTGACCAACGAATTACCGAATAGGCATGGGATGGAGAACCTTCCCGGGTCATTCGCTTTGTGGGGTAATTTGTTGAGCACAACCGCGGAGCATTCTGCATTTAAGGAAATATGCGAAATATCCTCGAGCTTTTTCTTATTTGATAGGAGCTCCTTGAGATATTTCGCGTATTTCGGCATTTGAGAGATAGCCTCGCAGAACGGCACGTTTATATGATTGTTTTTAGAATTTCTAAAAATTTTTTATAACTTTCTTCAGCGCGTTCATTTTTAAGTTTATACAGATACGGTAATTTTGAATTAGACGCATGTGGCGTAGGCGTAGTAGGCAAATTTGAAGCTAAAATAACAGGAGGAGAGAGAGGAGAAGGGAGAGGTACCATAGGTTCGCTTGGTATAGAAACTTCTTTTTCACTGCGGAGGGTAATGGAGTTTGCACTTTCTCTTAGATTTTCCTCGGTATTGCCTGACAAAGCTCCGTGTTGCCGATTGGAGATTATCTTGGCTAGCTGTCCCACTTGGTTTTCCAAGTTTTTGATGGACCCGGCAATATTCCTGATATTTGTTTCATTTATAGCAACGTATTGGCAAAGACCTCTTCAAGTGAAGAGGGCTTTGCCTGTTGCGGTTGGAAACCAGGTGGATTTAAATTTAAGGGGGGAGCTAGATTAAATGTTTGGCTATGATTATGAGGGGGTTATGGGGGCATTGAGCATTTCCTTGGTTGCTCTATGAGAAATTCGGATGGCTCCTATAACCCGCATTGTAAGTGTTTTTGTAGGGTGCGTTGTTCGGGTTATAGGAGGGCCGAGGAGCATTTCCCATGAAGTCAACATGCTCTTCTGTAAAAGCAGAGTTATTATAATTATTAAACCAAGGAGGAGTGGCGGAGGAAGCAGTCATCTCCGCCACCAGCTTTGTTAACCGCTCAACTTGGAGGGCAAGATTCGAAGTAGCGTCAATTTCAAAGACTCCTGCTGGTTTGTTAGCCCACACACGGGGCGCATTCCATTGATATGAATTCATAGCCATTTCCTCAAAACGTTCTTGAGCGGCCTCTGGGGTTTTGTTATTTAGTGTTCCCCCAGCGGCCGCGTCGATCATTTGCCTTGTTAAGGAATTTAGGCCGTTATAAAATATTTGCACTTGTTGCCAAATTGGAAGCGCATGGTGTGGGCACCTTCGCAATAGCTCCTTGAAGTGCTCCCATGTATCGTAGAGAGTCTCCGAGTCTATTTGTATGAAGGATGCAATATCCGTGCGCAATTTGGCAGTCTTCGAAGGCGGGAAATACTTGGTAAGAAATTTCCCTGCCATCTCGGCCCTCGTGGTGATGGACCCTCTAGGAAGAGAGCTCAGCCACTGCTTGGCCTTTGACCGCAAAGAGAAAGGGAAGAGACGTAATCGAATGGCGTCATCTGAGACTCCATTGATTTTAAAAGTATCACAGATTTCGAGAAAATTTGCAATGTGACAATTTGGATCCTCGTCCGGGAGACCATCGAAGGTTACCGACTGCTGCACCATTTGGATGATGCTGGACTTGATCTCAAAGTTATTGTTCACCACTGTGGGGTGAACAATACTTGATTGTGTACCCTCCAGGTTCGTCCTCGCATAATAGGACATAGTCCTTTATTGGGCCTCATTTGGGTTGGGCGGATTAGGATCCATCGTTTCTGTGGTAGTGTCCCCGATCGACTCTTCGATGCCTAAATGCGATTCCTGGTCACGAGAACGGAGGCGACGCAAAGCGGTGCGCTCTATCTCAGGATCAAAAGGAATAATTGATGAGCTTTCTCGGGTTATACACTTAAAAAGAGAGAAAGAGGGTGGGGGAAGAGATAAAGACGCTATGAGAGCGAGAGAAAAGGAAAAACGAAAAAATTAATTGCTGTCCTTTTTTTCAAAATATCAAAACATGAATCCCCGGCAACGGCGCCAAAAACTTGATATAAAATTATTAAGAGGAGAAGGGGTTATGCGTGGAGAAGACAAAGTTAAGGGAGGAGAAGGTGGAAGTGTAGTTGTGAGATGTTCTCCGATTCTATATTCCATGAAGGCAAGTATACCTTGTCGCATATAGTATAAGATATTAAGTTCAATATCAAGGTCGTATTACCCGGGGCGAATTGAGTACTTCTACTTCAAGGAGTTACTATTATCTTATCAATTAAAAGTTGTTTTGGGGTTGCTTACTAAATTAGAGAAGTGAGAATGTTTTACTTGCAAATTTGAGAAAAGCTAAATGATAATTAAGCGATAGTACTCAATCGAGAATCACCTCGGCTTAAGTTGATCAAAAGATGCAATAACAAACTTTTTAAATTAATAAGGCAAGAGACCTTGACCGCAGAGGTTCTAAAAGCAAGAACATGCTTCTCTCGAAGTCATGCCCATCTGAGTTTAGGAAGGTCTGACCGAACTTTCGTCCGAATCAGAGGCCAAAAATTGGCTTTATGCTGTGAACCCCTCTATTGAATTTTACTCCAATCCGGGAGATTTGAACGTCTGCCTCTCTAGAGGGGTGCGAATAACTCCCTTTACTCTTGAGTGCTCATTTCAAACTTTCGGCCTCTCAGCTAGCCCAGAATGAAAGCAAAGGTGGAGAGTATATATCGATGATATACCTCCAACCCGTGATAAATCAAGAGTAATTCAAGCCTAAACCCTAAAAAGAAAAGGTAAGATTCAATGCATCATAACCTAATCACTAGAACCTCGGATCATCAAGATCGAGTACATGGATGATTAGTTAATCATGGTGAGGTGGAAGAGGGGGGATGAGTAGTAAAGCATAAAGACACAAAGTAGTAAAGAGAAGAAAACAAAAGCACTTTTATTAAAATTAAAGCGAGCTTACATTCTGGTGAAAATGAACGAGATTACAAGTACATGGACTTGAAATCCTATTCTGGCCCTATCATTAGCAACTAAAGCATTAACAAAAGCTATTACAAAAGCATAACTAAACTAGGATTAAGAAAAATACAAAGCGAGAGAGAAAGAGCATAAAAGGAACATTAAACAAAGGGGCAGAACCTCCCCCTCTCAGCCAAAAGTAATAATGAACCCCTGGGGAAGGGCTCAATTTATAGATTTTTTCGGGATGGGTCACGCCCCCCTGACACGCCCTGGTCGGGCGTGTACCTGTGGCGTGACACGATCAGTGCGACTTTGGAGTGCTGAAATTAATTGCTGGAGTTGACCGGCATGGTTGTTGAAGTACACGACCATATGTCATGCCCGGGTCGGGCATGACCCGGGGGCGTGACACATTTGGTGCGACGGTGGAGTGGAAAAAATGATCGCGTTGCGGCAATTCCTCGGAACCTAGGGACACTCATCTAGAACACGCCCGTGTCGGATGTGACATGGGCGTGACAGAGGGCGTGTACACTAAGTTTCCACTGAATGTAGTTTCAGACCAATTGCTTCATTCCTCTGGGTTACATGCCCTAGGTACACGCCCGGGTAGGGAGTGACCCGGGGGCGTGTGACAGCAAAATTCGGCTGAAAGCCATGAAAACCTGCAAAAAGCAGAAAAACGCATTAACGACGAAAATATATACAAAGGGGAATCAAAATAAGCACTTTACAAGACATGATTTGCTTTAAAACCCTGAAAATACCCTAATAAAATTGACTGCAAACCATATTATCACGGACCTTCTAGTATATACTATGTAAACGGATGGGGTTGTTACATTTTTGGTATCAGCTGTCTTGGTATTTCCCTTTCGCAGTCGTGGTCGACTTCTTTTATGGGGTGACGAGCACGTGTTTGTGCGAACCAAGTTAACACGATTGAACTCCTGAATGTCCCCTGTAGGAATGCAAATACATGTGTTTGAGGAACCTGTGTGTTCCTACCTTGTTGGTATTGCTTGTGTACGGTCGCTAATGTGTGTGTCTTGTTCACCTATAGGTGACACGAAGTGGAGCTGGGCAGTCAGAGCCCCAGCGTTCTGATGAAAGTACGACACTAGTCGAGGTGCCTAAACCTCCACCATCCGTTGAAACTGTGCGATTAGTTGCTGAGGCTTTGTTCGCCGTGATACAAGCCCAGCCGATTGGGCAGGCACAGTCAGCAGTGAGGCCAAAACATGTGGCGGCGAGGCCAGAACCTGTTGCGTTTGTAAAACCTCGAGCAGCTGAGAAGCAGTTGAAGCAATTTATGAGCTTTCATCCGCCTACGTTCTCGGGAGTGGGATATCCTGCGCAGGCTGAAGATTGGTTGTCGCACGTTAAGCGGATAATGACGGCGATTAGATTGGAGGAACATCAGAAGGTCACCTTAGCCACCTTCTTGTTGGAAGGAGGGGCGCGTTTATGGTGTGACGAGATGGAGCTACATCACTTGGCAGGGAGACTGTTAACACAAGTGTCGATGGAGGATTTCTTTAGACTCTTCCTGGCAAAGCACCTCTCGGTGGCACAGCGTATTGCTATGGAGAACGAATTCCAAAGGCTAATGCAGGGTGAAGGGAGTGTTGAAGCTTACCTGCATGAGTTTACACGCTTGGGGCGGTATGCGGGTTCGATCTTTGCTGATGAGCAGAGGAAGACACATAGGTTCTACGAAGGTCTGCAGGACGAGTTGAGGTTCCTGCTTTCTAGTTTGGTGAACCAGGGCTACCAGACGTTGGTCGACACTGCGTGCGCGCTGGAAAAAGACATGAAGAGGGTGCATGGGAAGCGGGCCTTGGCTGTAACACAGCCGGAGTTTAAGGTGCCCCGACCGGTGAAGTCATTTTATAAGAAGAGATGGGGTAAGAAGTCCAAGATGGCTGGACAAGCTCCTTCGGTTGCCTCAGGAGAAATGTCGGGGGCCACCTCAAGGCCAGATACTCGTACATGCTTTAATTGTGGACAGGTGTGGCATATGGCCCGTGAGTGTCGGGTGCCGCCAAAGAATGAAAAGAAGGCGAGAGTGTCATATACTAAGAAGGGCAAGGCAGTGGTGGAATCCTCTGCATCTCAGGCGCAGCCCCAGGTCTACAATCTTGTCCTGCAGGAGGCCATCAAGCAGAGTGACATCGTCACAGGTACGAGTTAAGTTATTGAGTATTGTATTGTTTGCATGCTTTGTTTGTTGCCTATGCGTATTCGGCTTGTGTATGTGACATGATTGGCACAGGATTTGTAATGATTCGGAATACTCTGGCGCGAGCACTGTTTGATACGGGTGCATCGCATTCTTTTTTGTCTAAAGAGTTCATAGCACGGCTTGGGATACCTAGTCGTGTGAAGACATATAGCGTCAGAGTGGTGTTGTCGAATGGTTGTATGATGCTTGCGGATCAAGCTTGCGATGTGGCGGTGCAAATAGGAAGTCGGGATTTCTGCTTCACTACATCTGTATTGCCGATATCGGAATTCGATGAGATATTTTGTATGGAATGGCTCGCAGAGCAGCATGCCTTGATTGATTGCCAGTCCAAAGAGATCACAAGGGGCCAGAATACCGAGCAGGAAATGAGTTTCGCGGGTATGTGAGGATTTGGCGGGACGTTGATGTCTGCACTCCAAGTTGTCAAAGCTGTTCGGAAGGGCGCGGAGTTATACTTCACGCTAATTCAGGCTGTGGAGCCTAAGGCCAGTGTATGCGATGTTTCGGTTGTATTGGAGTTTGCAGATTTGTTTCCCAAGGATCTTCCTGGGCTACAACCCCAGCGAGAGATTGACTTCACGATTGAGTTGGTGTCAGGTGTGAAACCTGTGGCCCGCTCGCCATATCGCATTGCGCCAAAGGAAATGGCAGAGTTGAAAGTTCAACTGCAAGAGTTGCTGGAGCAAGGTTATATTCGCCCAAGTATGTCACCTTGGAGCACCCCTGTGCTTTTTGTAAAAAAGAAAGATGACAGTTTGCGGTTATGTATTGATTACCGCAAACTGAACAAGCTGACAGAGAATAACAAATATCTGATTCCGCGGATTGATGAGTTGTTCGATCAGCTAGTGGGATCGACCGTCTACTCCAAGTTGGATTTGAAGTCTGGTTATTACCAATTAAGGATACGGGAAGGAGATATTCCCAAGACCACATTTGGAACACGGTACGGTCATTATGAGTTCACGGTAATGTCGTTTAGGCTGTACAATGCGCCCTCAGTGTTTATGGACTTGATGCACCGAATATTCCGAGAGTACCTGGATCTGTTCGTGATTGTGTTCATTGATGATATTCTGGTGTACTCGCAATCAGAAGCTGATCATGAGAAGCACTTGCGGTTGGTGAGAAGCACTTGTGGTTGGTGTTGAGAAAGAATAAGCTCTATGCCAAGTTCTCAAAGTGTGAGTTTTGGCTATCGTCAGTTGCTTTTCTAGGCCATGTGGTGAGTGGAGCGGGCATAGCAGTGGATCAAGCAAAGATAAGGGCCATACAGGAGTGGTCGGTGTTGTCTTCAGTGGTCGAGGTCAGGAGCTTCCTTGGACTGACGGGCTACTATCGAAGATTTGTTGAAAACTTCTCGCGGATTGCTTTTCCGCTAACCACACTGACGAGAAAAGATCAGAAGTTCGTTTGGTCGCCAGAGTGCGCGTGAGCTTTTGAAGAGCTGAAGGTTCGATTGACCACGATGCCTGTATTGTCATCGTCATGTGGTACCGATGGATTTTTAATCTATAGTGATGCCTCGGGGAGCGGCTTAGGCTGCGTTCTTCTGCAAAATGGGAAGGTGATTGCTTATGGATCACGCCAGCTAAAGGTGCACGAGCGAAACTATCCCGTCCATGACTTAGTGTTGGTGGCGCTGATCTTTGCCCTAAAGCTGTGGCAACATTATCTTTATGGCATGAAGGTGGAGATCTATACAGATCACAGGAGCCTAAAGTATCTATTGGAGCAGAAGGACTTGAATATGCGACAACGAAGGTGGTTGGAGTTCATTGGGGACTACACCTTTGAGATTCACTATACTCCCGAAAAGGGGAATGTCGTTGCAGATGCCTTGAGTCGGAGAGCTCCGGCAAGGGCGAGTTGGTTGCAGAGGCATGATGAACATCTCATCAAGGAGCTAGAAGCGTTGGAGATTTTTTGTGTTGACAAGAATTCCACCGCCAATGCCTGTTTGAACTGGACAGAGGTGCAGTGTGACCTTGCAGATAGGATTCGATGGGCAACAGGTCTAGATGATGATCTCCTACGCTATGCTAAAGATGGGCCAGAGGGAAAGTTCTCCTGGCAGGATGGTCTTCTGCGGAAGGAGGGCCGTTTATAAGTCCCAAATTTGGGTAAATTGAGGGAAGAACTGATGTTTGAAGCGTATTATATGAAGTACTCAATCAACCCAGGGAGCACAAAGTTGTTCAGGGATATCAAAAAGCTGTTCTGGTGGCAAGGGCTGACGAAAGATGTTGCTCATTATGTGGCCAAATGCCAAACATATGCTATGGTGAAGGCGGAATGCCAGAAGCCTGATGGTTACTTGAAGTTGTTGACGACTACGGAATGGAAGTTCGACGATATTTCCATGGATTTCGTGCACCGGTTGCCGAGATCTCAGCGCGGAAATGACTCAATTTGGGTGATTGTCGACCAGCTAATGAAAGTGGCACACTTTCTGTCGAACAGTCAGGATGATTTAGTGGAAAGTTTGGCAAAATTATATGTTGAGCTGATTGTGCTACATGGTGTTCCTTGGAGCATCGTAAGTGATAGAGATGGGCAATTCACATGGAACGACTAGCGGCTAGTTCATCAACTGTTGGGCATGAAGTTGACATTCAGTACGGACTTTCATCCCCAAAGTGATGGGCAAACTGAACGGACCAACAGAACGATGGAGGTTATGCTCCGGATGTGCGCCCTAGACTTTGGAAAGAGATGGGAAGGTCATCTCTATATGGTGGAGTTTGCCTATAATAACAGCTACCAAGCGAGCATCGGTATGGCACTGTATGAAGCTTTGTATGGATGGAAGTGTCGTACTCCTTTGGATTTGGTAGAAGTGGGCAAAGCTAGAGTTTATAATCGTAATGAAGTCAATGAAGCAAACTCGACCATACGTACTATTCGAGAGAGGCTACTCATAGCCCAGGATCGACAAGCGAAATACTATAACGCCAAGTACGGGAACATGTAGTTCATGGTAGGCGACTGGGTATACTTGAAGATCAAGCCCTTCAAAGGCGTATCCAGGATTCGGAGTCTGAAAAAGTTGAGTCCAAGATACCTTGGTCCACTTGAAGTGGTTGAGTGAGTCGGGGAGGTTGTATATCGGCTAGCTCTGTCGGCAGACTTGGGTGGATTGCATGATGTGTTTCACATCTCGGTGTTGTGGAAAGCCATTAAAGATCCAGCTCAAGTGATCGCGGATGATCGTATGCCGGTGGATTATGGGTTAACAACGAGGGTTATGCCCATTTCGATCGAAGATCGTGCCGAGAATTAGTTGCGGAACAAGACGATCGGGATGGTCAAAGTCCGGTGGGACAATTGCGGCCGTGAAGAACTCACATTGGAGTGAGAGCAGACCATGCGAGCTGAGTTTCCCGAGCTCTTTGTGTAACAGTTATGTAGTGTATATCATGTTGTAATAAACGTTTGTGTAATTCAATCCTTCTGTTTTGGGTTCCTTACTTCCTGCAAATTTCGGGGACGAAAGTTTTGTAAGGAGGGGAGGGTTGTAACACCCCAAAGCCCAGAATTTGGCAAAATTTGGGTGACACGGCTTGGGACACGGGCGTGTCCCAGGGCGTGTCCTTCTCGGGTGAGCAGTCGACGAGTGGTCGACAAAACTTCAGTCGACGACTGTCGAGTGCAGAGTACACGGCCTGTGACACGGGCGTGTCATAGGGCATGTCCTTGCGGTCGACGAACACAACCTGACGAAGTTGAGCTGGGGCTTGTCTAGTGCCATGTATGGGCACACGGGCTGGGACACGGGCGTGTCACAAGCCCTGTGACTCTCGGGATGATTTCGATGTTGTGCAACCTGAAGAACACGACCACAGACACGGGCGTGTCGGGAGGCATGTCAGGTGACACGGACTGTGACATGAGCGTGTCACATGGGCGTGTCACTGGATTGGATAAGTCAGTTGATCACCGCTTGAGGTACACGGCCTGGGACACGGTTGTGTCACAGGCCGTATCAGGCAAAAATTGAGATTTTGTGGCAAAATCGTGGCCGTATGTTCCTTCAGCTGGGATCCAATGGTTGAGCTGCCTCCCTGCTTCCTTAAGGCCGAGACTTGAGAAGGAAAGTCTCATTTTATTATTGCCTTTATCTTTATACAAGTTAGAGAGAGAAATGGAGAGGAACAAGGAGGTGGAGTAAGTGGAGCTGGTCACCGGTGGTGCTGCGAGATTCCGACAAGAGATCCGAGGCCATCTTTGAGGAGAAAACGCTGTTGCGGTTCTTTCTAACCAGTTAGGAGCTCATGGCACCGAAGCGGTCTTCAAGGGTAACGACCTTTCTTCGTAGCCATATGAAGGCTTCCTTTTTGGCATATGCATATGATTCCCCAACTAGAGGGTGGCTGATTATGGGAGTCATTTGGGTTGATTCATGGAATCCCCAATCATTTGGCATATAGATCTGGAAATGGAGTACGAAATAGGCATGTTGTGTGAAGCCCATCTGGACAGGTTGGTCTTGATTGGTGATGTTGCATACGCGCCGGAGAAGACTCCGTGATAAACATGTCGTTTAGGAGTCGATGGATTAACCCTGTGAAAGGTAGTAGCAGGAAGTACTGGAGTAGTAGTCCAGAAAAATAACCTTGTGATGCTTGTGATGCCTGTGTTATTGGGTTGTACCTGCGAAAGGAAGTAGCAGGAAGTGCTGGATTGGAGGTCTAGGAAATAGCCTTTGTAATGCATGATGTTCATGGGTATACCTGTGAAGGGAAGTAGCAGGAATTACTGGCGTGGTAAGCCATGGAAATACCCTGGACATTTGTGATATTGTGGCGTCATACCTGTGAAGAGAGTAGCAGGAAGTACTGTTGTGCCCAGGAAAGACCCGCTGATGTGTGAGATGAAATGGGTGTAAGAGTAACTACTGGTGCGCCCAGGAAAGCACCCAGGCTTGAATGCCAAACAGGTTTGGTGAAACCGACCCGCGCCTTTATATAGCCGCAAGTACGCTATGCTTGGTGATGGCAAGGCGATTTGAGCAACGGGGGGTGGATGATCCGACCTGCGTTATGTCCGTCTGACGCGAGAGCAAATGGTGCGGTCTGTTGGAGCGCATAACGAGAGTCGTAGGCCTGTGCGCCATGACATAATGGGGGCTACGGGCCAATCCCGGTGCATTACGACTAGAACTCCGACTGCACGCCATGGAGTGAAATGCTTATTGTTTTACCATTGGGTTATGACCCTGATACAGTGGTGGGCAACTGGCTCGCCAGTACACCAAGTATGTGCCCTGAGTGCACAGATCATCGGGTCACGTGGCTGACAGTTGTGATGGAATGTATGTGCGTGAGAGCACATTGGATGAAATATATATGCTTGTAATGATATGCCGTAACTTCACCGCCTGTTTTGTGGAATATGTTGTGGGGCACCGGCGTACCTTATAGCATATACTATGTAAACAGATGGGGTTGTTACACTTACTAACCCTAAGACTACTCTACCCAAGCTTCATCACTGTTCAATTTGTTTTAGTAACCTATTCCATCTCTACAAATTTTGTGTCCTAAACTAGAGTTAGAGTTTTATGGGGCCTACCCATTCCAAAATCCTCTAAAAGTTTTATTAGAGGGTTTGAGGTACCCTAGTACCCACCCTACCAAGTTTCAAGTCCATACAAGGTCTTTTGACCCCATGCCCTTCACAAGACACAAAAGCCCCTCCTTAGGGTTTGGTCTTAGGTCCTAGGGAAAATCTATTCCAATCCACCCCATCTTCCATGGGAAGGTGTTACAATCCATGACAAGTCAGTGGCCCCAATTTCAACCTCTGTTGAGATGATTTGGCCACTCAAAACCCAAAGTGCACTATTTGACCTAAATAACCTTATTATGGCAAGGCTAGGGTTTGCATGATTTCAACTCAAACCATCTCCAAATGAGATAAAATTTTAACCAGAGCCTTATGAAGACCCCAAGGACCACTCACCAAAATTTGGGAGGGTCTTTTTAAATATTTCCTACATTATTTATTAAATTTCTACAAAACCTTTACAGAAAGGTTTTCCAAAAATTCCCAATTTTCGATATGTTCTAAGTATAGGTAATAATGACCCCCATCCATAATCTCAAGTCATTTGGAAGGCTGGATTGATGGAGGCATGCAAAATAGTCTTTGGTCTAGCCTAGGTATAGTCCTCACCGAAATGGGTGTTGTAGTCACACTACTTACCCAAATTGGTTCACATCAATTTTAAATTAACATAGACTTCAAGGGCTTCAATGTTCATGTTGGTCATTTCTCATGTAGGAGGACCTAAGTATTTTTAATATTTAATTTAAAACAGCATAGTAAAAAGTTAGAAATTGAAAAAAAAACAGGAATTAAATAAATCCAGATCCTGCAAGAATCTTAAAGCATATCCAGTGGCTCCGGGTCATCTTCTTCCTCCAGCCAAAGGCCATGATTGGACGAACCCAGAGCCTATTCCAAAACCATTTCCCGGCCACCCGGCCACCTCCCTAGCCAGCCACCACCGCCACCACGTTCGTTGAGGTGGGGGCTATCGTCGGGCTGCGGCACGGCTGCCGCAGGGGCGGTTTCCAGCGAACTCACAAGGTATAAAAACCATGGATTTTCTGAAATTTCTCCCACCCGATCGGGCTCAATTGAGCCCGATTTCTCTCCTAAAAGATCTGAAGATCTAACCCCCGCAGAGAGAAGTAGAGGAGGACCTTCAACCGTGCTTGCCGACGGGTTTGGTGGTGGTACGCCATGGCCAGATGTTGAGCTTGCGGGTTCTCTGCAACTACACAGTCAACTTGCTCGGCTCCTCCAAGTAATGTGTGGAAAAGCTTGCCCTGGGTCTGGGGATGCTTTTGAAAGAGTTAATTGGGGGAGGGGGAGGGCCTAACTTGAATTCACCATTAATGGTCTTGAAGGTGAATTTCGGCCAAGGGGGGTGTGCACTGAATCCAGCCCATATGTGGCTGGCTAGGGCTGTTGATCTTCTCTAAATTAACCAGGGAAGGTGAATCTAGCAAATGGAGGTGAGGAGATGAACTCTTGATGCCCATTGATGGCCTTCTCTCTCCTCTTTCTCTCTCTTCCCTATTAGAGGAATTGAATTCAGCCACTTTGGTGGCTGGCCATGGCTTTCCATCTTCTCAAAACTAAAGGGGGAATGAATCCAGCATGAAGAGAGGAGCTCTTGGCCTTCCTATGCCATGAATGGCCTTCACTCCCCACCTTCTCTCTCCTCCATTAAAGGGGAAAAATGAAGCTTTTCTCTCTCCTAGTCATCAAGACCGATTTTGATGTCTCCTCTAGCCTATTGGCAACCCACTAACTCACATTAATAATAAAAATGAGGTTAGCCCAAGTTGGGAAAATGGGTTTGAGCTTGGGTTAGCCCATTTGGGCTAATTTGACCTAACACTAGAATAGAGTTGACCTGGTCAACATGATCATTTGGGTTGACCCCAATGTGTTCTTGGTGACCCATTAACCACCCCTAAGGTCTAGGAAGACTTGGGTAGGGTTGGTAGGGCATCTTGGGGGTCACTTGACCCTTAGTTAGGGCACTTTGACCTTTTTGGAGCTACAGTTGACTTGGGTCAACTTAGCCACTAGGGTTGACCCCAGTGAGTCCTTCGTTACCCATTGACCTCACTTTAGGATTAGGAGAGCATGGGTGGGGTCCACATGGCTATGGTAATGTCAATTGACCCTAAGTAGGCTAGTTTGACCCATTTAGGGTTAGGATTGACTTAGGTCAACTTAACATCTTTGACTGCCTACAGTGGGTCCTTAGTGGCCACATGGACTTCCCAAGGTGTTAGAGGTGTTGTGGTAGGGTCCTGGGATCAAGGTGTAGCCCTAAAGTCAGATCTTAGGACTAATGTTGAGGTTGAGCTATAAGCAGACCAAGGTGATTTTCACCTTGGCTTTGTTCACTTGGTCCTTTAGCTTCTAGTGGTTTTGTCATGACCTAGTCATGACAAAACAAAATTCTAGGGTTCTAGTTGTTTAAGGGATGTTACATTTATACAAGTTTGAATTACCGCATTGTCGTTCTTTACTTTCATGCTTGTTGATTGATGATGCTCGCTAGGCTCATAGGCTCGGGAAGGATGAGTGCTCGTGACGCTTTACTCGCGTGTTGACATCGTTCATAGTCGCATAGTTATTACTCGCACGACCATAGTCATTCCAACAACTCGCTTTCCGATACTGGCCTATCCTGCATGTATACTCACCGTAACACACTCGCACGTTTGCCAAGTGGTACTCGCATACTCGCCAAGACTTGCTCGCGTACTCGCCAAAGTCTACCCTCACCTGCACGATTATTTATTTTTCCGGTGTTAATCCTAATTGGCTCGAAGACCAGAGCCGACACATTATGAGGAGCTGAGCTTGGTTGATGGCTTGGAGTAGTCGACACCCAACAGGAGCCAAGCTCAACATGGGGTGAGAATCAGTCGATACCCAGCAGGTGCCAAGCTCAACTGGGTGTGGGAATCGGTTGACACCTAGTAGGAGCCAAGCTCAACTAGGGGTGGGAATCGGTCGACTTGGGGAGGCAAGTAGTCGGTCTGCAGGTGAGGAGCCCGTACATAGTCCTCGGACTACGACATCACTCCAACGAGTATCGTGATCTCACTCGAGGATGTCCTTGACCAATATGCAGGAGAGGAGCTCGTGCAGGGACTTAGACTTACGGCGACACTACCACTCGAGGACTTGAAACATTGTTGGAGCTGACAGCTCTTAGGAGCCTTGCTCAACTAGAGTGGTGTAAGTCGACTCGGGGAGGAAAGTAGTCGGTCTGTAGGAGACGAGTTCGTACAGAGATCTCGGCCTACGACATCACTCCAACGAGGAACTTGATATCACTCGAGGAGGTCCTTGGACAATATGCAGGAGAGGAGCTCGTGCAGGGACTTGGACTTACAATGATACTACCACTCAAGGACTTCGAATGCAGGAGTCGACAGCTCTCAGGAGCCTTGGTCAACTAGAGTGTTATAAGTCGACTCGTGGAGGCAAGTAGTCGGTCTGCAGGAGAGGAGCTCGTACAGAGATCTCGTACTATGACATCACTCCAACGTGGAACCTGATATCACTCGAGGAGGTCCTTGGCCAATTTGCAGGAGAGGAGCTCATGCAGGGACTTAGACTTACGACGACACTACCACTCGAGGACATGAAATATTGTTGGAGTCCTTTTTTCCTATTGCTTTAAGAGATCGATGATGAATCAAGTGTATCAATATCTTTGAGGATGAAGAAATTACAAAGAGAACGATGATCTCGTCGCTGTTGAGTTGGGAGGTTGGCATCTACCTCAGTTCCTGATAGTTCCTCCAGTCATAGGAGAGATACAATCGTGGGTAGCTAGGCTGATAATCAAGGGGGGAGCTGATCTCGGCCGTTAATGCAGGGGTCCGGTCTTACAAGGGCACTTATATCCCAAGGAATCATCCCATCGTCCGCACTGGGCTATCTAGGAGAAACAGGTCGAAGGACCATTCCCCAATCTAACTGTGGAATATGACAGCTCTACGGATGGGCTACGCGCGTACATGCATGAGTGAGTGGTAATGTTTTTCCGATGGTCCTCCAGGACGCACTCACGACTAACATATTCCCTTGGGCCTATCCCTGCTCTTTGGCCGGTTATCCTGGCTTTGAAAATAATGAGGGGCTGTTGCCCAAATGAGAGCTCGAAAAGGTTGATCCTTCCTCGAATCCAAGATGTTGGAGTCCAAAACCTGTTCCTGCTAGTTCCTCCAATCAAAGGAGAGATGCAATAAGTGGTAGCTAGGCCGACATACAAGGGGGGAGCTGATCTCGGCCGTCAATGCATGGGTCCGGTCTTACAAGGGCGCTTATATCCTGAGACATCATCTCATGGTCCGCACTGGGATATCTAGGAGGAACGGGTAGACAGCCGGTTTCTCGGATTGATCTCGGAGCAAGAACCTTAAGGCTTCAGAAATCTTGATTTGAAATAGCACAAAAGAGAAGCCAAACAGTTACCACTATCTGTATATATGTATGAAAACATGTTCAAATAAAATACATCATTAACCGCTAGGGTTAGAAACTTTTCAGGTCATCTCCGCTCTAAGTACCTCCTAGTTGCTCTCCAACCTGATCCTGGAGATAATAGCCTCAGGTGGCCAAGGCTTCTTGGACGATGAAGGGACCTACCCAATTTGGATGCAGCTTGCCAACTGTTGCTCCTCTTCCTGCGGTGTCCACCTTTTTCATGACCAGATCCCCAACGAGGAAATGTTTTAGGTGGACATTTTTGTCGAAGTGCTTCGCCATGCACCGCTTGATCTCCTCTTGGCGGACGGATGCCAAGTCACGAAGCTCTTCCACAAAATCCAGCAAGAGACATTGAGCATCTTCATTCTCCAAGCGCCATTCCTCGTTGCCGTCCCCAGCTGCTATGACTCTCGGGCTCCGAACCTTAAACTCCACTGGGATGAGGGCCTCAGACCCGTGGTATAACTTGAAGGTAGTTTCCCCCATAGCAAAGTTTGGAGTTGTTCTCAGAGCCCAAAGGACTGAGGGGAGCTGCTCTGCCCATTTGCCTTTCAAGTTGGTGACATTATTCTTTAGGAGGTTGATGATCAACTTGTTGGAGGCTTCCACTTCTCCGTTTCTGCGAGGATGATGCACAAAGGCGATTCGAAGATCCATCCCTAGCTGCTTGCAGAAGTCCTCTAACTCCAAGCTGGCGAACTATGGCCCATTGTCGGTGATGATGGCGAGAGGAATCCCGAACCTGCATGCAATCTCACCCCGAATAAAATTCTTTATAGTTTGCTAAGTGGTCTTGGCCAGAGCTTTTGCCTTCATCCATTTGGAGAAGTAATCGATCATGACGAGGATGAATTTCCTCTGTCCACTGGCCTGAGGAAAAGGGCCGATCAAGTCCATCGACCAGATGGCGAAGGGCCATGGAGCAGTGATCGAGCACAGATGCTGAGCTGGTTGTTGTTGAAGAGGCGTGAAGAGCTGACATTGGAGACATTTTTTGGAGAATGCTTCCGCATCATTCCGAATGGTGGGCCAGAAATACCAATGCCTTAGGATTCTTTGTTCAAGAGTGCGAGTTCCTGAGTATCTGCCACACTCTCTCGAGTGGATCTCCTCTAGGACACGAGGGACTTCAATCTCCGACAAACACTGAGCCAGAGGACTTGAGATGGTTTTGCGATAAAGCTCTCCTTCCTGTAGCAAGTAATATGCGGCTTTGTAACAGAACTTCCTCTGATCTCCCTTACTGGAAGGAACCTGACTTGTCGCCAAAAAGGAAATAAACGGGTCCCTCCAGGATGCCCTCTGCTCGATCTCCATCATCTCCCCTTCTTCGATGGATGGTCAGAACAGTTCATTCATGGTTCCCCCAGCCTGAGGACCGTACTTGGCAAGGTAGTCGGCTTCTGAATTCTCTTCTCGATGTACATGCTCGACGATGAAAGACTGAAACCCCCCGATCAGACCTTTCACTTTGATTAAATATCTCTGGAGCATCAGATCATTTACCTCGAACTCGTCTTTGATCTGACACACGACTACCATCGAGTCGGTGAAGGCTCTGATATCTCGAATTGCCAACTCCTTGGCGAGACGCAAGACGGCCACCATAGCTTCGTACTGCGCCAGATTATTTGTAACGGGGAAGAGGATCTCGACTGCTTGCTCGATCCTAGTTCCCTGGGTCTCACCAGAACCACTCCTGCTCCCACAAAGAACCAGCCCGCAGCCCCGTCCACAAAAATCTTCCAGGAAACTGTGCTAGAATAACCTTTGTCTCCTTCCACCTCGGCTGAGAAGTCGGCAAGAAAATCAGCCACTGCCTGCGCCATGATCGCTACCCTTGGAGAGTAAGAGATATCAAACTCGCTAAGTTCCACTGCCACTTTGCCAGCCTGCCAGAATACTCCACTCCATCCAGGATACTACGTAGAGGGCGATCAGAGATGACCCAGATGGAGTGAGCCTGAAAATACGGACGCAACCTCCGAGCCGAAACTACCAAAGAAACACCAACTTCTCCAAGATAGGATATCTCGTTTCGACTTGCCGCAACACTCTACTCACATAATAGACAAGGAGCTACCTATTGCCTTCCTCTCGCACCAACACCGAGCTAACTGCCTCTGCTTCTAATCCCAAATAAAGAAATATATCTTTGTTACCCCGTGGGCCTTCGAGGAGGGGAGCTTGGGTAAGATGTTGCTAGAGCTTTCCGAAAGCCTCCTCACACTCCGTGGTCCACTCGAACTTCTGATTCTCCCAAAGGGTTTTGAAGAATGGAGAGCACTTCTCCCCTGCCTTGGATAAGAAACGACTAAGGCCTGTCAGCCTTCCCGTAAACCGTTAAACCTCATTTGGATCCCTCGGGGATGTCATATCCAGAATGGCATTTACTTTGTCGGGATTAGGTTCCACCGCCCTGGGAGTGAGGAGGTGACCTAAAAACTTACCTCTTCCTGCACTGAATACGCACTTGGCCGGGTTGAGTCGCATCTTGTACTTCCTCAGGGTAGCGAAAGTATCCACCAGATTTGTTATGTGATCCGCAACACTTTTTCTCCGGACGAGAAGATCGTCCACATAGACTTCCAAGTTCCGCCCTTTCTGCCCCTTGAAGATTTGATCCATCATCCTTTGATAAATCACGCCCGCATTCTTGAGCCCAAAGGGCATCATCTTGTAGCTATAGCAGCCATCGCTGGTAATGAAAGAGACGTTGCGGCAGTCGGGGGTATGCATCCGGATCTGGTGATACCCTGAAAAAGCATCAAGAAAACTCATCACAGGAAACCCGACGGTGGAATCATCCAGCGCGTCGATTTAATGCAAGGGGTAGCAATCCTTTCGGCAAGCTTTATTCAACATGGAAAAATCGATACATAGACGCTAGCCCCCTTCGGGCTTCTTCACCATTACAAGCCTGGATACTGGATCTCCGAGATAAAACTTGCCACAAGCAGCTTCTCTACCTCCTCCGTGATTGGCCCAGCCAAAATGGCAGCACTCTTCCTCTACTTCTGATGAACAGGAGCCACCGCGGGATCCAGGTTGAGGCGATGGCAGGCAACATCAGCGTCGACCCCTAGCATCTCGGCGGTGCTCCATGCGAAGACGTCAACATTATCCTATAGGAAAACAACCATCTCTATCTTCCCTTCTATCGGCAGGGATCCTCCAACCTTCAACAGTCCCGACTCTCCTCCCTGAGAGATCACATCCAACGCCTCCACCTCTTCAGCAACACATAACCCCTTATCCTTCTCCAGTAGCTGCTCCAGCTTCTCCACGTCACCGATACAGCTTATGGTGCTGACAGCATTTAGGTAGACCTCCCTAGAGGCCTTGGGATTTCCCATGATCCTGATCTGAAAATCTCCCCGGCAGTACTTCAAGCACTGGTGGTATGACGACGGAATGACCTTGAAATAGTTGATGAGGGGCTGCCTGAAGATAACATTGTATCTGCTCGGCGCGTCGACGATGATGAAGCGACATCGGATCGATGTCCTGCCGAGTGTAACCAGAAGTTCCACTGCCCCTTTCAACTCTTTCTTCTCGCCTGAGATGCCAAAGAGGGGTCCATCTACAGCCTGGACCCGGGATGCTTCCACCTGAAGTCTGACGAATGTTCTCTTGAAAATTACGTTCACCGAGCTCCCGCTATCTGCAAGGATCCAGCTGACGGTGAAGTATTCGATGGCGGCTTGAATCACCAAGGCATTGTGGAAGGGGTTCTCATTCCCCAGCATATCCTCCTCTGAGAAGTTGATCTCTTCCAAGGGTGGCGGGTTCTGCGACGTCGAGGCGACATTCTTCCGATAGATCTGGTGGAGACTTCCCTTGTTATAAGCTCCGAGCCCGGCCCCTCCATTGATCTACCCTACATGCCCACCTCCTGGGCCATGGATCACCTCTCCACGACCTCCCAGGTCGACGTGATCTTCATTTCTCCACCTCATTGGAGCTTGGAATTCCACCTGCCCGACCGAGGCCTCCTGTCTCTGCTGTTCACTCTCCGCTGCTCCTGCTTCCAACCTCCTCCTTGCTTCCCAGAACTCCGATCAAGCCAAGGTCTCATGCCCCTCTACTCGATGGATGTCGCAGTAGAGGGAAATCTTCGCCTCCTAACGCTTCGCCCGATGTTCCCTCCGACATCGTTTGTTATCTTGGCAGGCGATGACAATTGTCTCCCTTCTTCCTCCTCCTCGGCCTCCCTCCTGCCGATTACCATTCCTCCTCTCCTCCTGGAAGTGTTGCCTCATTGGTTGCCTCCACTAGGGATGATTCTCTGGATATTGGAATCGTCTATCCACCCTCTTCCTACCTCGGCGTCCTCTGACCTCCTCTCTTCTTGTGTTCGAGGCCTCTCCTACCTCCTCTCCTCAACCCTCCTGGGTTCTTCTATCATCCTCCTCTCCTCTCTTCTCGACACTTCCTTCCTCCTCCCATCCTGCCTCTCTGGCGTCCTCCTCTCCTTCGCTCTTGAAGGTCCTGCGCTTCCCTTCTCCCTCGAATCCTATCCGTCCAGCCTCGCCAGGAAGTCCTTGTTCTTCTTCTCTGAGCAAACAAATGTGTTCACCCTCTCTTTCATCTCTTCAAAAGATCTCGGCGGATTAGACCCCATCTCCATGCTGAACAAACCTTTCTTCAGCCCGAACTTCAGGGCCACCATCAAGGTAAAGCTGTCCACCTAATCTACCTCCAGTATCTCCTCCTAGAAACGGTCAATGTAGCGGCCCAAGCTCTCGTGCTGCCCCTGCGTAAACTTGAAGAGAGACCTCACCTCCTTCTTCCTCTTCTTTGATGTCGCGAACCTCGCAATGAGGCCCCGATGTAGGTCGGAGAAATAGTATATGGACCCTGCTGACAGTTGATGGAACCAATCTCAGGAATTCCCCTTAAGGGTGATGGAGAAGAACCGGCACTTGAAGACGTCAGACATGTAGCGGATGGAGATGACGTCTTCAAACCATTGAACATGTCTGACAGGGTTGTCCCTACCAAAGTAGTAGGTGAGGACGGACACTTTGAACCCTTCGGGAATATTGGTGGTGAGGATCTCGTCACATAAGGGGCTCCTCCCTCCCCGGCAGTGGAGAGTTTCATCCTCGCGGGAGATATCATAATTGCTGCAGTGCCGAGTATCACGTTATCTCACCAGCGACATCAAATCCCGAAAGCGGACCCCTCGGCTGCCCGTCGGATGATATCGCGACTGCGTCGGTCGCTCTTCTCTTGCCCAAGCAGGCTCCTTTCCAGCTCGCCTCGGCAGCGCTTCCTCCTCCAGCGGTGTCATGCGACGGGGAGAGTCGCCGTGACATCGGGGCGATGAGAAAACCCAACAAGAATGGCCTGCTCGATCCTCTTCTCATACTGCTCAAATGCGGCGACCGTCACATACTCTCCACCTCGCGCGATATCTCCTCCCCCTTCCAAGTTTCCGACCAACTCTACATGCTCGCCACCATTGGTCATCTTACTCAACCAATAAACTTTCCTCCTTGGATGCGATCCACGGTCACCACACCAATTGTTGAAGCTAGGAAAATTCCCAACCTCGAATTCGGACCAAAGCCACCTAAGGTTACCGGCTCAGAGGTTAGATCAGACGGTTATGGTGACTAGGATGAAGAACCAAGTCAAAAAGGACCCCAGACGTTGCGGCAGGAAGGTCCCACCACTTACCCGGATGCTCAAAAGGAGCAGCTCCTTCTTAACCAAAGATGGTCGAACTAGGTACGATGGAGACTAGATGATGACGAAGTCGCAAGGTTGCGATTTGATCTGTAAGGAAATGGAATCCAAAGACTCGGCTAGTATCTCGAAAATGAAGCTCGTTAGTATCCTGCAGAGGATTTCAAGTACCTTGCCTTGTACCCCTGGGGCCCTATTTATAGGCAAATCCAAGGAGGGGGGTCATATTTATACCCCACCCCCTGGCAACTAGGCGACTTCCGGAGGAACTCGCACGGGCTGGGCGAGTATCTCTCCTAGTCGCATACCAGGCGAGTATGCGAGGGGGGCTTGTCATACTCGCCTAGGCCTTCCACGATCTTGTATGCTGACTTTGACTCCTGTCTTGACCTATTGACCTTGACTTCTGCTGACTTGGCTGTGGTAGGACCCATCCTCGACGAATACGAGTTGTACAGGCACCAAGGTTTCTGCACTCTTGCTTCAATTGGACACAAAGCCATCTCTCCCTCAATCTTTCAGCATCTTCAATGGCGCCCATGGAAAGCTCGTCGAAAAATATTTAGAGTAGAAGTGAAGTTTTAAGAGGTGGATTCAAGAACTGCTCTGAAGAAATCCAAAATATTATATTTATTCTAGGTGCGACAGGATTAGAGGTAATCCTTTCAGAACATACAAGAATAGTGCCCACTACAGTAGAAGAATTTTTTAAGATTGTTGAAATCAGTGGTTCAAGATCTAACATCAAAACCACTATCCTAAAACAACATCTTAGAGTCACTACCAGGAGCATAAGCCGACTATTAGAACTTACTACTCTCATAGAAGAAGAAAAGGAAGAGGAAATCAAAAAATAAGATCATATAGATGCCCTAAAATGGTGAAAGTACTTTGTAGAAGAATATGGATCCTTGGAAAAGAACAACATGAACCCCCTGGAAAATTACTAGTTTACATCAAAGGCAGGGCTCTTCTATACAAGCCTGGCGTCCAAGATAGAATCTCTAAGGAAACGTTCAAGATCATGACTGTTGTATTCCATACCAAAAAGGACTGACTGGAGTAATCCTTTTTTGTGGAAATTAAAAGGAAGTCTGGATGCCCCTTGCATGGGGAAGTTTGTTTCACTCTCCCTCCAAAACCTTAGGGGACAAAATAAAGGAGACACCTGAGGTACCTCTGTACTATCTAAAAAGGATTGATTATATAACCATTAAGAGATGGGACAAACCCGTCCCTAAACCTGAGAAGGGAGGAAAAAGTTAGAAGCAACAACTAGAGGGGTAAAGTGTTGGAAGCCCTCAAAAAAATAAGATGAGAGTGAAGTAGAAGAAATTACCAACACAAAGTTCCATTCCCTCCCTTGGTCACATTGAGGGGGATCATATAGGAGAATCTTACCCGAGGACTTAAAAGCTTAGACCTAATGGATGAGTACATAGGTGTGGATCAAAATGAAATGATGGAGGTGGGGTGAAGTTCAACAGAAACTTACCTCCCAAAATAATGAAGGGATGGGTCATGGAGAAGTTCATTTGGAAATTGCTCCTCAATACACTGAGACTAAAGTGTTCGAAGAAACTCACCAAGAAGTATCAACCCATCACACTGAATTTGTGGAAGAAGAAGACCGTCAAGATGTTATTCTCATAGATAAAGCACCAGTTGAGGGGGGAAAACTCTACCCAACAAACTAAAGTACTGGAGGCAACTAAGGAGATTGAGGGAGGGGGGTCTAATCTGCAAGATTTTGCCCAAAGAAAGTTAGACATGGAAGGAGCGGATCATGTGCTTGGAAGGCTGTAGAATTCACAGCCGAACTCCCTATAGATCAAGTAGAATCTGAAGAGTACATCCCTACTGACAATGAGTTAGTCCTATAGAAAGGAAAATTTGTGCTGGAAGAGCTAGAAACTGATAAGGGAACCACACATAAGTCAATTCATGTATGTATGTATGATGATTATGAGCATAACACAACCCCTACCAGATATCAGCTAAAGAAGAGCCAAAAGCCTCCACTCTACAACCAAGTGAAGAACCCTCTGGTACTTTCATGGCTCAACTACAAGTAATGTTTGACAATCAAATAAGACAAATTGAGGATTTTATGCAGGGATTAAGGGTTGATCTGAATGAAAAAATCACATCAGTGCAAAAAAGGATGCACCATTTGAATGCTTAGACGCTGCACTTCTTCATGAAGGTTACAACTGCTGTGGGCTACAAATAAAAAATTGACATGACTCATCAAGGCATTCAGCCAGTAATAGATAATAAAGAGGATACTAAAGCTCACCTTGATTAAGCCTTGCAAGCAACTGCCCATACTATGGCTGATCATGAAATGGTTGTAATGAAAAAGATGCATTTCTTCACTCAACTGTGTGATGCTCATTTCCTCCAAACAAAGAAAACTATGGTTATAGGGGTTAACACATTACAATAGAAAATTGCTGAAAATCAAGAAATCATCTACCAATTTATATGTGAAGAAATTAGAAAGGGGGAGAGATCAATAACTCATCATTCTGCTTAGTAAGCAATATGCACCTCCAATATAATCAGGGAGCCCCTGAATCTGGATCGACTACAGTAGTTTTGTAAGACACCCCTCCTAGAACACAAAACATGGCATGAGGGGAGTCTTATGCACAGAATAGCCGCATTGCGGTTGCGTTACCACAAGGGCTAACCTATACCGCAAGACACCTATCCTGCCAATTATAACCAATATCAACCAATGCCAGCCCAACCAAGAATATAAAATAGAAGTCAAAACCACACATAAGTAAAATATTCCAAAAAGTACATCAAGAAAAAGAAGCTACAATAAGCTTCTATAATAACAGAGTACGAGTAAAACATGCCAAAAGGGCTACATCATGAGTCTCTAAAAACTCACATCAGTCACTGACGGTAGCGAGGACACCGTCCCTTCAGGCCTTGTCGTCCTAGCCTGGATGTCCTGCTGTATAACCTGCTGCTGCTCTATCTGTGGGGTTCCTCCTACAAGGAAGACATTGCAACTGTAAGTCATAAGAAAAAGTGGCTATCACATCCGCTCCCCTGGTGAGTCCTCAGCACCGGGTGGAGAAAAGAACAAGGTACAATATATATAAATTAAATAGTAGTACAAATAGGTGGAGTAGAGTAAGCAATATCAAGTATATCAGCATTACAATAAATGAGTAAACAATCAACTCTAGCAGTTTTATCATCTACATCAGTATATGAAAAATGTAAAGCTATAACAGAAAGTAACTCAACTTTTATGAATGCCCATACAGACATATAAGTTGAGGATAGGCTCGACAGTAAAGTAACTCATTGTATAAGAGTGCCCATATAAACTTATACGATGAGGATCTTGTCTATGCAATGTAATGTAATGCCATGAATGCAATGGAATGACTCACCCATGATCACGCAAATGCAACTGCTATGTCGACATTGAAAGACAACTTAGGCAATTGATAATCTACTGATACCAATTGTAAGTTAGGGGATAGACCTGATTTACTCTAGCGGGGGGGGGGGGGGGGGGGTGAATAGATTAACTTAAAGCTTTTGAATATAAAAAAAAACTTTATCAGAGAAATAACTGAGAATAGAGTAGTATAAAAAGAAATGCAAACTAAGCTAAACTACACTATCACAGAAAAACAAAATAAAGAGAAAATGAACAACCAGACAACACAAGAATTTTATAGTGGTTCCCCAAACTGGGTACATCCACTCTTCAACCACCCAAGTAGGAATCCACTATCAGGTTTTGATCAGGTGACTGCCAGCACAAAATCTATTTACAGGGAGATCTCACAACTCTTTAGGCTTTTGATCAGGTGCCCAAAAACCAACAATAAACTTTTGAAGAGAGTTAATAAACCCTTTGTACAGGAGGTTGAGAGAGTTGATGGTGTCTTCTCTTTTCTCTATTAAACAGAGAAGATTTGTGTATTTCTATTATCAAAGCTCCTTCTGAAATAATGAATGGTTCAGAAAGCTTGGAGCCTTGCTCGGGGTGTAGGTCTTCATCCTTGTCTTGAAGAGATCCAGGAACTTTCTGACTGATTCAAAGGTGTTGTCCTTGAATATTCCTGGAGTAGAAGTAGAAGAAGATTCTTGATATTTGATGGTTGTTCTTCTTCAGTCTTCAGAAAGAACAAGGAGAAAATAGAATGTTTTCAGCACAGAGAAGAAGCAGATATTCTTTATTATATTTCTGTATCTCTTCTCTGTATATCACTATGTGTCCTTTTTGATTTTCTTGCTTGCTTGTATCACCTCTGTTCTCTGTTCTGTCATCTGAAAGAAAATTCTCTTATATATTTTTTTATCAAATTCTCCTTCATGAATTTTGAATTCCAAGCATTAATTGCTGACTAATTCTGGAGAATGAAACGGCTGGAAAATATTCTTTAATGAGTTTCCCCAAATGTCCCATTAAAATAAGCAAGTAATTAACCCTGATGAAGACCATAATTAATGCTGCCAATAACCGTTATATTTAGGAGAATATGAGCATTAATTACTTAGGAAATTACTGCTAAATAATATAATAAATAAGGACAGAAATAAGGAAAACTTCTAAGTCTGGCTCGGGACAGAATTTGTCGAGCTCTGAACAGAATTAGTTGACTGGAGTTCCTAGTTCGTCGAGCTGATAATTCATGTTCATCGACTTGAGCTCAGCAAACTGCATTCTTGAAATTACTTGCCAAATCTGCACTCCAAGTTTGCCGAACAAAGAATCTATCTTCGTCGACTTGAGCTCGAATATCGTCGAGCTCAACTCAGAGAAATAACTCTGAGTTCATCGATCTGCGATCGACGATCGTCGAGCTGAGTTCGAAGAATTTCGAACTAATAATTTTGAACTCTGAATACTTCTATGTCTGAGTCTACTAAAGTCCCCTGTTGGCTGGTCCATAAAGGTTGATACTAATGACTAGCCTAAACTCTAGGACTAACAGACTTGATCATGGCTATATAAGGTGGGTCAAACATCCTAATTAGTGAACATAGCCCAAATTCAAACTAGGGATCGAACAATCTCCCCCATATTTGGGTGAGGTCACTAATACAAGCAAAAGAAAACAATCACAAAGCAGAATATAATATATCTGGCAGAAAGTAGAACATCCCGCAGATATGTAGTGTAACACCACCTATCCATCACATAGTATATAGCAGTAGGTCCGTTCGGGGCCCAACGCCATATACCACAGACAGACCAGGTGGTTACTCAATGGAAACCATCCAAAAAATCCAACGTCCTACACAGAGCATTCTAGCGGAAGCAATTAAAGTTACAAGATAAAGAACCCAACCAAACATGAATGTCCACTAAACAAAACCACAGGAATGAAGTACAAAACACAGTATAATGGCCTTAAGGCCTTACATTTGTTTACTCAGATCGCAAGTTTTCCAAACCTCATCACGCAGGCCAGTCAAACATGAATAAAGCTAGTAAACACTCAATTTAGGCCTTCGAGGGCCAGCTCCGCAACTTGGGCTTTAGCCCGCTATTGACCGCTGGGTCCAGCAGCACCTGCAAGCACAATCCACCGCACGGTGGAAAAGAAAAGCAACGGTCAGCAATGCTGACCAAATTATAACAATCCTGCCCACAACTCGGGGCGGCGATGCTCATTCCCTGCACTTTATTAGTATAGCGAAGCAGTATAAAATTACACTACAACATAGGCATTGGCCTGTACAGCCACACGCCCCGTGCACTCAGGGCACATTCTCGGTGAACTGGTCAACATCACGTCAATTTAAGCCATAGAAATTCCGGACTCACCACTGCCACTATGACGGCCAATCATATGAGCATTTTGTCTTTCCGGCACTGGTCACGTCAATTTAAGCCATAGACCGCCGAAGACCCTCATCTATGCTAACGACTCACCCCGAATGACATAGAACGGGTATGGTTCCGCCTAACCCGTGCTCACATCGCAACAACAATTTAAGCCATATGCGAGTGTCAAACTTCTCCCGAGTCCCGTTTCTGTTACATACCTCACATAACCCGGTTACGTTCAAGTTGGCTCCTAGGCCACCAAGTTGGCAGGATCATGCATCCGCCCAATTTTCCGGGTGCACCTTGGAGTTAATCCCCAAGGCTCCCTATTGCAATCTACTGCGTAGAAAACCCGAAAACCAACAACGCACGGAGTCTTCTCCCGCCATTTATGCAATGCAACATCACCGATCCAGACCAACTTGTCCGGATAGGCTTCCAACATCATGCCTATGTCCGTTCTCGAATACGGACTCTATACAACGGGACTTTACATATCTACCCGAAGGAACGCCTCAAACTCACCGCAAACACGCGAGAGCGGGCTTCCTATGCAAGGGAAAATAAGAGCTTCACATGCTCAAGTAGAGAATCGTTACCCTAGCGTTCTTCCTTGGAGCCATGTAAATCTATGTGGATAAAAACACTGCAATCTCCTTGCCTTCGTAGATCCGAGGTCGGCTCGTGATTTGGAGCTCCGAAACTCCTCCAATGGTCGGATCTAGCCTTCTTCTTTCTCGATGCTCTCCCCTCTCTCTAAAACTTAGACAGAGAACCAGCGATAAAAGATAAGGGTTTTGAAACCCTACACTCGGGTATAACCCAATCGGAATGACCACCAGCCGTCGGATCCCACATAAAGAGAAACACGGCTGTGATCCGAGTCTAACCTGGAAAGACTGGGCTGAACACCACACGGTTCACAATCCTCAGTGTCGAACACTCCTCGTCAAACACACTACAACCCGCCAAGGACACGGGTACCGACACGCCCGTGTCAACCAGCCGTATGCTCGACGATCGTCGACCCAAGATCGCTGCCAGATCGTCGAACGCAGATCGCTGGCCAATTGTCGAACGGAGATCGCTGTCCAATTGTGAAATGGAGATCGCTGGGAGATCATCGAACGCAGATCGCTGGCCGATCGTCGAACGGAGATCGCTGGCTGATCGTCGAACGCAGATCGCTGGCTGATCATCGAACGCAGATCGCTGGCAGATCATCGAACGGAGACCGCTGGCCGATCGTCGAACGCAGATCGCTGGCAGATCGTCGAATGCCCCGACACGCCCTGGGACACACCCGTGTCCCAGGCCGTGTACCCCCCCCCCCCCCCCCCCCCCCCGTCCAAATACCAAAAGTTGGTACAAAACGCCTCCCGTCGCTCTTTTGAGTTTCGGGGCGTTACAACTCTCTCCCTCTTAAAAGAATTTCGTCCACGAAATTTTATAATAAAGGAATGATAAGTACAAAACTAAAATTATACCTGTGTGAAACAACTCCGGGTACTCGTCAAGCATAGTTTGCTCTCGCTCTCAAGAGAGCTCCTTGCGACCGTAATTGTCCCAACGGACCATGACCATCCTGATCTCTTTATTGCGTAGCCGCTTGAATTTCAAGTCCTCAATACGTACGGTCTTGACCTTTGTCGTCAACCCACTATTGACCGACACTTGGTCGATCGCGATCACTTGCGTAGGCTCTTGCACCGCCTTCCGCAGCACTGATATGTGGAATACATCATGTAGACCACTTAGCTCCACTGATAGCCTCAATCTATATGCTGCTTCTCCAATCCGCTCCAGAACCTCAAACGGTCCAAGGTACCTCGGGCTTAGCTTTTTCAATTGCCACACCCGTAAGACACCCTTAAACGGCTTGATCTTCAAGTACAACCAATCGCCAATAGCGAACTCCACATTCCCGTGCTTGACATTATAGTACTTTGCCGGCCGGTCCTGAGCGATAAGCAACCTCTCTCGAATGGTTCTCACCAAAGAAGTAGCATCATCCACCTCTAATCGCTTATACAACTTTGATTCAACCATTTCCAACCAGGACAACGACATGCGACATTTTCTACCATAAAGGGCCTCGAAGGGCGCCATTTGAATTCTCGTCTGGTAGCTATTGTTGTAAGCGAATTCAACCAAGTATATGTGATCTTCCCATTGCTTTCCAAAATCCAGGACACACATGCAAAGCATGTCTTCCATTGTCCTATTGACCCTCTCGGTCTGCCCATCCGTTTGTGGATGGAAGGCTGTGCTAAAACTCAGCTTTGTTCCCAACATCTGTTGCACCAACCTCCAATCATTGGATGTGAACCGCCCATCTCGGTCACTCACGATGCTGCGGGGCACACCATGAAGCCGTACAATATTATCCACATATAGCTTTGCCAATTTCTCAATCGGATCATCCTTCCTATGCAGAATGAAATGCGACACCTTCGTTAGACGATCTACGACCACCCAAATGGCGTCGTCCCCCTTTTGCGACCTTGGCAACTCGTGCACAAATTCCATAGTAATGTTGTCGAACTTACACTTCGGAATAGGCAAGGATTTCAAGAATCCTCCCGGCTTTTGACATTCCACCTTCACCAAGGCACAAGTTTGACACTTTGCCACGTAGAGCGCCACATCCTTTTTCAATCCTGGCCACCAGAACAATTTCTTAACATCACGGTACATCTTCGTGCTCCCCGGGTGAATTGAGTACTTGGTATGATTCTCCTCGTACAACAATTCCACCCGCAAATTACCCACGTTTGGGACGCAAAGACGTCCGTCTTTCCAAAGTAATCCATCCTCCACAATGAATTTGGAATTTGACCCATCCAGATCCTCTATCATGAGTTGCTTCATGTGGACATCCATATATAACGCCTGCCGAATCTGATCAGCCAGGTCATATTGGACTTCAGTCCAATTCAAGAGCACTTCAGCACTTGACTGCTTATCCACGCAAGAAATCTCCAACGCCTCCAACTCCCGAACCAACCGCTCATCATGCACTGATAGCCAATTAGCTTGAGCTGGGGCCCGGAGACTCAACGCGTCCGCAACCGCATTGCCTTTACCAGGCACGTAGTGGATCTTGAATATATAGTCCCCCAAGAACTCCATCCATCTACGATGCCGCATGTTCAGATCTTTCTGATCAATCAAATATTTCAGGCTCTTATGATCGGTGTAGATATCAATCTTCACACCGTACAAATAATGCCTCCACAGCTTCAAGGCAAAAATCAAGGCCGCTAACTCCAAGTCATGGACCGGATAGTTCCTCTCGTGCACTTTCAGCTGTCTCGAGCCATATGCTATAACGCTTCCATACTGTAACAACACACAACCCAAACCACTTCCCTAAGCATCACTATAAATCTCATAACCTTCGGTCCCACTCGGCAAACTAAACACAGGCGCTGTGGTCAACCGACATTTTAACTCCTCAAAAGCTCGTTCGCACTCCAGCATCCAAACGAACTTCTGCTCCTTCCTCGTCAAAGTAGTGAGAGGTAACGCTATCCGCGAGAAGTTCTCTATGAAGCGCCTATAATATCCGTCAAGCCCCAGAAAGCTCCGGACTTCCGCTACCGTAGAAAGCTCAGGACACTCTCGTATCGCAACAATCTTCGCCAGATACACAGCAATACCATCTCCACTCACTATATGGTCGAGGAATGCCACTGAGGACACCCAAAACTCGCACTTCGAGAACTTGGCGTACAATTGATTCCTCCTTAGCGTTTCCAAAACCAAATGAAGATTCCTGAAGTGATCTTCCTCACTCTGCGAGTACACCTAAATATCGTCGATGAAGACGATCACAAAATGGTCCAAGTACTCCCTGAAGGTCCTGTTCATCAAATCCATGAACATTGACGGCTCATTCGTCAGCCCAAACGGCATGACCGTAAACTCGTAATGCTCGTATCTTGTACTGAACGCTGTCTTAGGGATATCACTCTCTCTTATCCTCTGCTGATAGTAACCAGACTTGAGATCCAACATAGAGTACACCGTCGACCCGACCAACTGATCAAAAAGATCATCGATCCTTGGGATTGTGTACTTGTTCTTTTTCGTTAGCTTGTTTAACTCCCGATAATCAATATAAAGCCTCAAGATCCCGTCCTTCTTCTTTACAAAGAGGACCGGTGCGCTCCAAGGCGACAAACTTGGATGCACAAACCCTTGCTCCAACAACTCTTGAAGTTGCACTTTCAGCTCCGCCATTTCTTAGGCACTAGCCGATACGGAGATCGTGATACAGGCTTTGCACCTAGCACTAGCTCAATAGTGAAATCTATCTCCCGTTGAGGAGGGTCTCCAGGAAGACCTGCGGGGAACACATCAGGGTACTCAGCTACCACTGAAATACTATCCAACGTAGGCTTTGGATTTGCAACCTCAACTAATGTAAAGAATAGCTCTGCACCAGCACAAACCGCCTTCACCACCTGAAGAGAAGACATCAATGTATTGCTCGACCCTTTCAAGCCCGTAAAAGTCGTCTCATGACTTGCTCCCAACTTGACTTCTTTGCGACCACAATAAATAAATGATTGCTGCTCCGAGAGCCAGTCCATGCTAAATATAACGTCAAACTCCACCAACGGTAGTAACGACGCTTGAAATGGAACTCCTGACTTCCAAAACGAATCTGAACACCACAGATTCTCTCCGCGCGCATCAAACACCCATTCAGTAAGAACACATCCAACTTGTTCTTCGCCATCAAAGAAGGTACTCCGGTGCGCGATATGAATCCTTCGGACATGAAGGAGTGTGAAGCTCCCGTATCGAAGAGTGCTCTCGCCGGAAACTCACAAACAAAACAAATCCTAAACAAGCAGTGGTAAGGTAACATATGCATAACAAGTATTTAAAGAAACTTAACTTGCTACAAATTAAGTTGTACCTGTCACCACATCCGCTTGTTTGATGGCCTCCTGTTGGCCAAGATTATAAAACCTTGGTTGAGCCGGAGCATAATGGGACGCGTTTGACTCCACCGCCTTGCCCTTCTCCTCATACGTTGCTCCCGGCCTCCTCTCAGACTTGGGACGTCCGCTCTAACAGTCACGGGCAAAGTGCCCCGGTTTTCCACAAGTGAAACATGCACCCGGTGTACGACCCATAGTTGCCCTAGAAGCACCAGAAGAGGGGGCTGGACCCGAAGTCCTATCCTTCTTAAAGAACTTACGGTACCCAGACTTTGAGGTAGTTAGCACATTGAACTCAGTCCTCTTATCACCCAAGATCTTCTTCGCTTGAACATTCTTCATGTCCTTCTCCAAGGACCGGGCCGTATTGACCAAGGTCAAGAAACCCTGCGTCATCGGCCCCGAGAGTAGTAGCCTCAAGTCATCTCTTAGACCTTCTTAGAAACTGTTGGTCTTATGCTCCTCATCTGCGATGGTGGAGCTAGCATACCGACCCAATCGAGTAAACTCGTGGAGATACTCATACACACTACTCTCTCCTTGTACCAACCCCTGGAACTCATTCTCCAACGCTATCCTTTGCGTCGAAGGGAGGTACCTAGCCAAGAACAATCTCGAGAACTCTTCCATCGATATGTCTGCAAGTTGCCTTCCTCTCAAAAGATGCAGCTCCAAACCCTCCCACCACAGCCTAGCGTCTCCATCCAACAAGAATGTAGCTATAGTGGTCATTTTCCACTCCTCCGTCTCTGTCGCTGTCAGGACTCTCTTCACACGGGAGAGCCTGTCTTCAACTTAAGATGGGGTTCCCAACCCCGAGAATACTGGAGGATTAAAGCTCATGACATGTTTGAGCTGTCTCTCGGGTGCCCTCCTTGGCACCAACGACTCCACTACTACCTGCTCCACTCTTCTCGACTCAATCTCTAGAAGAGGTACCTGCTACATCGCAGGAGCGGGCTGCTGCATTTGCCTTGCAGGCTGCGCATTGATCATGGCAAACACTGCTTTGGCCACCAATAGTATGGTCTCAGCCGATGGAGGTGTTGCAGGAGCATCATTTGGTGCGCTACTGATGAATTGTAAATATACCCATATTTATATACATTAAATTATACGTTTTTGTTTATTTTTGTTATTTTTCTTTATTTTTCTATAATAAAATGTTTCTCTTTTGTAAAAATAGTTCTAACTTGTTTTATTTTTGTTTTCTGAAATTTGCAAGAAAAATCCAAAAAAACTGCCCAAAACAGTAAGTACACGCCCGTGTACTTACGGGTCACACCCGTGTCCAGGGCGTGACAATCCAATTTCTCGTGAAATCAGCTCGACGAATTCAAGCTCGACGATCGTCGACACGCCCGGCCATACGGATGTGTCAATCCGACACGGGGCATGACCCAAGCCCGTGTCCATCCCGCTCGACGATCATCGAACCCATTTTCCCGCTCGACGATCTTTCAGCTCGACGATCGTCGACCAACCCGACACGCCCATCGTCATGCCCGTGACCAAGGGCGTGACTCCTCCACCTGGCTGACAAAGACCAGCGCTTGACGATCTTCCCGCTCGGCGATCGTCGAACTCGATCTTCCCACTCGACATTTTTTCTGCTCGACGATTTGTCCTGCTCGACGATTTTTCCTGCTTGACGATCTTCCTGCTAGACGATCGTCGAACTTGTCGACATTCGCGCTCGACAATTTTTCAACGCGATAAGACCCGGTGACAGCTCAAAGACCCGCGCCCAGATCCACCTCCTCGACACGCCCAGCGTCATGCCCGTGACCTGGGGCATGACCGCTATGTGACCGACACGTGTCCAGCCCGAAGTCCACTTTCCCGTCAAATCGCCGGCCGCCATCACGCACAGTGCCGACACGCCCCCTGACACGCCCGTGTCAGAGGGCGTGTCACAATAAATTTTTGTCTATAAATTCAGAGCTTCTGCTTGTAATACTGTTCCACTTTTTGGATCCATTTTGCCTTAGGAAGATGCTGCCTAGATGAATTTCAATGCTTTGTAAGGGATATTTTCTCCCTCTCTATTTAGTTTTTTGTTTTCATTCCTTTGTAACCATGATTTTACTTAATAAAATGTGATTTTTCGTCTCTTTATATTGTGTTGGAATGAGTCTAAGCAACATTCTTTTAAGCAATCTTTTGTTTTTCTTTTGTTTTAACTTTGTTTTCGTCCTTCTTTATACGTGTGTGTGTAGGAGTATAACTTTATAATTTTATGTTTTAGTTTTGTTTACTTAGACTAGTTGGATTTTTCGTACCCGTTAACTTCATCCTTATAAAACTATAAAAATGATTATAAGAGTGTTTTTGCTTTTGCTTACTTAGCCTTTTTGTTATTTTTGTAAAACTTTTCGTGCTTTTAACTTTTCTTCCACTCTTTAGGCGTTTTTATAGGATTATAAGAATGGATAAGTCATTGTTTTCATTTTTTTAAACACTTGTATTTTTGCTTTTATTTTCAAAACTTTTTGCTCTTTTCATTTTTATTTCATCTTTTTATGCATTTCTACCGCATTCTAGCGGTAGAAATGCATTTGTTTTAATGTTTAGATAACTTAATTTGTTTTTCATTTCTATAAGTGTGCGCAAGGTAACTTAGTTTTTTTCATTTCTGTAAGTGTGTCCAATTATTTCCGCCTACTCGTTAAGAGTTAAATGGCGCAGTGTTTTATTTCTTTTCTGTCGAGTGAGTGTGTTTTACTTTCAGTAGAGTGGGTGCATTTATTTAGTCCTACTCATTTGAGTAGGACCCACGTTTATTTTCTCCTACTCATTTGAGTAGGACTTGTGTGCGCACGTATTTCATTTCATGTCGAGTGTGTGCGTGTGTTTTAATTTCAATCGAGTGTGTGCGTGTGAGCATTTATTTAGTCCTACTCGTTTGAGTAGGACCCGATTTCTTTCTCCCACCCACGCACGTGCATCGGGACTCGCATTTACTGTCTTCATTTCAGTCCTACTTATTTATGTAGGATTTGCAATTTACTGCTTTCTTACTGCTTTATTTTACTTCTTTCATTTCCTGCTTTCCATTTTCTGCTTTCTTTATTGCTTTCACCGCTACCGTCCCCATTCCGATGAGAGGCTAATCGTTCTTAGCCCTCAGTATCGAAGAGCATTGGGACAAATAAAATAGCTTAAAATAATTAAAGGTCTCATTTTTCTAATTAATTAAAGTACTTATGGTTTGTCCGGGGTTAACGACGCGTAGGACCACATATCGATGTGTAGGCCTTATTGTTGTTTTCCATACTCTAGCCGAGAGGTCGTGCGTATGGACAGATCACCACTTGGCAAAGAGAGTTCCGCACTAACCCTCGAGAGAGGAGGCGCGCCAACTTTACCGGATTGGGTTCCCCACCCAATAGCGGGGTTCTTAGCGTAATGCGGGCGTTAAGAGGAATTCTTCGTCGGACTAACGTTCGGTCGAATAGTATTAGCATTCAGGTGAGCGATAGTCCTAGAGATAAGTGTGCTCATTCTAGTGGAACCTCCACGGCCAAGTCTCCGGCTTAATTAATTAGAAATTTAGGATCTCTTTTTATTTAAAGTATATTTTAGTTCTAAATCGATTCGATGCCGTTGCGTTAAGATTTTCATCAGCTCTAACTTTTATGCTTTATTTTTATGCTTTCATTTTCTTTTTTTTATATATATAAAATACCCGACAAGTAATTATCGGTAAAATAATAGTCCCCTCCAGAGAATAGTAGAAATAATCGAACCGACCCCAAGAACAATACGACCTCGATATTCCACCCGGAATATCTTGTACTACTCACGATAAGTGCACTTGTCTCCTTTCGTTAAAACTCGCTTTCACTGTTTTATATCCAAATAAATAAATACGCGCGCCCCATTTTCTAAATAAAATCCAATCCGCTTTTCTAATTAAATAAAACCGCCAGGTCGTCGCGTGACCGTAAATATTTTTGGAGTTTTAATCAATCAAATTTTTGGCGCCGTTGCCGGGGATTTTTCGTATCTTTATTTTGAACCCTGGAGTTCTATTAATTTTAGCTATATATATATATATATATATATATATATATATATATATATATATATATATATATAATTGGCCAATATAATAATAATAATAGTAATAATAATAATAAACTGCTTAAACAAAAAAAATAAAAAAAATTTAAAAAAAAACTTAAATTCTTTTTTATTATTTATCATATATTATTAGCTATAAAATATTTTGTTTTTGAAATGACGTCGTTTTCTACTTAAAAAAAGAGAACAAAAAAATTAACTAACTAAAAAACCCCAAAAACCTCTAAAAACTTGAAAACCTATAAAACTTAAAAATCTACAAACTCTAAAAAAAAGAACCTAAAAATTCTAAAAACTAAAAATCTAAAAAATCTAAAACCCAAAAAACCCTCAAAAAACTCTAAAACCAAAAACCTAAAAAATCTAAAAACTTCAAAAATGAAAAAAAAAACAAACATAATAAAAAAAAAGAAAAAAAAGTTCAAACTTCAAAAACTCAACAAACTAAAAACTAAAAACCAACTAAAAAAACACTGAAAAAATCTACTTCAAAAAAAACAAAAACAAAAAACAACAAAAAAATATAATACTTTGATATTAACAAATGTATATATGTTTTATTTAACTTCTTTTATTTTAATTTATTTATTTTATTTAATTTTATTTCGCTTCGGCGCACTTTTCACTCTTGTGCGCGCTCGGGGAGCGCATTTCTATCGCACTCTTATCGCTAAGTCATTAGCTTACGAGTCACCACACACTTGCCCCCTACCGCGCACAAGCTTTTGGCCGAATTTATCATTTTTTTTGTTATTTCTCTTATAGTTTTCCTATTTTTTCCTTTTTTATTAATAATGCAAGGTTTCAACCCGGGCCTCCTCGACCTCGTCTCAGGGAAGTTCCTACCCCCCCCCCCTCCCTTTTCATTTTGTACATATTATATTTTGTCTATTATCGTTCCGCATACTTAGGTTGCAACATTGAGGACAATGTTGGGTTTAAGTATGGTGGTGTTTTCGTATTTTATTTATTTATTTATGTACTTTACAAAAACTCATAAAAGTACAAAAATTACAAAAATTAAAACATAAAACATTTTCCTTATTTTCTTATTATCATAAAACTCAAAAACATCATAAAAAACAAAAAAATCACAAAAAAAACTTATAAAACATCAAAAAAAAAACTTCAATTCAAAAAAAATTTCTTTTCCTATGTAAATAAGTTTTTGTAAAAATAAATCTCTTCCCCCCCATCTTCTTATTTATAAAAGCTCGTCTTTTTAGCAAACCCGCGGCGTTCGACTCATCGAACGAACCACCCAAATAAGTGTCTGTTCGTGGGCCGCCTTCGAGTTTTTTTTTTACTTTGTACAATATTTGAAAACAAAAAAAATTTTCTCTCTTTCCCCACTATCTTCTTTGTAAATAACATTTCTTTCTCTCCTATTTCTTGTAAATAACTTATCTAAAAAACCTAAAAAAATCAAAAAAAATTTGAAAATCCAAAAACCCTAAAAAGATAAAAATCAAAAATCCTAATAAGATGATAAACAAAAATTCAAAAAAAGATGATAATCAAAATTCAAAAAAATGATAAAAACTATAAAAATTCCAAAAAATATTTTGTTAAATTATGTAACAAAATAAATCGAATATACCATTTCTTAACCCTTTTTGCTTTCCAAAAATCTAGTTTCGAGTTAATTTATATGTGAATTTTACTTATTCTTTGTTTACTATTCGTTTATTAATTAAAGCTTGATAGATTTAAGTGTCTGGGGTTAAGATTTAAAGAAGTGTTTATGTCTTTTCCTTATAATAGAAAACTTGTTTTTCACCACCACTTCTAATTTTTATAAATAGAAGCTCGTCTTTTATGTTAGAAAATAACAATCATGGTTTTCAATTATTTCTACTTCATGCTTTTAGAAACATAAGAACGTTCATTTTAAAAAAGTTGCTCTCAAAACTTTTTTATTAAAATCTGATTTTCTTTTTGAAAAAAAACCCACCACAATTTTTTTTCATGTCTCACTTTACATGATTACCCCTATTTCACCCCTTAAAAGATCTTATGTCAATGGGAATAAGATTTCATTCCGCAAACATAGACACCCAATATTTAAAAAGATTATATGTTACGGAGTAAGTGGATAAAATTCATTACTCCTACACATATACATTAGGTTAATTTTATTATTATGAAGTTGAGAAAGAAAAAAATCATTATGTGTTAGGAAAATAAGATTTCATTTTCCTAATTATTCAAAAGAAAAATATATGTAGAGGTTCGAGAAAAAATTGTCTTGCCTCTAATTCCAAGCCCTCTTCATAAACCACCAAACCACTTATCCTATTTCAATGATTCTAGAATTAATTCAAAATTTTTTGGGAGCATAATGTTTAAATTGCATTATTTCCTTTAACTTCATTTAAGCTAAAGTTTTTTATATAATTTCAATCCATCTTTGTTAAACTAACAAAAATAAATTGTTGCTTTCTATTTTATTTTATGTAGAAGTGTTTTTGAAACTCTTCCTCTATTTATAAAATTTTCATAATTTATAATTTAACTCTAGTACCCCGGATGTTTAATTTGATCTTACTTTTAATTAATTCAAGCGGTAGCTAAACATAGGATTTATTTAATTCCTTATAAGTTCATCTCCAACTTTTGCTCTGGAATAGCAAAAACTTAAGTATGGTGGTATTTGATGAATTGTAAATATACCTATATTTATGTATATTAAATTAGTCGTTTTATTTTCTTTTTATTATTTTTCTTTATTTTTCTTTAATAAAATGTTTCTTTTTTTTTAAAGATAGTTCTAAATTGTTTTATTTTTATTTTCTGAAATTTGCAAGAAAAATCCAAAAAAAACTGCCCAAAATAGTAAGTACGCGCCCGTTTACTTACTGGTCACGCCCGTGTCCAGGGCGTGACAATCCAATTTCCCGTGAAATCAGCTCGACGAATTCTAGCTCGACGATCGTCGACACGTACGGCCACACGCCCGTGTCAATCCGACATGGGGCGTGACCCAAGCCCGTGTCCATCCCGCTCAACGATCGTCGAACCCATTTTCCTGCTCGACGATCTTTCAGCTCGACGATCGTCGACCAACACGACACGCCCAGCATCACGCCTATGACCAAGGGCATGACTCCTCCATCTGGCTGACAAAGACCCGCGCTCGACGATCTTCCCGCTCGACGATCGTCGAACTCGATCTTCCCACTCGACGATTTTTCTGCTCGACGATTTGTCCTGCTCGACAATTTTTCCTGCATGACGATCTTCCCGCTCGACGATCGTCGAACTCCACGACATTCACGCTCGACGATTTTTCAACTCGATAAGACCCGGTGACAGCTCAAAGACCCGCACCCAGATCCACCTCCTCGATACGCCTAGCGTCACGCCCGTGACCTGGGGCGTGACTGCTTTGTGACCGACACGTGTCCAGCCCGAAGTCCACTTTCCCGTCAAATCTCCGGCCGCCATCACGCATAGTGCCGACATGCTCCCTGACACGCCCGTGTTAGAGAGCGTGTCACATGAAATTTTTTGTCTATAAATTCAGAGCTTCTGCTTGTAATCATGTTCCACTTTTTGGATCTATTTTGCCTTAAGGAGATGCTGCCTAGATGAATTTCAATGCTTTGTAAGGAATATTTTCTCCCTTTCTCTTTAGCCTGTTTTCGTTCCTTTGTAACCGTGATTTTACTTAATAAAATGTGTTTTTTCGTCTCTTTATATTGTGTTGGAATGAGTCTAAGCAACACTCTCTTAAGCAATCTTATGTTTTTCTTTTGTTTTAACTTTGTTTTCGTCCTTCTTTACACGTGTGTGTGTATGAGTATAACTTTATAATTTTATGTTTTTGTTTTGTTTACTTAGACTAGTATAGTGTTAGGATTTTTCGTACCCGTTAACTTCATCCTTATAAAACTATAAAAACGATTATAAGAGTGTTTTTGCTTTTGCTTACTTAGCCTTTTTGTTATTTTTGTAAAACTTTTCGTGCTTTTAACTTTTCTTCTACTCTTTAGGCGTTTTTATAGGATTATAAGAATGGATAAGTCATTGTTTTCATTTTTTTAAACACTTGTATTTTTGCTTTTATTTTAAAAACTTTTTGCTCTTTTCATTTTTATTTCATCTTTTTATGCATTTCTACTGCATTCTAGCGGTAGAAATGCATTTGTTTTAATGTTTAGGTAACTTAGTTTTTTTCATTTTTGTAAGTGTGCGCAAGGTAACTTAGTTTTTTTCATTTCTGTAAGTGTGTGCATTTATTTCCGCCTACTCGTTAAGAGTTAAATGACGCAGTGTTTTATTTCTTTTCTGTCGAGTGAGTGTGTTTTACTTTCAGTAGAGTGGGTGCATTTATTTAGTCCTACTCGTATGAGTAGGACCCGCATTTATTTTCTCCTACTCATTTGAGTAGGACTTGTCTGTGTGCGTATTTCATTTCATGTCGAGTGCGTGTGTGTGTTTTAATTTCTGTCGAGTGTGTGCGTGTGAGCATTTATTTAGTCCTACTCGTTTGAGTAGGACCCGCTTTCTTTCTCCCGCCCACGCACTTGCACCGGGACTCGCATTTACTGCATTCATTTCAGCCCTACTTATTTAAGTAGGACTTGCAATTTACTGTTTTCTTACTACTTTATTTTACTTCTTTCATTTCCTGCTTTCCATTTTTTGCTTTCTTTATTGTTTTCACCACTGCCGTCCCCTTTCCGATGAGTGGCCAATCATTCTTAGCCCTCAGTATCGAAGTGCATTGGGACAAATAAAATAGCTTAAAATAATTAAAGGTCTCATTTTTTTTAATTAATTAAAGTACTTATGGTTTGCCCCGGGTTAAGGACGCGTAGGAGCACATATCGATGTGTGGGCCCTATTTTCATTTTCCATACGCTAGCCGAGAGGCTGTGCGTATGGACAGATCACCCCTTGGCAAAGGGAGTTCTGCACTAATCCTTGAGAGAGGAGGCGCGCCAACTCTACCGGATTGGGTTCCCCACCCAATAGCGGGGTTCTTAGCGTAATGCGGGCGTTAAGAGGAATCCTTCGTCGGACTAACGTTCGGTCGAATAGTGTTAGCGTTCAGGTGAGCGATAGTCCTAGAGATAGGTGAACTCATTCTAGTGGAACCTCCACGGCCAAGTCTCCGCCTTAATTAATTAGAAATTTAGGATCTCTTTTTATTTAAAGTATATTTTAGTTCTAAATTGATTCGATGCCGTTGCGTTAAGATTTTCATCGGCTCCACCTTTTATGCTTTATTTTTATGCTTTCATTTTCTTTTTTTTACATATATAAAATACCTGACAAGTAATTATAGGTAAAATAATAGTCCCCTCCAGGGAAGAGTAGAAATAATCGAACCGACCCCGAGAACAATACGACCTCGATATTCCACCCGGAATATCCTGTACTACTCATGATAGGTGCACTTGCCTCCTTTCATTAAAACACGCTTTCACTATTTTATATCCAAATAAATAAATACGCGTGCCCCGTGTAACATCCCATTTCCAACTAGACCCCTAGGAGTGGTTTTTTCCATGACAAGGTCATGACAAACCCTAGGAAGCCAGGAATGGGCCAAGAGATAGGAGACAAAGTGTGGAAAATCATCATGGTCTGCAAATAGTAGAACTCTAAACAATGCTTTAGGATGACCATGGGATACACCTTGACCCCAAGACCCTACCACAACACCCCCTAATACCTTGGGAGGCCCATTAGAGCCATAAGGACCCATTGGGGTCAATCAAGAGGCTCAGTTGACCAAGGTCAACCATAACCCAAAATGGGTCAAACTGGCCTACTTAGGGTCAATTGACCTACTCCTAGCCTAGAGGACCCCACCTATGCCCCCTAACTCTAAAGTGAGGTCAATGGGTCACTAAGGACACATTGGGGTCAGCCCTAGAGGCCAGGTTGACCCAAGTCAACTCAATCTCCTAATCTGGTCAAAGTACACTTACTAAGGGTATGTGACCTCCAAAGTGCAGGGTAACCCTACATAACCATACCTAGACCTTAGGGGAAGCCAATGGGTCACCAAGGACCCATAGGGGTCAACCCAAATGGTCATGTTGACCCAAGTCAACTCTAGCCCTAAAATGGTCAAAGTGCCCTTACCAAGGGACATGTGACCACCAAGATGCCCAACCAACCCTATTCAAGTATTCCTAGACCGTAAGGGAGTCCAATGGGTCACTAAAAACCCAATGGGGTCAACCCAGATGATCAAATTGACCCAGGTCAACCCTAATTTGAACCAAGTCAAACCTAGCCCAAAAAGGGCTAACCCAAGCCCAAGGCACTTCTTCCTTAGGCTAACCTCATTTCCATGTTCATCATGTCTAAGAGGGGCTGCACTTAGCCTATGGGGTTGCCAGTCAACCAGGGGTGACTAGGAGAGAGAAGGGAGCTTCCCTTCAAGTTAATGGTGGAGAGAGAAGATGGGGGAGAGGAAGGGAGAGGGGGGAGCCGGCCAAGGGAGACTAACATCCACCTTTAATGGCTTCAATCAACTCCTCTAGGGAAGAGGAGTTGATTCCAGCCGTTTCCCGGCCACCAAGGGGTGGATTCAGCCCCCCTCCACTCTACCCGAGCCACACCATAAATGGTGTTGATGGCCATTGAAGAATCAGCCACTCCCCCTCCCCAATTGCCATTTAAACACCATCAGTGGGCAGAGGGGAACATTTTCGGGCGTTTACCTGGAGGAGACGGGCTGTCCCACTGTGCTGTTGCAGAAGCCGAGCACCGCCGCCGTCAACAATGTCATCCCGCCGCTCTTCCCGCATCTAGGCTGCCAGGAAGGTCCTCCCCGTCTCCTTAACTCACGGGTAGATCATAGGACTCCTTAGGTTTAAGTTTCGGGCTCAATTGAGCCCGATCAAATCCAGGATTTTCATGGTTTTCCGCAAGAAATTTTCTTGCTATACTCGCCGGAAAACGCCTCTCCGGCGGTAGAGCCGCCGCCTGGCGATAGCCACCACCTCAACGGAGGTGGTGGTGGCGGTGGCCGGCCGGGGAAGGGGCTGGATCGCCAGCGGCAGGGCTTGGAAACGGCTCCAGACGGGATGAATCCTGGCCGTCGGCTCAAGGAGGAAGATGAAGGGATCCCGTCCCTTTGTGCTTCAAGATCCGTGCGATTGCATGATTAGACTATAGGATATTATATGTGAATAATTTGATTATGTCATAGTTTTGGAATTATTTGGATTTAATCTTTAAAAATACCTAGACTCACCTGGTGGGAAAACATCCAACATGAAAGTTGTAGTTCTTTGTGTATAATTTAGATGAAAATTTGTTTGAACCCATTTGGGTGCATGGTCTGACCAGGGCACCCATTTTGGTGGGACATGTACCTAGGGCTAGGCAGTTATTAAACTGAGTGCCCACACTTCATCCTTAGCCCAAATCAATTGAAATTTTGGCAGGGAGCCTAACGTAGCTATACCTAGGGCCTGCCCAAAATATAGAATTTTTGGAGACACGTTTCCTAAAGTTTTTGCTTTTATTTAATAAAGCTAGGGTAATTTAATTAAGTGGTCAAATACCTCCAAACCCTCCCAAACTTTGGGGAATGGTCCCTGGCATCAATACCTGGTTATGTACAAAATTTGAGCACATTTGGATATGTTTTGGTTAGGGAATCACCAAACCCTAGTTTGGCCTTAAGAGGGCATTTTTGACCACAAGTGCACAATGGACTTAGGGTGGTCCCCTCCCCTCAACAGAGGCAGAGGCTTTGGACACTCACTTGGCATGGACATTGTCACCCTCTTGAGGAAAATAGGATGATTTAGGCTTGAATTTCCCTAGGGTTCAACCTCAAACCCTAAGGAAGGACTTTTGAGGGTTGTGAAGGACATGGGGGCAAATTCCCTTACATGGCCTTGGAAACCTAGTAGAATTTAGGGTAATGTAACCTAAGATCTCTGGTAGGAACTTTAGAAGAATTGGTGTAAGGTAGACACCTCAAAACCCTAACCCTAGTTTTAGGGTAGGAGCACAAAATTGAAGATTCAGCAACTAAACCTCCCCCAAATGTTATTAAACATGGGTAGAATAGGTTTTAGGCCACCTACAACCTCTGGTGAGTTTTGTAGAATTTTATGGATTTATTTCTTGATACTTCATTTGTTAATTACCAAAAGGCCCAAAATGATGTTTGATTTTATTATGGATGTTATGTGCTCTAAAATATGATGGAACTTTTTCAGAGGTAATTATAGGGTTAGTTGATCATCTCTGAATTTTAGCACAATTTTCAACTAATTGTATTTGGTACTTCCTTCATTAATTTCAGTAAGGGGCTTTGGTAAAGAAAATTCATTATTGTTGATATATCTGTTTAAAACTCATAAGGCTTAGGTTTTGAGGTACTTAGGCCAAAAAGTACTTGTAGAAATTTATTTATAATTTTTAGAGGTGTGTCTTCAGAACTTTCTTTACAAGGCCATATTTTTGTGAATAGGATAATTAATTAATTTGAGAAATAATTCTTTCAAATAAATTATGAAAGTTTACATAGAGGTTCTATGTGCCCTTACCATCATCATGAAATTTACTCTGAAGTTTTGGAAGTATTTGTATTGTACATCTCCTTTTAATGAATTATTTTGGAATAAATTGGAAATAAAATTTAAGGGCTAAAATCTTGCTAGAAAATTTGGAGATTCTGGATTTTTAGATTATTACCCATCTTGCATTTATCATAATTTTAGTGGATCTTTATCTTGCATAAATCTTGTACTTCCTGTTCAACCTTGGAACTTTTGGCTTTTAAAATAAATAAATAAATTAGCATTTAAATTATAAAATTAGGAAATTGTGGATTCAGTCTACATATGCCCATATAGACCTCTAATAATTTTTATATGAGCATTGGATGAACATATGACATACTTTCCTTTTTACGGGTCATATAGCTTAAGTGGTCTGCATTTAGTAAAACTGCAGGAAATTATTTGGGACATGAATTAGAGTACATGTGATGGGTCTTGATTGGTTTGCTGGAAGGATAAATAGAATTAGGTGCATCTTGGTAGATAAGTGAGTAGGGTGTTACTTTGTCTAGGGTTTAGAGGCGCTCGGGTCCGACGAAAGATCGTCCTCCCCGAGGTGAGTAGAGTCAAATCACCCTAGGATTAGCCTATCGTAACATGAGGAAGGAATGGGTAAGGGAATCAACCAATAAAAAAATAAGTATCTTGCGAAAGGGAACGCTGGGCGTAATCCCAACATAGTTCCTAGTGCCCATTGAGAGCCCTTCACAAGGAATACCGGGGGCAGTCCTGTGTTAACGTAAACTATTTTAACAAGCTGAAAAGAGTAACTTAGTAATTAGGGTTGCACATTTCACAAACACTGTTGGCACCGGAAGTTATCTGGGAGCTTCGGCTCGGATGGTTAAAAGATGGACTTTGGGTCCGGGGAGCTTCGGCTCGATTGTTTGTGACGGACGTGTTGGTCCGGGGAGCTTCGGCTCGGGTTTTGATTACACTAAATTTGCATGTGCATAAAAGGAAAGGAAATTAAGCCGGTGGGTCTTCGGTATTGGAGGGTCGATGCACCAACGCCAATACGTTGATTCGACAAGTGTGGTTTGCACTTCGCCAACAGAAGTCCGGTGCGCCAGCCGGCAAGAGTACGCAGGAGTCCGCTTCGTGCACCAAGCGTTGAGGCGTACGATAGGTCTGACCAGTAGTGCTTTACTGGTTTAGAGGTGGGCGAGGCCCAACCCACCGCTTCCGTCTGCCACTACGGAGGTATCCTGGGAGGTTACGGCTCCAGAAAGGGGAAACTAAAGGTCTGTGTGCACAGAGTCTGGTGTGTGTGTTGCACTTGCATGATCCATCATACCCACTTGCATGTCATAGCATAATTGATTCATTTAACCCTGACACCTAAAGTATAAGTGGAATGGGACGTTTATACTTTAGTCCCTGCCAAACGACCCCTTAGTCTATAAGCTTGTGTGGGCAAGTTTATAAATTAAGGTTAATTTTGACATATATATTTACTGCTGTGTGATAACCGACACCCCGACGTATAAATTGGTATGAGACTTTTTATACGATGGGAGCCTTGTAGAAGACCCCTTGGCTTATGTGTTCTCATATAAGTGAAGGTTACATTTCATATTTCAGCTTATTGTCTATACATGTTATTGAATTGCTAGTATAGGTCCGCTGCCATCTGTTTTTGATATTCTGCACCTTCAAGTCCTCCCCTTTCTTCATCTCCGCTCGGTGCCTAGGGGCCGTGGGGGAAGGGGCGGGGGATGATAGGACTTAGTCTTTTAGACTAACGGTTTTCGAACCGCATCATTTAGGGGATCGTGGAGACCAGCATGGAGGAGCAGCCCCAGAGACCGGTGCGCTTGGAGGTGGGGCAGTCCAGCTCCGGAGTTCATACAGCCGGGACCGTGAGTCTCGACCTTGATTAGTTTTTTTTTTTTTCTGCTTTTGCTTCCACATGAGTGATTTTGTAGGGAGGATATGATGCACCGGGCATAATCCCTTTGCTACTCTGATGTATTCTTCCGTGGACACTCCCTTCGTAGAGACTTATTTACTATGTTATGTGATTTTCTGTGGACAGTTATTTTCATGACTTCATTATGCTACTTTTCTGTGATCGAAATCGGCCGGCAGAATCGGCGCTTTGTGGTGATGACCCTTCAGGGCGTGAAGGAGTCACCACAAAATGGCGGTTCTGGGCCTAAGACCCCGTTGTCGATAAGAGAAAAAAAGGGGGGGGTCTTACAAGTGGTATCAAAGCCAGACCTCGATCGAAAAGTAGCAGTCCACAACCCTGGGTCACCCCCGCGCGAGTTTAGTTTAGGGACAAACTTAGCAGCGGTGTGCCCATATGGGGGATCACATGTAAATTGTCCACTTTTATTAGGTATTGAGTCGATTACCTACTAATGTAGTTCGTTTTGCAGCCCCCAGCTCAGCCCACCCCACAAGGTGGAGCTCAGCAGACTCCAGACATTGCACCACCTCCCATGGTCCCCACACCTTTCCTTCAGTCAGACATGGGGCAAACCCTTACAGCTATCCTTGAGGCCTTCCGGGATCAGCAGGCTCCGGCCCAGCAGCCAAACCCAGGGGCCAACTAGATGAGCACCTTCCGAGGACTCTCTCCCCCGTCATACTTGGGGACAGAGTCGGCAGTGCGGACCGAGGAGTTGCTAGATGTTATGTACGAGATGTTGACTGGGATACGATGCCCTTGGGAGGAGAGGGTGGCCTTGGTGGTATATTGCTTGGAGTCCCATGCCAAGAGGTGGTGGAAGACGCTGTTGGACACGCCGTTTGCCGATAGGGAGATTGCAGAAATTACTTGGGAGGAATTCAGGGCCACACTGCTGGAGCATTTTGTTCCGCAGTCGGCCAGGGACGAGTTGGAGGAGCGGTTCTTGCAGCTGAGGCAGGTAACCAGGACGGTGGTGGAGTACCACCGAGAGTTCGACCATTTGGCTCGATATGCGGGTTCTTACCAGCTGGACGAAGCAGGATACGTCAAGAGATTCTATAAGGGCCTAAAAGAGGAGTTGAGGGAGGCCTTACTATTTGTATCTGACGGGCCTATCTCCCGGATTTTGGAGATGGTGAAGAGGATTGAGGCCGATTGGCACACCACTCAGGGCCGGAAGCGGCAAGCGGAGGATCAGGGTCGGAGGGCCCGAAATGATCAGCGGCGAGGCACCATATCAGATGGGAGAAGGACAGAGGAGCAGCCTCGTCAGGAGTTGAGGCAGGAGCCGAGAGAGCAGGTGGTTTTGGACCCACAACCTCTTTGGATACAGGAGATGCCGAGACCCGGGGGTATGGCGTATCCCCCGCCGGAGTGCTTCCATTGTCATCAGGTGGGACACCTCCGGAGAAACTGCCCCATAAGGGGGGCACCACCTCCAGCACCACAGGGTGGACCACCTGCCCAACATTTCGGAGGCCGAGGACGCGGCCGAGGACGTGGTTACCAGGGAGGAGACCGAAGACAGGAAAGGGAGCAGGCATTTGCCTTAGATCTGGCACAGCCTCGAAATCCAGAGCGAGTCATCACAAGTAAGCTAAGATGTTTTAAATTGTTTAAACTAAATTCCCGTTCTCAATTGCCCAACAAGTAGAACTGCCCTAGGTAGAATAAATAGGAAAGAAAACGTGTTATAAAATACTAAGACCTTTAATCATCACAGGTATAGTCTTCATCAGCGGCAAGCCCGCCTATACTCTGTTCGACACGGGGGCCTCGCACTCGTTTGTGTCGGAGGCCTTTCTGGAAGCGCTGGAAGGAGTGGAACGGTTCACAGGCCGGATGAGTAGGGTGCGTCTACCCGACGGATCGGAGATACTCACCTCAGCCCACTGCAGTATGGAGGCGGAGATTGGTGGAAAGTCGTTCGAAGTTTCGGCAATGGTCCTGAGGATGCCAGCCTTCGAGCTGATCCTGGGCATGATTTCGCTAGAGTGGAATCATACACAGATTTATTGTCAAGCGAAGAGGATCACCGTGAGGCACGAGTACTCTACCATCATCATCGAAGGTATAAGACCTGCCTCACATATACCCTTATCTTCAATACAGGCCGTTAAGGCCTATTTACAGGGCGAAGAGGTCTACAAGGTGCTGTTTGAGATGGCGGAGGCCACGAGTTCTATATCGAATATTCCGGTGGTGCGGGAGTTTGAGGACGTCTTTCCAGAGAAATTACCCGGATTACCCCCGCGTAGGGAGCAGGACTTCCAGATACAGCTTGTGCCGGGGGCCAAGCCAGCATCCAAGGCACCTTACCGGATGGCCCCAAAGGAGTTTACAGAGTTCCGGAGCCAGCTTCAGGAGTTAGTGGAAGCCGGATTTGTCCGACCAAGCTCTTCACCTTGGGGAGCCCCAGTATTGTTCGTCAAGAAGAAAGACGGGACCCTCAGATTGTGCATCCACTACCGAGCACTAAATCGGCTGACGGTCCGGAACACCTATCCACTGCCAAGGATAGACGAGCTGTTCGACCAGTTATAGGGACCGCAGTTCTTTTCAAAATTAGATTTGAGGTCGGGATACTACCAGTTTCGGATTCGGGAGGAGGACATTCAGAAGACTGCTTTTAGTAGCAGATATGGTTTATACGAGTTTACGGTGATGCCCTTCGGACTCACCAATGCGCCATCAGTGTTCATGACCCTCATGAACCAAGTCTTCAAGGAATATCTTGATGTGTTTGTCATTGTGTTCATCGATGACATCCTCATTTACTCGAGGACGGAGGAGGAGCACACTCGCCATCTGACACTGACCCTGCAGAGACTGCTGGAGAATCATCTATATGCGAAGTTTAGTAAATGTCAGTTCTGGCTGAAGGAGGTGGGCTTCTTAGGCCATATTATCAGTGGAGCCGGATTGGCAGTGGACCCGGCAAAGATTCAGGCTATTCGGGATTGGCCGCAGCTGAAGACAGCCACCGACGTACGGAGTTTTCTAGGACTTGCCGGTTACTACCGGAAGTTCGTGGAGGGATTCTCTCGAATCGCCCTCCCGCTCACATCCTTGACGAAGAAGGAGGTACCGTTCGTGTGGACCCCGCAGTGCTAGGCAGCTTTCCAGGAGCTGAAGGATCGGCAAACCACGGCTCCCATTCTTACTCTCCCCTCGGGGAAGTAAGGATTTCAGGTCTACACCGACGCTTCCTACCAGGGTATGGGAGCTGTACTGATGCAGAAGGGCCATGTGATTGCATATGCATCTCGCCAGTTGAAGAAGCACGAATAGAACTATCCAGTGCACGACCTTGAGATGGGGGCGGTCGTTTTTGCTTTGAAGGTCTGGCGCCATTATCTCTATGCAGTCCACTGCGATATCTATTCCGACCACAAGAACCTAAAATACGTGGACACGCAGAAGGAACTGAACATCAGGCAGAGGCGTTGGGTGGAGTTCCTTACAGATTATCAGTATGAGATGCACTACCATCCAGGGAAGGCAAACGTGGTGGCAGACGCATTGAGTCGGAGAGCTGCCACTTCCGAAGTCGGGCCTCAGGTTATGTCTATGGAGTTGGTGAGCAGATTGGAGGATATGCACATCACACTGGTGTCATCCGAGGACCCCGAGCTTTACACTGAGTATTTAGCAGCGGTGAGTGCTACAGACGATATCCGGGATAGAGTCAGAGAGGGACAGAGGCGAGATGTCAAATTGGAGCCAATATTCTGGGCCTTGGAGAACGGTACAGCAGGAGATTACATGATGAGGGATGACGTGGTATGCTTCAGAGGTCGGACTTATATTGTAACGTCCTGAATCGCTCTAGGCCCCTAATGTGTGTGTTTTTGAGTCAGGAGGGTTGACTTAAGTCCTGAGAAGTGCAGGGAATTGGGATGCACTTGTGGAGAAGTGGAGAAATCAGTGCAGAGTGACATGGGTGGTGACACGGGTAGTGACACCGGCGTGTCACTACCCGTGTGCGTCGAGTTCCACTCGACAAGCTGTGTCGGGACTGACGAGTTGTGTCGACACAAAGTGACACGGGTAGTGACACGGTCGTGTCCCTACCCGTGTGCGTCGAGATGATCTCGACGAGGCGTGTCGAGATCGTCGAGAGTCGTCGAGATCAAGTGACACGGGTAGTGACACGGCCGTGTCCCTACCCGTGTGCGTCGAGATGATCTCGACGAGGCGTGTCGAGATCGTCGAGAGTCGTCGAGATCGTCGAACGGGGTCGACACTAAGTGACACGGGTAGTGACACGGGCGTGTCCCTACCCGTGTGCGTCGAGTTGAGCTCGACGAGAAGTGTCGAGATGTAACTCAAGATGTACACGGCCAATGACACGGCCAGGAACACGGCCGTGTCATGTGAACACGGGTTGGGACACGGGCGTGTCCCTACCCGTGTCAAACATTGAACCGACATGGAAACCGCCACGGCCGTTTCGCGGAAGCAGGACACGGGTACGGACACGGCCGTGTCCCTACCCGTGTCATATTTTGTATTTAAGGGGCAGAGAAACCCTAGCTGTTTTTCATTCTCTTTTCCTTCCCCTATTTCCTGTGAGAGCTCCTGGTGAGAGGAAAACTGCAGGAGCAAGTTTTACCGAAGGAGATCCGCCATCGCCGCGAAAGAGAAGATGCCGCCGAGGAGAACTACGCGATCCATGGCAAGAAATGGTGGTACCGCTGGAGCCAATGTGAGTTTCCTACCCTCTCCCTTGGTGCTAGATCTTAGATATTTAGGAGAGACATCGGTTCAAGAGAGCTTGATGGAGAGGAGAAGATCTCTAGGTTAGGCCATGTTAGAACTTGTGTTCTAGACTTTAGATCTCTTCAACCCTTCCCCTTTTCTTCAATATGACGATGGGTGGACGGTCTCGTGAGGAGTTTATGGCCTTTGAGGTTGAATAAGGGAGGAGAATATTTCTGGAAAATTTAGGGACGATCGCCTTGAGGAGGAAGACGAACCGATGCCGTTCATTTTCCTTTAAGATGCGCGCAGAATCTGTAATCTGCGCGCAGCGATCTTCTAGGCCATTTTCTTGTAGGATATGGGCAGATCTGGGTTTTTAGCTAAACACGAAAGTTGTAGCCCTTGGAAATACCTTTCCAACGAGTGGTTGCACGACTTCAGGTGATGTCTGTGGCCCCGGGAAATCCTAATCGAGTTTGCTGTCCGGCAATTCCTGTACACAGAAATTGTGTTCTGTGCGCAGCGAACTTTGAAGCCGATTTCGAGTAAGTTATTGTCAGATCTGGGTTATGACCTGAGTATGAAAGTTGTAGATCATGAAAAGATCTTTCCATCGAGGGGTTACACGACTTCACCGGATTCTTGTAGCCTCGGGAATCTCCGGTCGAAGTTGCTGTCCAGTGCTAATCCTGCGCTGAAATTCTGGGTCTCTACATACATTGTGGATTTGAAATTGGTGGATCCAATGTCGCAATTAATTCGTGGTTTTGGTGAAATAATTTTATGTTAACCACCAAGTGTTATGGATGATAATATTTACTGTTTTAGAAATCAATTTATTATTGCAAGATAGCTTGAGGCCTGTTGATTTCCTTATGTTTAATTGGATTGATTTGATAATACTTCGGTAGGTTGTCGTAAGAACAAATCTTGTTTATATCATGTTGAAATCACTTGGGATGATATATAGATGGGTAACCCATGGCCATGCATATGTTTTATATCGGATTGAATTTAGGGGTCCAATACTTAGAGAGTCATCTCCCTACGGGTAGTATTGTGAAGGGATGTAAGTGCGGTGTTGACCGTCACTTGTTTTGGTTGTGTTGAGATAAGGTGCCGAGTGGATGGTTGGGCTGTGTCCTCGTGCTCACTTGTTTTGGTGTGAGTCGACACGCGGTGTCGTAATCCTGGGTTAAGGATAGTGTGGCAGGTCTACGGGCTCGCCAGTCGTCACACCGACGGGAGTTGGCAGTTAGACTTGGTCGGTTTGGGCTGTGTCCTCGGTGTTCACGTCCCGAGGCCCCTCCAACCATGTGAACGGTTGGGCTGTGTCCTCGTGCTTTCTTCCGAGGCCCCTTCCGGGTCACGTAAGGCCAGTTCGGGCTGTGTTCTTGGTGCACATCTACCCAAGACCCCGCTGGGCCATAGTACGCATGGGCTCCGCTGTTGTGTTCTTAGCGTTGAGGCGTACGGAGGCCTAGGTGAAGTAGTGTGATACCCGCCTAGTAGTAGAAGTGCCTGTTCTACTGTCACCGCCTGGCCACGGACGGCTGATGCCTGAGAGGTTAGCTACCTGCTCGAAAAGTGGGAACTATAGTCTGTGTCGACATAGCAATTGCATGGGTGAGTCATTGCATTGCATTCATAGCATTTCATATCATTGCACCACAAGATCCTCATCGTATAAGTTTGTATGGGCACTCTTATACGATGAGTTACTTTTATGTAACCCGATCCTTAACTTATAAGTTTGTATGGGCATTCTTATAAGTTAAGTTACTTTCCTGCTGTTACTTATACTTGCTAGTTTAGTGTAGCTCTTACTTAAATGCCGATTATGATGTTGTTACTCTTACATTACCTTGCCACCTGCTTGTACTTCCTTTACTTGCTTACTTGTTATCTCTTGTTCCTTTTCTCCGCCCGGTGCCGAGGAGTCGCCGGGGGAGCGGATGTGAAACCACTTAGTCGTTTCGACTAACGGTTGCTACGTCTTCCTTTTTAGGAGGTCACGCCGCAGGTAGAGCAGCCGCAGACTACGCCGCAGGACAGCCAGGCCAGGACGACAGGGCCTGATGTGACGGTGCCGTCGATACCGTCAGTTACTGATGTTAGTTTTTGATACTCTGATGTAGCCCGTTTGGGCAATGTTTAGCTGTACTCTGATATATTGTAGAAGCATGTTTTAGCTTCTCATTATTGATGTATTTGGACTGTATAACTTAGTGTGGATTTGACTTCTCTTGCTTATTTATTTGGTTGGGTTGGCATGATATATTGATATTGTTGTAGCCGGCGGGATAGGCGTCTTGTGGTACAGGTTAGCCCGTGCGCTAATGCTACCGCAAGGCGGCTGTTCCGGGCATAAGACTCCCCCTTCGTGCCGTGTTTTGGAATCCGGGGAGGAGGGGTCTTACATATATACCGGAAGGTGGCCAGGTCCGGGAGGATATCATGGCGGAAGCCCACCACAGCAGATACTCGGTGCACCCGGGCATCACGAAGATGACTGCGGATTTGAAGAAGACTATGTACTGGCTTGGCATGAAGAAGGATATCACTCGGTTTGTGACCCACTGCGAAGCTTGCCAGCTAGTGAAGGCAGAGTACAAAAACCCCGCGGGTTTGTTGCAACCACTCCCGGTACCAGAGTGGAAGTTCGAAGACATCGCGATGGACTTTATTCATGGACTTCCCCGATCACGAACAGGGAATGACTCGATTTGTGTCATCGTCGATCGGTTGACTAAAGTAGCCAGGTTCATTCCGATCAGGAAGGACGACGCTGTGGGAGTATTAGTACGAAAATTTGTGGAGCAGTTCGTTCGATATCACGGGGTGCCCAATGCGATCGTGTCGGATCGGGATGGCCGGTTCACTTCCAGGGAGTGGAGATCCGTGCAAGATTACTTAGGCACGCGATTGACCTTCAGCACTGCATTCCATCGCCAGATGGATGGGCAGAAAGAACGCACCAACCGGACGCTGGAAGATCTTTTGAGGCTATGCATTTTGGACCGCGGGGAACCGTGGGAGAAACTCTTACCCCTGGTCGAGTTCTCCTATAACAACAACTACCAGTCCAGCATCAGGATGGCGCCTTACGATGTCTTGTATGGAAGGAAATGCCGGACCCCGCTTTCTTGGGTTCAGGACGAAGATCCGAAGGTGTTGGGATCAGAGTTTGTTGAGGACACCGAGGCGCAGGTGAGGCTGATCAGAGACAGGATGCTAGAGGCGCAGAGTAGACAGGCTAAGTACTATGACGCCCGACATCGACAGGTGGAGTTCCAGGTGGGAGACCGTGTGTTTTTGAAGATCCGGCCCATGTATGGAGTCTCGCAGGTGCGTGGTTGGAGGAAGAAGCTCAGCCCTAGGTACATGGGCCCTTACAGGATCCTGGAGCGGATCGGGCCCCTAGCCTACATGCTGGAGTTACCACCAGAGCTGGAAGCTCTGCACGACGTCTTCCATATTTCTTCGCTGAGGAGGGCTCTACTACACCCGGAGTAGTAGATTTGGACCACCGAAGGGCCGGTAGCTTCAGATCGGTCAGTTCGTTTGGAGCCGGTTAGGATCGACGACCGAGGAGTACAGGTCTTGCGACGCAAGAAGGTCCCACTAGTCAAGGTCCTGTGGAGGAACCACGGCCAGGAGGAGCATACCTGGGAGCCGCAGGACCTGATGTGACAAAGATACCCAGAGCTGTTCAGTCAGGTATACCTCATAAACCCCTCAAGATGTTTTAATTATTTTCCTACTTTAAACTAGTAAGGGCTGCTTTAGGCGGGTAGGGGCTTATCTTTTGTTTATTGGGGGCTTATCTTTTATTTATTGGGATCTTGGTTTGCCAATTGGGCGAAATGGTCATAGATCTAGGTTTCCCTCAAAACTTAATTTAGCAAACATGGCGTCGTGATGGGATGTTACAAGTTTCCTTTCAACGGTAGAAATTCCCGGAGGCTTAACCTTGATTTCGGGGACGAAATCTTTGTTTTATTTATTGGGATTTGTAACATCCCATTTCCAACTAGACCCCTAGGAGTGGTTTTGTCCATGACTAGGTCATGACAAACCCTAGGAAGCCAGGAATGGGACAAGAGATAGGAGACAAAGTGTGGAAAATCATCATGGTCTGCAAATAGTAGAACTCTAAACAATGGTTTAGGATGACCATGGGATACACCTTGACCCCAGGACCCTACCACAACACCCCCTAATACCTTGGGAGGCCCATTAGAGCCATAAGGACCCATTGGGGTCAATCAAGAGGCTCAGTTGACCAAGGTCAACCCTAACCCAAAATGGGTCAAACTGGCCTACTTAGGGTCAATTGACCTACTCCTAGCCTAGAGGACCCCACCTATGCCCCCTAACTCTAAAGTGAGGTCAATGGGTTACTAAGGACACATTGGGGTCAGCCCTAGAGGCCAGGTTGACCGAAGTCAACTCAAGCTCCTAATCTGGTCAAAGTACCCTTACTAAGGGTATGTGACCTCCAAAGTGCAGGGTAACCCTACATAACCCTACCTAGACCTTAGGGGAAGCCAATGGGTCACCAAGGACCCATAGGGATCAACTCAAATGGTCATGTTGACCCAAGTCAACTCTAGCCCTAAAATGGTCAAAGTGCCCTTACCAAGGGACATGTGACCACCAAGATGCCCAACCAACCCTATTCAAGTATTCCTAGACCTTAAGGGAGTCCAATGGGTCACTAAAAACCCAATGGGGTCAACCCAGATGATCAAATTGACCCAGGTCAACCCTAATTTGAACCAAGTCAAACCTAGCCCAAAAAGGGCTAACCCAAGCCCAAGCCACTTCTTCCTTAGGCTAACCTCATTTCCATGTTCATCATGACTAAGAGGGGCTGCACTTAGCCTATGGGGTTGACCAGTCAACTAGGGTTGACTCGGAGAGAGAAGGGAGCTTCCCTCCATGTTAATGGAGGAGAGAGAAGATGGGGGAGAGGAAGGGAGAGAGGGGAGCCGGCCAAGGGAGACTAACAGCCACCTTTAATGGCTTCAATCAACTCCTCTAGGGAAGAAGAGTTGATTCCAGCCGTTTCCCGGCCACCAAGGGGTGGATTCAGCCCCCCTCCACTCTACCCGAGCCACACCATAAATAGTGTTGATGGCCATTGAAGAACCAGCCACTCCCCCTCCCCAATTGCCATTTAAACACCATCAGTGGGCAGAGGGGAACATTTTCGAGCATTTACCTGGAGGAGACGGGCCGTCCCACTATGCTGTTGCAGAAGCCGAGCGCCGCCGCCGTCAACAATGGCATCCTGCCGCTCTTCCCGCATCCAGGCCGCCAGGAAGGTCCTCCCCCTCTCCTTAACTCACGGGTAGATCATAGGACTCCTTAGGTTTAAGTTTCGGGCTCAATTGAGCCCGATCAAATCCAGGATTTTCATGGTTTTCGGCATGAAATTTTCTTGCTATACCCGCCGGAAAACGCCTCTCCGGCGGTAGAGCCGCCGCCTGGCGATAGCCACCACCTCAACGGAGGTGGTGGTGGCGGTGGCCGGTCGGGGAAGGGGCTGGATCACCGGCGGCAGGGCTTGGAAATGGCTCCAGGCGGGTCGTCGGCTCAAGGAGGAAGATGAAGGGATCCTGTCCCTTTGTGCTTCAAGATCCGTGCGATTGCATGATTAGACTATTGGATATTATATGTGAATAATTTGATTATGTCACAGTTTTGGAATTATTTGGATTTAATCTTTAAAAATACCTAGGCTCACCTGCTGGGAAAACATCCAACATAAAAGTTGTAGTTCTTTGTGTCTACTTTAGATGAAAATTTGTTTGAACCCATTTGGGTGCATGGTCTGACCAGGGCACCCATTTTGGTGGGACATGTACCTAGGGCTAGGCAGTCATTAAACTGAGTGCCCACACTTCATCCCTAGCCCAAATCAATTGAAATTTTGGCAGGGAGCCTAACGTAGCTATACCTAGGGCCTGCCCAAAATTTAGAATTTCTGGAGACACTTTTACTAAAGTTTTTTGCTTTTATTTAATAAAGCTAGGGTAATTTAATTAAGTGGTCAAATGATCTCCAAACCCTCCCAAACTTTGGGGAGGGTCCCTGGCATCAAGACCTGGTTCTGTACAAAATTTGAGCACATTTGGATATGTTTTGGTTATGGAATCACAAAACCCTAGTTTGCCCTTAAGAGGGCATTTTTGACCACAAGTGCACAATGGACTTAGGGTGGTCCCCTCCCCTCAGCAGAGGCAGAGGCTTTGGACACTGACTTGGCATGGACATTGTCACCCTCTTGAGGAAAATAGGATGATTTAGGCTTGAATTGCCCAAGGGTTCAACCTCAAACCCTAAGGAAGGACTTTTGAGGGTTGTGACGGACATGGGGGCAAATGCCCTTGCATGGACTTGGAAACCCAGTAGAATTTAGGGTAATGTAACCTAAGATCTCTGGTAGGAACTTTAGAATAATTGGTGCAAGGTAAACACCTCAAAACCCTAACCCTAGTTTTAGGATAGGAGCACAAAATTGAAGATTCAGCCACTAAACCTCCCCCCAAATGTTATTAAACTTGGGTAGAATAGGTTTAGGCCACCTAGAACCTCTGGTGATTTTTGTAGAATTTTATGGATTTATTTCTTGGTACTTCATTTGTTAATTACCAAAAGGCCCAAAATGATTTTTGATTTTATTATGGATGTTATGTGCTTTAAAATATGATGAAACTTGGTCAGAGGTTATTATAGGGCTAGTTGAGCATCTCTGAATTTTAGCACAATTTTCAACTAATTTTATTTGGTACTTCCTTCATTAATTTCAGAAAGGGGCTTTGGTAAAGAAAATTCATTATTGTTGATATATCGGTTTAAAACTCATGAGGCTTAGGTTTTGAGGTACTTAGGCCAAAAAGTACTTGTAGAAATTTATTTATAATTTTTAGAGGTCTGTTTTCAGAACTTTCTTTACAAGGCCATATTTTTGAGAATTGGATAATTAATTAATTTGGGGAATAATTCTTTCAAATAAATTATGAAAGTTTACATAGAGGTTCTATGTACATCCCCTTTTAATGAATTATTTTGGAATAAATTGGAAATAAAATTTAAGAGCTAAAATCTTGCTGGAAAATTTGGAGATTCTGGATTTTTAGATTATTACCCATCTTGTATTTATCAAAATTTTAGTGGATCTTTATCTTGCGTAAATCTTGTACTTCCTGTTCAACCTTGGAACTTTTGGCTTTTAAAATAAATAAATAAATTAGCATTTAAATTATAAAATTAGGAAATTGTGGATTCAGTCTACATATGCCCATATAGACCTCTAATAATTTTTATATGAGCATTGGATGATCATATGACATACTTCCCTTTTTACGAGTCATATAGCTTAAGTGGTCTGCATTTAGTAAAACTGCAGGAAATTATTTGGGACATGAATTAGGGCACATGTGATGGGTCTTGATTGGTTTGCTGGAAGGATAAATAGAATTAGGTGCATCTTGGTAGATAAGTGAGTAGGGTGTTACTTTGTCTAGCGTTTAGAGGCGCTCGGGTCCGACGAAAGATCGTCCTCCCCGAGGTGAGTGGAGTCAAATCACCCTAGGTTTAGCCTATCGTAACATGAGGAAGGAATGGGTAAGGGAATCAACCAATAACAAAATAAGTACCTTGCGAAAGGGAACGCTGGGCGTAATCCCAACATAGTTCCTAGTGCCCCTTGAGAGCCCTTCACGGGGAATACCGGGGGCAGTCCTGGGTTAACGTAAACTGTTTTAACAAGCTGAAAAGAGTAACTTAGTAATTAGGGTTGCACATTTCACAAACACTGTTGGAACTGGAAGTTAGCTGGGAGCTTCGGCTCGGATGGTTAAAATACGGACTATGTGTCCGGGGAGCTTCGGCTCGATTATTTGTGACGGACGTGTTGGTCCGGGGAGCTTCGGCTCGGGTTTTGATTACGCTAAATTTGCATGTGCATAAAAGGAAAGGAAATTAAGGTGGTGGGTCTTCGGTATTGGAGGGTCAATGCACCGACGCCAATACGTTGACTCGGCAAGTGTGGTTTGCACTTCGCCAACAGAAGTCCGGTGCGCCAGCCGGCAAGAGTACGCAGGAGTCCGCTTCATGCACTAAGCGTTGAGGCGTATGATAGGTCTGACCGGTAGTGCTTTACTGGTTTAGAGGTGGGCGAGGCCCAACCCACTGCTTTCGTCTGCCACTACGGAGGTATCCTGGGAGGTTACGGCTCCAGAAAGGGGGAACTAAAGGTCTGTGTGGACAGAGTCGGGTGTGTGTGTTGCACTTGCATGATCCATCATACCCACTTGCATGTCATAGCATAATCGATTCATTTAACCCTGACACCTAAAGTATAAGTGGAATGGGACGCTTATACTTTAGGCCCTGCCAAACGACCCCTTAGTCTATAAGCTTGTGTGGGCAAGTTTATAAATTAAGGTTAATTTTGACATATATATTTACTGCTGTGTGATAACCGACACCCCAACGTATAAATTGGTATGAGACTTTTTATACGATGGGAGCCTTGCAGAAGACCCCTTGGCTTATGTGTTCTCACATAAGTGAAGGTTACATTTCATATTTCAGCTTATTGTCTATACATGTTATAGAATTGCTAATATAGGTCCGCTGCCATCTGTTTTTGATATTCTCCAACTTCAAGTCCTCCCCTTTATTCCTCTCCGCTCGGTGCCTAGGGGCCGTGGGGGAAGGGGCGGGGGATGATAGGACTTAGTCTTTTAGACTAACGGTTTTTGAACCGCATCATTTAGGGGATCGTGGAGACCAGCATGGAGGAGCAGCCCCAGAGATCGGTGCGCTTGGAGGTGGGGCAGTCTAGCTCCGGAGTTCATACATCCGGGACCGTGAGTCTCGACCTTGAGTAGTTTTTTTTCTGCTTTTGCTTCCGCATGAGTGATTTTGTAGTGAGGATATGATGTACCTGGCATAAGCCCATACTTTGCTACTCTGATGTATTCTTCCATGGACACTCCCTTCGTGGAGACTTATTTACTATGTTATGTGATTTTCTGTGGACAGTTAGTTTTCATGACTTCATTATGCTATTTTTCTGTGATCGAAATCGGCCGGCAGAATCGGCGCTTTGTGGTGATGACCATTCAGGGCATGAAGGAGTCACCGCAAAACGGTGGTTCTAGGCCTAAGACCCCGGTGTCGATAAGAGAAAAAAAAGGGGGGGGGGGGTCTTACACCCCGTTTTCTAAATAAAATCCAATCCGCTTTTCTAATTAAATAAAACTGCCGGGTCGCCGCGTGAATCGTAATCTTTTTGGAGTTTTAATACGCAATCAACTACTAGCCTCAGAAACTCGGCGTTCCGACGGCCCAACACCGCTTCTGGTAACCTATAGTGGTAAAAAACACCGTTAAGCGACCAAAAAAAATTGCAAAACGCAATTATAGGAACACGCAGGTTCCTCAAACATGTATTTTTCATTCCTAAGTGCACATTCATGGGTTCTTTTACTGTTATAACGATGACGCACACACATGTGCTCACCACCCATTAAAAGAATTCGCCCACGAATTCATTTTAAGCCTTAACGAAACCAGTAGTCTGATACGAAATTGTAACACCCCCTATCCGTCACATAACATATAGCAGTAGGTACGGCCGGGGCCTGGCGTCATATACCACAGACAAACCGGGTGGTTACTCAATAGAAACCATCCAACCAATCCAACGTCCTACACAGAGCATTCTAGCAGAAACAATTAAAATTACAAAATAAAGAACCCAACCAAACATGAATGTCCACTAAATAAAACCACAGTAATGAAGTACAATACACAGTACAATGGCCTTAAGGCCTTACATTTGTTTACTCAGATCGCAAGTTTTCCAAACCTCGGCACGCAGGCCGGTCAAACATGAATAAAGATAGTAAACACTCAATTTAGGCCTTCGAGGGCCGGCTCAGCAACTTGGGCTTTAGCCCGCTATTGATCGCTTGGTCCAGCAGCACCTGCAAGCACAATCCACCACACAGTGGCAAACAAATGTAACGGTCAGCAATGCTGACCAAATTATAATGGTCACACCCCCAACTCGGGGCGGCGATGCTCCTTTCCTGCACTTTATTAGTATAGCGAAGCAGTATAAAATTACACTACAACACAGGCGTTGGCACGCACGGCCACACGCCCCGTGCACTCAGGGCACATTCTCAGTGAACCGGTCAACATCACATCAATTTAAGCCATAGAAATTCCAGACTCACCATCGCCACTTTGACGGACAATCATATGAGCATTTTGTCTTTCCGGCACTGGTCACGTCAATTTAAGCCATAGACCGCTGAAGACCCTCATCTATGCCAACGGATCACCCCGAACGACATAGAACGGGTACGGTTCCGCCTAACCCGTGCTCACATCGCAACGACAATTTAAGCCATATGTGCGGGTCAAAATTCTCCCGAGTCTCGTTTCTGTTACACACCTCACGTAACCCGGTTACGTTCAAGTTGGATCCCAGGCCACCAAGTTGGCAGGATCACGCATGCGCCCAATTTTCCGTGTGCACCTTGGAGTTAATCCCCAAGGCTCCCTGTTCCAATCTACCGCATAGAAAACCAGAAAACCAACAACGCACGGAGTCTTCTCCGGCCATTTATGCAATGCAACATCACCGATCTAGACCAACTTGTCTGGATAGGCTTCATACATCATGCCAATGTACGTTCTCGAATACAGACTCTATACAACGGGTACTTTACATATCTACCCTAAGGAATGCCTCAAACACACCGCAAACTCGCGAGAGCGGGCTTCCTATGCAAGGGAAAAGAGGAGCTTCACATGCTCAAGTAGAGAATCGTTACCTTAGCATTCTTCCTTGGCGCCATGGAAATCTATACGGATGAAAAACACCGCAATCTCCTTGCCTTCGTAGATCCGAGGTTGGCTCGCAATTTGGAGCTCCGAAACTCCTCCAATGGTCGGATCTAGCCTTCTTCTTTCTCGTTGCTCTCCCCTCTCTCTAAAACTTAGAAAGAGAACCAGCTATAGAAGATCAGTGTTTTGAAACCCTACACTCGGGTATAACCCAATCGGAATGACCACCAGCCGTCGGATCCGACATAAATAAAAGCACGGCTGTGATCCGAGTCTAACCTGGAAAGACTGGGCTGAACACCGCACGGTTCACAATCCTCAGTGTAGAACACTCCGCGTCAAACGCAACGCAACCCGCCAAGGACACAGGTACCGACACGTCCGTGTCAACCAGCCACGTGCTCGATGATCGTCGACCCAAGATCGCTGCCAGATCGTCAAACACAGATCGCTGGCAGATCGTCGAACGGAGATCGCTGGCCGATCATCGAATGGAGATCGCTGGCCTATTGTCGAACGCAGATCACTGGCAGATCGTCGAGCGTAGATCGCTGGCCGATCGTCGAACGCAGATCGCTGGCAAATCGTCGAACGCAGATCGCTGGCAGATCGTCTAACGGAGATCGCTGGCCGTGTAAGACCCCCTTTTTTTCCTCGTTCAAACCCTGGGGTATTATGCCCAGAACCGCCATTTTGCGGTGACACCTTCGCGCCCGGGAAGATCGTCACTACAAAATGTCGATTCTGCCGGCCTTATTGATCACAAAAGTAGCAGTACAGGAGAATAAACCTGTAAGTCCACAAAAAATCACATATCATATAAATAATCTCCACGAAGAGAGTGCCCACAAAATAATATATCAGAGTACTAAAATACGGGCTTGTGCCCGGAACATCATGTCCTCACTATAAATCACTCATGCGGAAGCCAAAACAGAACATCTACTCAAGGTCGAGACTCACGGTGCCGGCTGTATGAACTCCGGAGCTAGACTGCCCCATCTCCAAGCGCACCGGTCTCTGGGGCTGCTCCCCCGTGCTGGGCTCCACGATTCCCTAAAATGATGCGATTCAAAAATTGTTAGTCATAAATACTAAGCCCTATCATCCCCTACCCCTTCCCCCATGGCTCCTACGTACTGAGCGGAGAGGAAGAAAGGGAAGGACATGAAGGTGGAGAATAAATCAAAAGAAACAGGTGGCAGCGGAACTAATCTAGTAATTCTATAATAAATAATGGCAATAAGATGAAATATGAAAAGTAACCTTCACTTATGTGAGAACACATAAGCCAAGGGGTCTTCTGCAAGGCTCCCATCGTATAAAAAGTCTCATACCAATTTATACGTTGTGGTGTCGGTTATCAAACAACAATATATATATCAAAATTGACATTAATTTATAAACTTGCCAACACAAGCTTATAGACCAAGGGGTCCTTTAGCAAGTCCTAATGTATAAGCGTCCCATTCCACTTATACCTTAGGTGTCAGGGGTTAAATGAATCGATTATGCTATGACATGCTAGTGGGTATGAAGGAACATGTAAGTGCAACACACACACCCGACTCTGTGCACACAGACCTTTAGTTCCCCCTTTCCGGAGCCGTAACCTCCCAGGATACCTCCATAGTGGCAGACAGAAGCGGTGGATTGGGCCTCGCCCACCTCTAAACCAGTAAAGCACTACCGGTCAGACCTTTCATACGCCTCAACGCTTGGTGCACGAAGCAGACTCCTGCGTACTCTTGCTGGCTGGCGCACCAGACTTCTGTTGGCGAAGTGCTAACCACACTTGCCGAGTCAGCGTATTGGCGTCGGTGCATCGACCCTCCAATATCGAAGACCCATCACCTTAATTTTCTTTCCTTTTATGCACATGCAAATTAAACGTATTCAAAAACAGAGCCGAAGCTCCCCGGACTAAAATGTCCGTCTCAAACAATTGAGCTGAAACTCCTCGGACAAAAACGTCCGTCTCTTAACTATCTGAGCCGAAGCTCTCCGGACCAAAATGTCTGTCTCTTAACTATCCAAGCCAAAGCTCCTAACTATCTTCCTGTGCTATTTGTGTTCATGAAATGTGCAACCCTAAGTACTAAGTAACTCCTTTCAGCTTGTTAATACAGTTTACGTTAACCCAGGACTGCCCCCGGTATTCCCTGTGAAGGGCTCTCAAGGGGCACTAGGAACTATGATGGGATTACGCCCATCGTTCCCTTTTGCAAGGTACTTATTATTATTATTGGTTGATTCCCTTACCCATTACCTTCTCGTGTTACGATAGACTAACCTAGTGTGATTTTTAACCTTCCTCTCTTCGAGAAAGACGATCTTTCGTCGAACCCGAGCACCTCTTAACTCTAGCCAACACCACTTCTCACCAACCTTCCCATCCTTATATGGTGAGCACTTTCATATCCATCCAATTCAGCAGATTAACTAACTCCAACGCTGTGCCCCATCATATCCTATGACTGTTAACACAAATTGCTAATTGCAGACTATCATATGCTATATGTCGAACCAGATAGGAAATGATCCAATACTCATCCAAATGCCCTAACTTATTTACTGGAGGTATATCATGATATAATTAGCCTATAATCAGAAAATTATAATTTTTCCTGATTTATCTGGAATTTAATTAATTTCCTCAAAAAATCCAAGGCCTACCGATTTGAACATGAACTACCCTAAGTACTCATGAAAGATTTCCAACAAAATTATTATAAATATTATGTTATCTCAGTATGGTAACTCCAAAGTATCACAATTTTTCTATCATCAAAAGGGCACTAAAACTATTTTAGCAATATTTTCTATCCTTCGTTATTTATGAATCAAGTATAGAAAATATCCATCCAGAAATTATAAATTAATTATACTATGCAGATACAACCTTAAAAATAGCATTGTCCAAGTTTCATAATTTTTCCGCAAGTATTAATCTCTGAATAAATTAATTATCAAAAATCTACATAAGGTGGATTTGTAAAGAAAGTGTCGTAACTAAGATTCTAAAAATCTTGAATAAATGTCTACAAGTATATAATGGCCTGAAAATCTCAATTCCTAAGTTTCATAATTTTTCAACAGGAATATCATCCATAATTAATTTTTAAACCATAAAACCCCTTTTTAACATTTGTGAATGAAGTACTAGATTTACTCAACTAAAAATTATACAAAAAATCAGGAGCAAACATTCTGATCTAAAACACTTACTACCAAGATTTCATGGGGTTTCAATGAACAGAAAGATCTAAATAATTAAAACGTCAGTTAGGGCTATAACACCTTTACAAATGAAGTGCTAGAAATAAACATCATAAAATTCCAGTACAATTGCTCTAGGTTCTGCCCATTCCAAAACTCACTCTACCCAAGTTTCACAGCTTTTATATAATGTTTAGGGACTGATTTTACTCATTTGATGTTTTACCCTAAACCTAAGGTTAGGGTTTTGAGGTCTCTACCTATCTCCAAATCCTCCGAGATTTCATCCAGATGATTTATATTATGCTAACGTCAACTCTACTGAGTTTCAAGGCAATACGAGGGCATTTGCCACCATGTCCTACACAACCCTCAAAACCCTCCCTTTAGGGTTTGAGTTTGGATCCTAGGGTAAATCAACCCTAAACCACACCATTTTTCTCCAAGAGGGTTATAATAACCCTTCTAAGTCAGTGGTCAAAATATCAGCCTCTGTTGAGGTGATTTGACCGTTCCAAACTCTTAGTGCACTTTTTACTCAAAAATGCCTCCTTAATGCCTAGTTAAGTATAGGTGATTTCCTACCCAAAACCCATCCAAATGAGTTGAAATTTTGTACAGAGCTAGGTTTTATAGCCAGGGACCACTCACTAAAATTTGGGAGGGTTTGGAGGTCATTTTACTACTTAAATAAATTATTCTAACTTTATTAAATTAAAACAAAAACCTTAGACGAAGTACCTCCAAAAATTCCCATTTTTGGACAGCCTCTAGGTATGGCTGAGGGTAACCCCCTGCCCAAATTTTAGGTCATTTGGACATGGGACAAAGAGTGGACATTCATTTTAATTTCTGCTCAACTCTAGGTACAGCCCCCACTAAAACGGGTGTAGCGGTCAAACCACTTACCCAAACGAGTTTAAATTAATTTTAAATTAATCTAGACTTGAAGGGCTACAACTTTCGTGACTAGCCATTTGTCCTAAATCGGCATCTAAGTACCTCGTTTTGCAACATCAAAATGTGCTCATTTAATGTATCTTTTCCTTATATATTATGTACATAATTTTTATATTATAAAAAATGTTTTTACTGTTCATCTTCTACAGAACCCGAAAACCTGAACTCAGAAAACTTATATTTCCTGTAGCTCTTCCACGATCCATCATCGGCCGTCCGGTCACTTCCCTGGCCAGCCACCACCACCACCACCTCCGTCGAGGCGATGGCTATCAGTAGGCGGTGGTTTGGCCGCCGGAGGTGGCGGTTTCCGACGAACCCTAAAATATATTTTTCATGGTTTTTTTCATGAAAATGCGAGATGGGTCCGGCTCCGTTGAGCACGAACTTCATTTCTAAGATCCTAAGATCTACCCATAAAGGAAGAAGTATAGGAGGACCTTGTTCGCGGTTTGGAGGCGAGATGAATGTCGGGTTGTCATGGCGCGGTGGTGGCATTGCCGAACTTCTCCTACATCAAGAACAACAACTTTAATTCGTTTGGTCAAGAGTGTAAACTTCTCATCGTGCTCTAAAGGGGCTTTTATAGATCACCAAGTGGGGAGGGGAAAGGGTAAAGCATTTATGGCCATGAAGGCTCTCCTCTTAATAGTATTTCGTTTATGGTGGAGGGAGAGGAAAAGGTGGAAGATGAAAAGATGTGTCCAGGTGGCGATTTCCCATTGGGCCTCATTTTATTAAGTAATTAGAGAAGGAAACGGCCCATAAATACTCCTGGTGTAACTTCCCATAATCATAGTTAATTATGGAATGTGTTAAAGTAATTTCCAGCCTGGCTGACGTTTCGGCCTTTGTCACGGGCGTGACATTTAGGTCACGGGCGTGACATTAGTACATTCGTCGTTCTCGAGTCGACGACCTATTTTTCTGCGTCGGTTCATAGGTCACCCCCCATGTCACGGGCATGATAGGTATTCTTCGGTCGACGTTCGTCGAGCTGAGGTTGACGGTCAGTGGGGGCGTCACACCCTAGGTCACGAGCGTGACGGGACTGTCACGGGCGAGACCAACCCGTGACATGAGTTCTGAGCTCGGCGATCAGCTTCCTGATTTCGTCGACCATCGAAGGAAGTCACGGGCGTGACGGGCCGGTCACGGGCGTGACCAACCCGTGACTCGGGATTTCAGTCGACGGACTTCGGAGGATTGCGTCTTCGACTAGCCATCATGCCTGAACCTATTTTTAGATCGGTTACTGTCAATCTCTGAGGTTTACGGGGGTTCTATCACGGCAGACCAACTCCTAGGGGTCTAGCCGGAAATGGGATGTTACAAATCCCAATAAACAAAACAAAACTTTCGTACCCGAAATTAAGGTTAAGCCTACGAGGATTTCTACTGGAATAAAATAAACTTGTAACATCCCATATGGTTTTCCTATTGAGTCGAAGCGACTACTTGTTCAATAAACGAAGTCAATTCCCCAATAAACAAAATATTAGCCCCCTACTTTCCTGACTGAGTGCGCATGCCTAGGTTCTCAATTTCCCTTATCTAGTCCTACCGGTTCAATACAAGAAGGTAATTTATAGTATACCGAGAGGTGGTGAGGTATACCTGACTGAATAACTCCGGGTATTTTTGCCTCATCAGGTCCTGCGGTTCCCAGGTGTGCTCCTCCTGACCGTGGTTCCTCCACAGAACCATGACTAAGGGGATCTTCTTGCGGCGCAAGATCCGTACTCCTTTGTCATCGATCCGAACCGGCTCCAAGTGAACAGACCGGTCTGAATCTACCGGCCCTTCGGTGGTCAAAATCTGCTGCACTGGGCGTAGTAGAGCCCTCCTTAGCGAAGAAATGTGGAAGACGTCGTGTAGAGCTGCTAGCTCTGGTGGCAACTCCAGCCTGTAGGCTCGGGCCCCGATATGCTCCAGGATCCTGTAAGGGCCCATATACCTAGGGCTGAGCTTCTTCCTCCGACCACGAACCCATGAAACTCCATGCATGGGCCGGACCTTCAAAAACACTCGGTCCCCCACCTAAAACTCCACCTGATGATGCCGGGCATCATAGTACTTAGCCTGTCTGCTCTACGCCTCTAACATCCTGTCGCTGATCAGTCTCACCTTAGCCTCGATGTCTTCAACAAAATCTGATCCCAACGCCTTCGGATCCTCGTCCTGAATCCAAGAAGGCGGGGTCCTGCATTTCCTTCCATACAAGGCTTCGTAAGGCGCCATCATAATGCTGGACTGGTAGCTATTGTTATAGGAGAACTCGAACAGGAGTAAGAGCTTCTCCCACGGTTCCCCGCGGTCCAAAATGCATAGCCTCAAAATATCTTCCAGCGTCCGATTGGTGCGTTCCGTCTGCCCATCCGTTTGGGGATGGAATTCGGTACTGAAGGTCAATCGTGTGCCTAAGTAAGCCTGCACGGATCTCCACTCCCTGGAAGTGAACCGGCCATCCCGATCCGACACGATCGTCTTGGGCACCCCGTGATATCGAACGAACTGCTCCACAAATCTCAGCACTAGTACTCCCACAGAGTCATCCTTCCTGATCGGAATGAATCTGGCCACCTTCATCAACCGATCGACGATGACCCAAATCGAGTCGTTTCTCGTCCGTGAACGGGGAAGTCCATGAATAAAGTCCATCGCGATGTCTTCAAACTTTCACTCCAGTACCGAGAGTGGTTTCAACAATCCTGCGAGGTTTTTGCACTCCGCCTTCACTAGATGTCACGCCTCACAGTGGGTCACAAACTGAGTGATATCCTTCTTCATGCCTGACCAGTACATAGTCTTCTTCAAGTCCGCAGTCATCTTCGTGATCCCTGGGTGCACCAAGTATCTGCTGTGGTGGTCCTCCGCCATGATATCTGAAAGTGAGGGTTAGGTATACAATACTCTAGAGGGTGGGGGGTGAATGGAGTATATTTAAAATTTGTTAGGTCTCAAATAAAAGTGTTGTTACAGCTTTTGCTGTAAACTGGAAGAGTGCAGTAATTATGAAAACAGAGAAAGAAAATAATGAACTTAATCACAGCAATACAGCAAGAACAAAAAGAAAAAGATAGGCAACCAGACGACACAAGAAATTTATAGTGGTTCCCCAACCTGGGTACATCCACTCTTCTACCACCCTTGGTAAGAATCCACTCAGGTTTTTGATCAGGTGCCTGACACCAATGGGTTTTGATCAGGTCCCAAAAAACCAACTCAAGTCTTTTGGTTAGGAGACTTGCAACCAGGAATCACTTTTGAAGGGAGATGACAACCTTTTACACAGGAGGGGGTGAGAGGGTGATTTTGTCTTCTCTTTCTCAATAATCTGAGGAGACTTAAGTGGAATGATGTTAGCAAATACCCCCCTGAGATATAGAATGGTTAAGGGAAGGTCTGGAGCTTTGCTGTAGGGTGATAGGTCTTCAATCAGAGTTCTTGACATGCAGTAATGCAGGAGCTTCATGACTGATTTGATATTTGTTGTCCTTGGAAGTCCTGGAGAGAATATTGAAGAAGAAGACTCTTGATATAGTATGGTTGTTCTTCTTCTTCTGAATTGAAGATCACTGCCTGTCACTGTAAGCTTCAGTATGAGTTTTGTGTGAAGCTTTTCTGGTGCTGTATGAAATCTTGCAGTCAGTCTATTTGTGTCTGTGTTTTTCTGACTGAGTATATTCTTGTTCTCTAGTTCTTGCTTGTTGTTCTTCTTTTCCTCTATATCTTTTCAAAAATTTGAATCCTCTGTAATTAATGCTAACGGACTGAGAATAATTGACATTGATGTATTTCCTCAACTGTCTCGTGGAAAATCAGCAAGTAATAATCCTGAGGAAGACCGTAATGCTTCCTCTAACGGATACATTCAGAGAATGTTTGAGCATTAATTACTCAGGAATTTCCGCATTAGAATGGGGACAGAAGGCCAGAAATGGCTAAGTCTTGAATCGTCGAACGAATAGCAGAATTCGTCGAACTGAGTTACCAGTTCGTCGAGCTGAGATATTGTATTCGTCGACTAGACAACTTCTTGTTTATCGAGCTGAGTTCCAAGATCGTCGAGTTGATAACATAACTTGCATGCTTCCGAACCTTTCCTTTCTGTCTGAAGTTCGTCGAGCTGACAATTGCATTCGTCGACTGGAGTTCAGCAACAATTCTCGACTTAGTCAAGTGTTTTATGTTGATTGATATTCTGTGTGTCGACATGAATCTTCTGGTGTCGACGCATTCGTCGACTGAAGTTCAGCAACAATTCTGGACTTAGTCAAGTGTTTTGTGTTGACTGATATTCTGTGTGTCGACATGAATCTTCTGTTGTCGACACAGGTGGATGTCGATTGATTAGTCTTGGTGTCGACACAAGTTTTCTGGTGTCGACATAGTTGGTATCGACTCATGCCCTAAGTGTTGACAGAGATCTTCTGGTTCCAGAATTCGTCGAGTAGAGTACTGAGTTCGTCGACCTGATAAGTTGACTTCGTCGACCTGAGAAGTTGTGTACTGGAGGTCCAAGTTCGTCGAGCTAAGAATCTTGTTCGTCGACCAAAGTCTGAAGTTGGACTTAGAATAATCTTGAGTTATCCTGACTTTAGTTTTTTGAAGAATTCAAGTTTTCGTCGACCAGAGAATGAAGATCGTCGAGCTCAGCTCAGAGAAATATCTCAAGATCATTGAGCTGAGAACGACTTTCGTATACCTGAGTTCGACGAATGTTGAACTCATTTTTACTTGGTCTTGAAATATTCTAAGTCTTGAGTCTCTGATAGTTTTGTTGATAGCTGATCCATCTGATGTTGATTCTAAGCACTTGGCCTAGATTTCTAGGACACAACTTTGACCCTGGCTATACATGTTGGGTCACATCCTAAGTTAGTGAACCTAGCCCAAATCAACTAGGGATCCAACAATATCTTCCCGGATCTGACCTCCTTCCGGTATATAAGTCCGACCTCTAAAGCATACCACGCCGTCCCTCATCGTGTAATCCCCTACTGCACCATTCTCTAAGGCCCAGAATATCGGCTCAAATTTGGCATCCCACCTCTGCCCATCTCTGACTCGGTCCTAGATATCGTCTGTAGCACTGATCGCGGCTAAATACTCCATGTAAAGCTCGAGGTCCTCGGACGACAGCAGTGTGATGTGCTCTCCGACTCACAGCAGTGTGATGTGCATATCCTCCAATCTCCTCACCAGCTCCATAGACATAACCTGGGGCCCGACTTCGGAAGTGGCAGCTCTCTGACTCAACGCATCGGCCACCACATTTGCCTTCCCTGGATGGTAGTGCATCTCATACTGGTAATCTGCTAAGAACTCCATATAGCGCCTCTGCCTGATATTCAGCTCCTACTGCGTGTCCACGTATTTCGAGTGCTTGTGGTCGGAGTAGATGTCATAGTGGACTCCAAAAAGATAGTGGCGCCAGACCTTCAAAGCAAAAATGACTGCTCCCATCTCAAGGTCGTGCACCTGGTAGTTCTGCTCGTGCTTCTTCAACTAGCAAGACGCATACGCAATCACATGGCCCTTCTGCATCAGTACAGCTCCGATACCCTGGTAGGAAGCGTCAGTGTAGACCTGAAATCCTTCTCTACCCGAGGGGAGAGCAAGTATGGGAACCTAGGTGAGTCGATCCTTCAGCTCCTGGAAAGCCTCCTGGCACTGCGGGGCCCAAACAAAAGGTACCTCCTTTTTCATCAAAGATGTGAGTGGGAGGTCAATTCGAGGGAATCCCTCCACGAACTTTCGTTAATAACCAGCAAGTCCTAGGAAACATCGTACATCGGTGGCTGCCTTCAACTGCGGCCAATCCCGAACTGCCTGAATCTTTGTCGGATCGAGGCCAACCCGGCTCCACTGATAATATGGCCTAGGAAGCCCACTTCCTTCAACCAGAACTGACATTTGCTGAACTTTGCATATAAATGATTCTCCTGCAGTCTCTGTAGGGTCAGTGCCAGATGGCGAGTGTGCTCCTCCTCCATTCTCGAGTAGATGAGAATGTCATCGATAAATACAATGACAAACACATCTAGATACTCCTTGAAAACCTGGTTCATGATGGTCATGAACGCCGATGGTGCATTCGTGATCCCGAAGGGCATCACCGTAAACTCAAACAATCCATATCTACTACTAAAAGCAGTCTTCTGAATATCCTCCTCTCAAATCCGAAGCTGGTAGTAGCCCGATATCAAATCTAATTTTGAAAATAAATGCGCCCCCTCCATCTGGTCGAATAGCTCGTCTATCCTTGGCAGTGGATAGGTATTCCGGACCGTCAGCCGGTTTAGTGCTCAGTATTCGATGCACAACCTGAGTGTTCCGTCTTTCTTTTTGACGAACAATACCGGAGCTCCCCATGGTGAAGAGCTCGGCCGGACAAATCCGGCTTCCACTAGTTCCTGAAGCTGGCTTTGAAATTCTATCAATTCCCTTGGGGCCATCCGGTAAGGGGCCTTAGATGCCGGCTTGGCCCCCGACACCAGCAGTATTTGGAAATCCTGCTCCCTGTCCGGGGGTAATCCTGGTAATTTTTCTGGGAAGACGTCCGCAAAATCTCGCACCATCGGGATATCCGATATAGAATCCGTGGCCTCCGCCATTTCAAAAAGAACCTGAAAAACCTCCTCCCATGTAGATAGGCCTTAACGGCCTGAACTGATGATACGAGAATACGGGAGGCGAGTCTTATACCTTTGATAACTATAAAAGAGTCCTCGTGCCTCACGGTGATCCTCTTTGCTTGGCAATCAATCTGGGCATGGTTCCAGTGCAGCCATGCCATGCCCATGATTAGGTCGTAGTTCGTCAGCTTCAAAAGCATCGCTGGAGCCTCGAACGCTTTTCCACCAATTTCTGCCTCCATATTACAGTGGTCCGAGGTATGGAGTTCAGATCCATCTGGTAGTCGCACCCTCATCTCCGAGCCTATGAATCGCTCCACGCCTTCCAATCCTTCAACGAACATTTCCGACACAAAGGAGTGAGTAGCTCCAGTATCAAAAAGCGTGCGGGCAGGCTTGCCGCTGATGAAGACTATACCTGGAGCGATTAAATGTCTTAGGATTCTATAACGAGTTTTCTTTCCTATTAATTCTATCTAGTGCAGTTCTACAAATTTAACAACTAAGAAAGGGAATTCTTTTTAAACAATTAAACATCTTGGCGTACCTCTTATGACCCGCTCTGGGTTTCGAGGTTGAGCCAGATCAAATGCATACATCTGCTGTCCCTCTGGCCTGCGGTCTCCACCCTGGTACCCACGACCTCGGCCGCGTCCTCGGCCTCCGAAATGTTGAGCAAGTGGGCCACCCTGTGGTGCTGGAGGTGGTGCCCCCCTTATGGGGCAGTTTCTCCGGAGGTGCCTAATCAGATGACAATGGAAGCACTCTGGCAGGGGATACGCCATACCCCCGGGTCTCGGCATCTCCTGCATCCGAAGAGGTGAGGGGCCAATATCACCTGCTCCCTCGACTCCTGCCTCACTTCCTGACGAGGCTAGTCCTCTTTCCTTCTCCCATCTGGTATAGCACCTCGCCGCTGATCATTTTTGGCTCTCTGGCCCTGATCCTCCGCTTGCCGCTTCCGGCCCCGAGTGGTGTGCCAATCAGCCTCAATCCTCTCTATTATCTCCAAAATCCGGGAGATAGGGCCATAGGATACAAACAACAAGGCCTCCCTCAACTCCTCTTTCAGGCCCTTATAAAAACTCATGATGTACCCTGCTTCATCCAGCTGGTAAGAATCTGCATATCGCGCCAAATGGTCGAACTCCCGATGGCACTCCACCACCGTCCTGGTGCCTCGCTTCAATTGTAAGAACCGCTCCTCCAACTCATCCCTGGCCGACTGCGGAACAAAATGCTCCAGCAGTGCGGCCCTGAACTCTTCCCAGGTAATTTTCGCAACCTCCCTATCGGCAAACGTCGTGTCCAGCAGCGTCTTCCACCACCTCTTGGCATGGGACTCCAGGCAAGAGATAACCAATGCCACCCTCTCCTCCTAGGGGCACCGTATCCCGGTCAGCATTTCATACATAATATCCATCCACTCTTCCATCCGAACTGCCGACTCTATCCCCAAGTAGGACGGGGGAGAAAGTCCTCAGAAGATGCTCAACCAGTTGGCCCCCGGGTTTGGCTGTGGAGCCGGAGCCTGTTGAGTCTGGAAGGCCTCAAGGATAGCTGTAAGAGTCTACCCCTTGTTTGACTGAAGGAAAGGAGTGGGGACCGGTGGAGTAGGCTGTGCTGGAGGGTGCGTAACAAAATCCATAATGAGAAAACGTTCAATCTTTACTAAAAATGGATAATTTATATGTGATCCCCATATGGGCACACCACTGCTTCCGCTACTTAGTTTGTCCCCAAACTAAACTCGAGCGGGGGTGACCCAGGGTTAGTGGACTGCTTTTTTTTCGATCGATGTTACGCTTTGATACCACTTGTAAGACCCCCCTTTTTTTCTCGTTCAAACCCTGGGTCTTATGCCCAGAACCGCTGCTTTGCTGTGACACCTTCGCGCCCGGGAAGATCGTCACTACAAAATGCCGATTCTGCCGGCCTTATTGATCACAAAAGTAGCAGTACAAGAGAATAGACATGTAAGTCCACAGAAAATCACATATCATATAAATAATCTCCACGAAGGGAGTGTCCACAGAATAATATATCAGAGTACTAAAATACGGGCTTGTGCCCGGAACATCATGTCCTCACTACAAATTATCATGCAGAAGCAAAAATAGAACATCTACTCAAAGTTGAGACACATGGTCCCGGCTGTATGAACTCCGGAGCTAGACTGCCCCATCTCCAAGCGCACCGGTCTCTGGGGATGCTCCCCAGTGCTGGGCTCCACGATTCCCGAAAATGATGGGGTTAGAAAACTGTTAGTCATAAAGACTAAGCTCTATCATCCCCTACCCCTTCCCCCATGGCTCCTAAGTAGCGAGCGGAGAGGAAGAATGGGAAGGATATGAAGGTGGAGAATAAATCAAAAGAAAACAGGTGGCAGCGGAACTAATCTAGTAATTCTATAATAAATAATGGCAATAAGATGAAATATGAAAAGTAAACTTCACTTATGTGAGAACACATAAGCCAAGGGGTCTTCTGCAAGGCTCCCATCGTATAAAAAGTCTCATACCAATTTATACATTACGGTGTAGGTTATCAAATAGCATATATATATATATATATATATATATATATATATATATATATATATATATATATATATATATATATATATATATCAAAATTGACCTTAATTTATACACTTGCCCACACAAGCTTATAGACCAAGGGGTCGTTTTACAAGTCCTAATGTATAAGCGTCCCATTCCACTTATACCTTAGGTGTCAGTGGTTAAATGAATCGATTATGTTATGAGATGCTAGTGGGTATGATTGAACATGCAAGTGCAACACACACAACCGACTCTGTGCACACAGACCTTTAGTTCCCCCTATCTGGAGCTGTAACCTCCCAGGATACCTCCGTAGTGGCAGACGGAAGCGGTGGGTTGGGCCTCGCACACCTCTAAACCAGTAAAGCACTACCATTCAGACATATCGTATGCCTCAACGCTTGGTGCACGAAGCGGACTCCTGCGTACTCTTGCCGGCTGGCGCAGCGGACTTCTGTTGGCGAAGTGCTAACCACACTTGCCGAGTCAGCGTATTGGCGTCGGTGCATCGACCCTCCAATACCGAAGACCCACCACCTTAATTTTCTTTCCTTTTATGCACATGCAAATTTAACGTATTCAAAAACAGAGCCGAAGCTCCCCGGACTAAAATGTCTGTCTCAAACAATCGAGCCGAAACTCCCCGGACCAAAACGTCCGTCTCTTAACTATTTGAGTCGAAGCTCTCCGGACCAAAACGTCCGTCTCTTAACTATCCAAGTCGAAGCTCCCAACTATCTTCCTGTGCTATCTGTGTTTGTGAAATGTGCAACCCTAATTACTAAGTTACTCTTTTCAGCTTGTTAATACAGTTTACGTTAACCTAGGACTGCCCCCGGTATTCCCCGTGAAGGGCTCTCAAGGGGCACTAGCAACTATGATGGGATTACGCCCATCGTTCCCTTTCGCAAGGTACTTATTATTATTGGTTGATTCTCTTACCCGTTACCTTCTCGTGTTACGATAGACTAACCTAGTGTGATTTTTAACCTTCCTCTCTTCGTGAAAGATGATCTTTCGTCAAACCCGAGAACCTCTTAACTCTAGCCAACACCACTTCTCACCAACCTTCCCATCCTTATATGGCGAGCACTTTCACATCCATCCAATTCAGTAGATTAACTAACTCCAACGCTGTGCCCATCATATCCTATGACTGTTAACTCAAATTGCTAATTGCAGACTATCCTATGCTATATGTCGAACCGAATAGGAAATGATCCAATACTCATCCAAATGCCCTAACTTATTTACTGGAGGTATATCATGATATAATTAGCCTATAATCAGGAAATTATAATTTTTCCTAATTTATCTGGCATTTAATTAATTTCCTCAAAAATTCCAAGGGCTACCGGTTTGAACATGAACTACCCTAAGTACTCATGAAAAATTTCCAACAAAATTATTATAAATATTATGTTATCTCAATGTGGTAAATCCAAAGTATCACAATTTTTCTATCATCAAAAGGGCACTAAAACTATTTTAGCAATATTTTCTATCTTTCGTTATTTATGAATCAAGTAGAGAAAATATCCATCCAGAAATTATAAATTAATTATACTATGCAGATACAATCTAAAAATAGCATTGGCCAAGTTTTATAATTTTTCAGCAAGTATTAATTTCTGAATAAATTAATTATCAAAAATCTCCATAAGGTGGACTTGTAAAGAAAGTGCTGTAACTAAGATTCTAAAAATCATGAATAAATGTCTACAAGCATATAATGGCCTGAAAATCTCAATTCCTAAGTCTCATAATTTTTCAACAGAAATATCATCCATAATTAATTTTTAAACCATAAAACCCCTTTTAACATTTGTGAATGAAGTACTAGATTTACTCAACTAAAAATTATACAAAAATTCAGGAGCAACCATTCTGACCTAAAACACTTACTACCAAGATTTCATGGGGTTTCAATGAACAGAAAGATCTAAATAATTAAAACGTCAGTTAGGTCTATAGCAAACTTTACAAATGAAGTGCTAGAAATAAAAATTATAAAATTCCAGTACAATTGCTATAGGTTCTGCCCATTCCAAAACTCACTCTACCCGAGTTTCACAGCATTTAAATAATGTTTAGTGACTGATTTTACACATTTAAGGTTTTAGCCTAAAATTAAGATTAGGGTTTTGAGGTCTCTACCTATCTCTAAATCCTCCGAGACTCCATCCAGATGATTTATATTATGCTATCGTCAACTCTACTGAGTTTCAAGGCAATACGAGCGCATTTTCCCCCATGTCATTCACAACCCTCAAAACCCTCCCTTTAGGGTTTGAGTTTGGATCCTAGGGTAAATCAACCCTAAACCACATCATTTTTCTCCAAGTGGGTTATAATAACCCTTCTAAGTCAGTGGTCAAAATATCAGCCTCTGTTGAGGTGATTGGACCGTTCCAAACTCTTAGTGCACTTTTTACTCAAAAACGCCTCCTTAATGCCTAGTTAAGGATAGATGATTTCCTACCCAAAACTCATACAAATGAGTTGGAAGTTTGTACAGAGCTTGGTTTTATAGCCAGGGACCACTCACCAAAATTTGAGAGGGTTTGGAGGTCATTTGACCACTTAAATAAATTACTCTAACTTTATAAAATTAAAACAAAAACCTTTGGCAAAGTACCTCCAAAAATATCCATTTTAGACAGACTCTAGGTATTGCTAATGGTAACACCCTGCCCAAATTTCAGGTCATTTGGACAAGGTACGAAGAGTGGGCATTCATTTTAGATTCTGCCTAACTCTAGGTACATCCCCCACTAAAATGGGTGCTGCGGTGAAACCACTTACCCAAACGAGTTGAAATTAAATTAATCTAGACTCGAAGTGCTACAACTTTCGTGACTGTCCATTTGTCCTAAATCGGCATCTAAGTACCTCGTTTTGCAGCATCAAAATGTGCTCATTTAATGTATCTTTTCCTTATATATTATATACATAATTTTTATATTATAAAAAATGTTTTTACTGTTCATCTTCTACAAAACCCGAAAACCTGAACTCAGAAAACTTATATTTCCTGTAGCTCTTCCGCAATCCGTCGCCGGCCATCCGGTCATTTCCCTGGCCAGCCACCACCACCACAACCTCCGTCGAGGCAATGGCTATCGGTCGGCGGTGGTTTTGCCGCCGGAGGTGGCGGTTTCCGACGAACCCGAAAATAAATTTTTCATGGTTTTTTCTCATGAAAACGTGAGATAGGTCCAGCTCTGTTGAGCACGAACTTCCTTTCTAAGATCCTAAGATCTACCCATAAAAGAAGAAGTAGAGGAGGACCTTGTTCGCGGTTTGGAGGCGAGATGAACGTCGGGTTGTCATGGCTCGGTGGTGGCATTGCCGAACTTCTCCTACAGCAAGAACAACAACTCTAATACATTTGGTCAAGAGTGTAAACTTCTCATCCTGCTCTATGGGGCTTTTATAGATCACCAAGTGGGGAGGGGAAAGGGTAAAGCATTTATGGACATGAAGGCTCTCCTCTTAATAGTATTTCAGTTATGGTGGAGGGAGAGGAAAAGGTGGAAGATGAAAAGATATGTCCAGGTGGCGATTTCCCATTGGGCCTCATTTTATTAAGTAATTAGAGAAGGAAACGGCGCGGGCGTGGTTCTGAATGTCGCCCCTTTGAGCTCGGCACCGCTTGTCGCCCTTCCTGCCGGGAGGCCACCGAAGACCGCGCACACAGTGTGGATTAATATCGACGCCAAAAGGGCGGTTGAGGCCTCGGTTCCTTCGGAGAGCAAGGAACCGTCGTCGAAGAATCCTCCGCCAAGGAAGACGACTCTGGCGAGCAAGGATCCTTTGTCGAAGGACCCTCTACCCAAGAAGGATCTGCCGGCAAGCAAGGGTCTCCCGGCGAGTTCTGCGCTGCCTGTGAGAAGTTCTGCTCCGCCCGCCGCGAGTTCTACACTGCTTTCGGCGAGGTCCTCTCTGCCTGAGGCGAGCTCCTCGCTACCCCCACTGCCGCCTCTTACAAATGTCGCCACCATCCAGTCGGTGACTGCTTCCTTGCCGCTGTCGCCGCCTCTGGTCGCGCCTTCTCAAGTCTCCATGACGCAACTTCCTCCGCCTCCTCCGCTGAAGAATCCTCCGCCACCGGTGAGTTCATCTCTTCGTACGCCTTCCTCACATCCCACGTTCAGCAAGTCGGTCAAGCCGCGGCAGAGCTACTTCCCGCCAAGAAGCGCGGATTTTGGACAACGGGGCGCGGGCAAGGCAAGGCGGCCGAGCTCGCTGGTGGGCCATCGTCAAGCCGGCGAGATGAGCCAACTCGCGGATCCTCTCCTCGCCGATCTAGATCTCCTCGTCGATCTAGATCTCCTCGCAGCGGTATGTATCGTTATTGATGTGTATAGGGCGGCTATGCATCTTTGTCTAATCTAGCGACTTTCATTTGCTGTTAGATCGGCCGGCGACTCCAGGGGCGGCCTTCATCGATGCCATGGGGTTACCGGGCATGAAATATCGCCGTGCTGCCGCTCGCGCCTACCTGGAGCTGGAGAGCAAGTTTGACCAGCTGGCGATCTGCGAGCCTCATCGCCGCATATCATCGTTGGAAGTGCAGATGGTGAAGATGGAAGAGCTCAAGAGTACGCTGGAGAGCTACAAATCCCGCTTCCACATGGTAAGGGAGAATGATCATCAGCTGGCGGTTAACAATCATCGCCTCCAGCTCATCCTTGACGAGGTTGCCAGCATTCACGTGAGTATGGGCTCTGTCGGCCGGTTGACGAGGATGGAGGAGCAGTTGCGGCTTGGCGATGACACGATGGCGATGGCGACCGAGCACTTTCGGCGAGCGAGCGAGGTGGGTTAGGCCGGGCGACATCCTCATCCCCCAGAGAGGCATAGGCCTTAGAATGTTTTCGTTCTTTTTCTTCTATTTGGAACTCGCCAAATGCGACTTGATGAACATTTTTTGATTTTGTAATAAGCGTGCTTCGATCTCGCACTATTATTTATTTTGTTTTCACTGTTTTCAATATTTGTGCGACATCTTGTCTGGATTGTGCCATGTTTGTTCTGCAGGTTGCGATCATGCTTTCTTTGTTCTATGCGACCTACGCAACGAAGTCAGATTACTCGCTTATGGCGCGACTTGGCCTGATACCCGCCATAAGGATGGTATACCCCCCGGCGCCTATAAATAGAGGCGGTAGGTAGGACATAAGTACACTGTTGCGCTTTTGACCTCCTAGCTCGCGAGTATCGTTTCCTGCTTGCGTGCTGCGATTTTGTTTTGCTCCTCGCTATTCCTTCTCCATCTCCACTTCAAAAACTCACAAAATGTTTGGAGACGACGCAAGTGCTCGCCACCAAACCCATGCCGCCAACTTTGCGTATGCGGCTTTCAAGAAGTCAATCACCACCGCGCGCAACCTAGAGAACTTTATGGAAAGACTCCTCCCCGAGGGATACTCGGCCAGGCTCCCTAGCCGTAGCGAACGACTCAACACCTTCATCGAGGGCGCGCTGGTTCTTCCCCTTCGCCACTTCGACACCGGTCTGCGACTTCCGTTGTGGCTGGAATATTGCGATATTCTCTGATACTTCGGCATAGTCCCCACGCAAATCAACCTCAATGGCATCGCCATCATTATGAGGTTCCTTTGTTATCTGCGCGAGGAGAGGATCATCTTCAATCTTTCCATCTTCCGCAAGATATTCGCCTTTGCCGCGACTGCCGAGGTTGTGGTCTATTTCAGCAGCCATGTCTGTACTCTGGTGGGGACGGCGAATAAAGTACATCGGTGGAGCGAGATGTTAGTTGTCGTCGAGGGCGACTTTGGCGACGTCCAGGGAAGGCCGCACCAGCCTGCTGATGTCGCCTTCCTTCCACCGATACTGGAAGGTGCGCGCGAGCAACTCGTCGAATCATTCTGAGGTCGCCGATTCGATGTTATCTTTTGGTGGCTAAACATCAACACGCTGTTCGAGGTCCACTACAATGAAGGTAAATCTTAGCAAGGAACGTCGGTTGTATACTCGTCGCGATAGTCGTCTGTTTAAATTACTCGGCATTTTACAGATCCAAACGAGCTCCCGGCGAGGCCGCTTCCTCCAACCAAATAAGTCACCACCTCGCTTTTTGAGCCCCACTCACCAGCTGATATCGGCGAGAAGAAGAAAATCGCCAAGGGAAAAGGCAAAGCCAGGTCGCCGGGCCCCACGACCAAGAAACAGAAGGTGTCGTCGCCGCATCTTGACGACCAGGATTCGCCGCTCCATGCTCGGCTTCCCCACTTTCACCCTAATTTCAACCTGGGGCTGGGCGCGGTGGACGCCTATGGTCCCCCGTTGGTGACCTAGGCGCCGGATGAGCATCTGGTGACGTTCAGCACCAACCTCCCCTCCCGGGCAGAGGAAGGGGAGGACAAGGGGGAGGCCTTCGTCGTCCTCTACGCGATGTATGGGCGAGGCGATGCCGAGTCTATGCTGGATCTCAGCGAGGAGGAACTCGCCCAACAGGCGGCCTGCTCGCTCGCACGAGCCGTCGAATTAAATCACTTCGCGGCGAGGAGGATGCTGGAGAGGACAAAAGCCTTGAAGATCGTCAGTAAGAAGGCGATCGATCTCGGCATGGAATTTACTCGCTGGCTTCTTTGGCTAACTCCGTTATTTGTTGCAGGCTGTCGAGATGGAAACCACCAAAATGCTCTCCGAGTATAAGGCGGAACTCGCCAAGTCTCGGGCTAATCTGGAGGCAGCCCAAATCCACGCGGCAGAGATGGAGTCTCTCCTGACCATTTTAGAAGCCAATGCGAGTTCCTCTTCTCCTCAGCCGCGGCCAGAGGACGATCCCCACTACGCCATCAAGCGATCTCGCATCCTGTGGGAGGAGATGTCGTCGGTTCGCCACGAGATAGCCCGCGCGGCAGGCAACGTCGTTCTTGCGAGGCTGGGGATTAGCGGGAAGCTCTATGAGTGGGAGAAGGAGTTCACAGTCGACGAACTCATCCCTGAGTTACTCGCCAAGACGGTCTCGCCAGATCGCCTTCCTTCACCATCGTCAGGCTCTGGCAGCAGCTGAAGTAGTGGCAGCGGCGGCAATGGCAGCGGCGAGGACGAAAGTGATGAAACCTGCAAGGAAGAGGATGCCGACATTGGAGATGAGGAACACCGGCCTGATACTGGCGACGATGAGTCCTAGTTGCTCGCTGATATTCCTCATACTAGCATGATAGCTGTTAGAGAACTTTTGTAACCAACACTGTATCTTGTAAAATTTTGAAATATTAACACAAGTTTGAATTACCACATTGTCGCCCCTTTTTACTTCTCACAAGCTTGTTGATTGATGATACTCGCTAGGCTCATAGTCTCGGGGGAGAATGAGTGATCGCGATGTTTTGCTCGCACGTCGAGATCGTTGATAATCGCGTAGTTGATACTCGCACGGTCGTAGTCGTTCTTCATAACTCGCATCCCGGTACTCGCCGGTAGCTACTCGCCATCCAAAACTCGCACTTTGCTATGTCATACTCGCATCTTCGCCGATGACTTTGTGCAAACTCGCCCCAATGTTGTTCGCATCATCCCACCGGGAAGTTTGGTATCACCTGAGGAGGTCGTTGGCCAATGTGCAGGAGAGGGGCTCATGCAAGGATTTGGACTTACTAGGACCTACCACTCGAGGACTTGAACATTGTTGGAGTCCACAGCTCTCAGGAGCCTTGCTCGACTGGAGTGGTGTAGGTATACTCAGGGAGGCACGTAGTCGGTCTGTAGGAGAGGAGCTCGTACAGAGGTCTCGGACTACGACATCACTACAGCAAGGAACTCGATCTCACTCGCGGAGGTCTGCGGCCAATATGCAGGAGAGGAGCTCGTGCAGGGACTTGGACTTACAGGGACCTACCACTCGAGGACTTGAACATTGTTGGAGTCGACAGCTCTCAGGAGCCTTGCTCAACCGGAGTGGTGTAGGTCGACTCGAGGAGGCAAGTAGTCGGTCTGTAGGAGAGGAGCTCGTACAGAGGTCTCGAACTACCACATCACTCCAGCGAGGAACTCGATCTCACTCGACGAGGTCTGCGACCAATATGTAGGAGAGGAGCTCGTGCAGGGACTTGCACTTACGGGGACCTACCACTCGAGGACTTGAACATTGTTGGAGTCGACAGCTCTCAGGAGCCTTGCTCAACTGGAGTGGTGTAGGTCGACTCGGGGAGGCAAGTAGTCGGTCTGCAGGAGAGGAGCTCGTATAGAGGTCTCGGACTACGACATCACTCCAGCGAGCAACTCAATCTCACTCGAGGAGGTCTACGACCAATATGAAGTAGAGGAGCTCGTGCAGGGACTTGGACTTACGGGGACCTACCACTCGAGGACTTGAACATTGTTGGAGCCGACAGCTCTCAGGAGCCTTGCTCAACTGGAGTGGTTGAAAGATATAGTACCTAAACACCTAGAGGGGGGGTGAATAGGTGACCAAATTCTTTTTAACTTTTTATGGCAGCAATCAGTTTTTAACACAGATTTATATCTACTATTGCACAGCAATCACACAGCATTCACAGCAAACCACAGCACACAGAAGACACACAGTTTTATAGTGGTTCCCCAAGGTTTGGATACATCCACTTTCCCCTTTCGCCTATCTAGCAATGTACTAGATTCGGCCAAACTCCTCCACTATCTCAGAACCCAAAACTGGTTCCTACACCTCAGGCCCAAGGCCCTACAACTCAGCTTCTTCACAAAGCCTACACTCAGCCACAAAGGCCTACACTCAGCCACCAAGGCCTACTCTCAGCCACCAAGGCCTACACTCAGAGATTTCAATCTCCTACACTCGGGCACTCAAGCCCTACACTCATCCTTTATAATTGCAGGCTTACAAGACTCAGATCCAAAGGATCCTACAAAATAAAATGAATACAAAATTGTTAACTCAGCAACCCAGAGACAAGAGACGGGAGTTGTGAGTTTCTTGATGAGTTCTTGGAAGAACTCAGCTGAAATCAATCTGACTTAGCTTTCTTCAAAGCTTCTTGAAAGTAGAACTGAATAAGATTGACTCCTTCTGCAGTTGATCCTTGATCTCTGCTTCTTAAGATTCAGAATAAATCTGAACCCTTCTTCTCAGCCTGGTTCCAACGACTGATTTCTTGGATGGAGCTCTCTCTCTCCAACTTCTTAGATCTTCACTTGATAGCTAGATCTTCTTTAGACAATCACTTGATCTGAACTTTTTCCTCTTCAACTACTACTTTCTGTAGACAGCATAAGCCTATTTATAGGACTTCTTCATGGTAACCGGCTGGTTCGGTTCATAACTGAATTCTGACAACTCTGACAGATGTTGTAGACCGGCTGGAATGGCAGCTGTCAAGTCATCCAGTCAGTTCTTGAAAATTCTGTAACTATCTTTAAGTGTCGAGACTTTCTGTCTTTAAGTGTCGACACTTATAGATCAAGTGTCGACACAAGTTGTCTAAGTGTCGACACTAGTCTACAAGGTGTCGACACAACTCCTTGTGTTGTAGATTTTGTATCTCGACACTACTTCTTCTTCATGTGTTGACACTGAAATTGAGTGTCGACACAAGTACTTGTACTTCAGAATTTTGCTGAATTCTTCTAAGTGTCGACACAACACCTTTGTGTCGACACATCTTCATGTGTTGAATCTGTTAAGTGTCGACACTGCTTCTTGGTGTCGACACATGTCTTCAGTGTTGATACTTGCTGAGTGTCGACACATTGCTCTGGGTGTCGACACATTCTTCTTCTGTCGAGACTCTGGCTAAGTGTCGACACATTCCCTTAGTGTCGACACTTGTACTTAGAATATTTTTGTTCATCTTTGCTGATCTTTACTAAGTGTCGACACAGCTCCTTGTGTTGCCACTTTCTTTAATTGTTGAGTCTTCAGCTGAGTGTCAACATATTGTTCTGGGTGTCGACACTTACTTCCAGTGTTGACTCTTCTGCTGAGTGTCGACACATTGTTCTGGGTGTCTACACTTGTACTTAGTCTCTGCTGACTTTTGCTGAGTGTCGACACAGCCTCCAAGTGTCGACACTTTCTAATGTAGGCACAGTTTTACTGGGTGTCGACACAACTGCTATGTGTCGACACAGCTTTACTGCACTCTTCTTCATTGAGTGTCGACACAGCTTCTTGTGTCGACACTTTCTGTCTGGTGTCGACTCAGCATCCCTGGTGTCGACACAATGACTCCAAGTGTCGACACTGTTTGCCTGGGTGTCGACACAAGTCTTCTTAAGTGTCGACACATTGCTCCTTGGTGTCGACACATGGACTTAGAAACTTTTCTTCTTTCCTGCAAATACTTAGCCTGCACAAGTAAACTCAAAACACATCAAATACATTTTGATGTATATCATTGAGTTGGGTGAGGCTTCTTCAAATCAGGTACATTTAGACCAATGTAACCAACAATCTCCCCCTATTTGGAGAAGTCATAACCCTTAGTCAATGATATACAACATTCATAATAAAATTACAAAATGATGTAAAGCAGGATTATATATAGCAGGACAATCATAAACATGTAATAATCAAACATGTATACATAGACATCATCACAGAACAAATATGAAATAGATTTAACATATAACACATTGTTCTAATATCTGTCATATTCATTTTTCAAAAAGTTTACATAATGTTTTACATCAAAAGATTACATAGTAAACTTTAAGAAAATTCTAATTCTATTTCTGTTCAGGCTCCTTGATCATTATTCCTTTTCCAGCTTGTACTTTGGCTTGAACAGGAGCTTCAGTAACTTCAGCATCAGCAGGCTTCTTGCCTTTCAGATCTTTCTTCTTAAGTTCCTCAGCCTTAATCTTTTGCCTCTCAAAATAATGATATGGCTTGGGAAAGTACTTGCTAGGCTCCAGAGCAGTAGGAGGTAGCTTTCCCATCTTGACCTTTCTTCTGTATTGAACTATAGCCTCCTGCCTTGACTCATGCTTTCTCCATTCAGCCTCAGAAAACCATTTATTCCTGTCATGGATGTTATCCTTTACTGCTTTCCATGCTGTCAAAATAATGTTCCTAGAGGTGGGGCTCCACTGCTCAAAGTCAGGTCTTTGTTCAGCTTGCTCCCTGAACCTCTTCTTTGACAATCTGGTTTCTTCTTCAGCTTGCTCCTTCAAGATAGCTTCTTGTAAAGCTTCAGAGACAGGCTGAACAACTTTCTCTAGTATAACATTGTCCTTACCCCCAGGTGGGCTATACATGGACTGTATGTCAGCATGGATCATGTCAAAATCTGGTGGAGGATAGATCACTTGAGATACTTCTGGTTGCTCACCTCCAAGATAGGCAGGATTAATTCCAGATTCTGCTACATTATCATCATCACAAAGAGGAGGATAACCAAGAGTGGCTCTGATGGAATTAGAAACCCATTTTGCATGGTCAGAGCCAGCTTTGACTAAGACCTTCTCCCCCTTTATGACTTCTCTTTCTATGTGATCCCTTAAGTCATCTTTTTGAAATCTGATTTGGGCATTGAGATAATTGACTCCATCCCTGTAGAAAGGTCTTAACCTTTGGAGTTTTTCAGAGATCAGCTTCTGAGAGTCTTGAATAGTAGTTGTAATATCAGTTAAGCTCTCTTGCAGTGATTTATCAAAAGCTGTCATAGCAGTAGCAGTAGAAGTTGTCAGGCCAGCAGCAATGTTCTTCATTTCTGTGATAATAGCATTGTGAGATTGTGTCAAATTGTCATTCATTCTTATTTTGTTCTCTAGAACATACCCCTGCTTCTGTGCTATGTCATCTACTTGAGCCTTTATCTTTTCCTGATGTGTAGCAAGATACACTACTGCATTCCCACCCTTGTGGAAGCAGTCAGTCATCTCTTTCTTATTAAGATTCATCTCAAATCTTATTGACTTGATATCCTGGGCCAGATCAAATTGCAATAATTTCTGCCCTTCATCCATATACTTCTCAATTGCCTGCCTGTGCTCATCCAGTTTAATTTGTATTGCAACCATCAGTGCACTATAATCAACAGTTGGAGATGGCTGTGATATAGGCTGTGGAGCAACAGTTTGTAAGGCCTTTTTGTAACTCTGGCTTCTTCTCCTGAAAACTTGAAACTTTCTTTTCTTAGCCCTTGTAGCCTCCTCATCTTCAGAAGCTGAGGAGCTAGCTATCTCTACCCTCTCCTTAGGTAGCTCTTCAACATCTTGTGGCTTTTCAGGTTCTATTCTTGCAGGCTCTTCAATAATTGGCACTTGCTCCCCCTCAACTGGAGCATTCTCCCCCACAGCAGCAGCAGTTTCCTTGTCAAAATCTGCTTGATCCAGATTTAGAAAAAAATCTTCCATGGTATACTCTTGTGGAGAATGAGCTGGAGAAATTCTGGGCTCATCTACCACTGGATCAGATACAAACTGAGCTGCAGCAGATGTGTCTTCCATGACAACATTTGGGACTTGACTAGCAGTCTGTGGTTGCTGATAAACATCAGACAAATCAGTATCTTCTATAGGAAAAACCAAAGCATTAAGCTCAGTAATTACCTCTAGAATTGTGGTTATAGCTTGCTCACTTTCAAGAGGAGTGGGTTCTTCCACAACTAGTGGCTCCCCATGGATGTGATCTTTGTATATGGGGCTAGCTTGAGGTACCTCCCCCTGGATTTCAGCAACTTCTTGTTGAGCAGTAGACTTCTCAATAGTCTCTTCTTCATGCTCATCAGGTGTGAAGACAACTTGCTCTTCACTTTCAGAGCTACTGGATGGATCCTGAGCCACTGGGGCAGATTTCTTCTTCTTCTTGAGTGGGGTTTACTTTTCAGAAGTGATCTTCTCAGGGGTTGGCATCTTCTTAGTCAACACCCTGTCCCATCTGTAGAAGATCCTCATATCCATCTTTCTCATATGGTTGATTTTTGTTCCAGCTGCTTGACTCATTATCTCTGGAATACTTCCAGCAAGGTATAGACTTATGATCCTGCCCAAGTTGGGCTTCTTTAGGCCTTCTTTAATTTTCTCAAATATCACAACATACCAATCTGTCTTCAAAGTAAAGATTATCCTTGTCATAATGTTGAACATATGGGCTGATATCCGATCATGCCCTCCTGGCTTACTTAAGATGACCTTGCCAACAATTTCTGATAGGAATTTCCCTTGACTGTTCATTCCTTTCCTATTGAAAACTGAGCTAATTTTCATCTTAGCATCCAGTCCACACCATGATAATGCATCTCTGGACCTGGAAGCTGTAACCTCTTCTTCTTCCTTAGTTCTAGGCAGCTGAAGTACTTTTCTCAGACTTTTTGAAGAGACCTTAACCTTCTCACCATGAACCCTGGATTTAATCTTGAATCCAGATTCGTCCACTACAGCACCATTGAGGAATTCCAGTACTTCCTTCTTCCAGATTTTAGTAGGTTCAGAAACAAGGAATTCCAACCCCGAGTCTGCTACTAGGGTTACTACAGTCTTGATTTCTTGGTCGGCATCATCAAAAGCATTGCGCACAAGCTCGTAGCCTTCGTTGACGTTCTCCTCAAGCTTTGGCGTCATTAGGGTTTGATGAATTTGACTGGAGAGAAGAGAGGTGTCGACACAAAAGTTTTGGTCTCGAAACTTTTGAAAGCGTGTCGACAGACTAAGGCAAAACCCTATTTATACCTTTCTAGTTTTGAAGATGAAAAGGCGGGCAGCCAACTTAAATTGTGTCGACACTGTCGATAAGTGTCGAAACTGACTTATAATGTCTCGACACATATGTGTCGACACAAGTTTAGTCAACAGATTATATGTGTCGACACTTGTTTATGTGTCGACACCACTTAGCTCGACACATAGTCGAGACTTTACTTAGATAATTCTGAGTAAACACTATGTGTCGACACCACCTTGGTTGTGTCGACACCAACTTGTCATGTGTCGACACTAATATTCTGAAGTGTCGACACCACCTTCCTAGATGTGTCGACACCTTTTTCCTGAAGTGTCGACACCACTATTCTGTGTCAACACATAGATCTCTGTGTGTCGACACCTTTTTACTTAGCCATTTCCAATTCTACAAACTTACTCTAAGTTTATCATTCCTAGTTCAATTTTAAACCTATTGAACTTAGCTTCTTCTAGGGGCTTAGTATACATATCAGCTAGTTGATTATCTGTTTTAACATATTCTAGTAAAATATCTTCTTTCTCTACATGCTCCCTAAGAAAATGATATTTTATCTCAATATGTTTAGTTCTACTATGGGAAATAGGATTATGTGCAATTGAAATAGCACTTGTAGAATCACAGAAGAGTGGAGTTCTACTTACCTGAAATCCATAGTCCTCAAGCTGATGTTGTATCCACAGAAGTTGAGCACAGCAACTTCCTGCAGCCACATATTCTGATTCTGCAGTGGAGATAGCCACACTTGTTTGCTTTTTGCTACTCCATGAAATCAGTCTTCCACCTAGGAATTGACAGGTTCCAGAAGTGCTTTTTCTGTCTTCTTTGCATCCTGCAAAGTCTGCATCTGAATAACCTGTTAGATCAAAATCCCCATTCCTAGGGTACTAGAGGCCTAGATAAGGAGTGCCCTATAGATATCTCAATATCCTTTTGACTGCTGTCAAATGAGACTCTTTAGGGCAGGCTTGATACCTTGCACAGACACATGTAGCATACATTATATCCGGTCTACTTGCAGTCAAGTATAATAGGGAGCCAACTATCCCTCTATACAAGGTTTCATCTACAGGTTTCCCTGCATCATCCTTGCTAAGAGACATACTTGACCCCATAGGAGTCTTCATGGTACTGGATGAATCCATACCATACTTCCTTATGAGTTCTAGGGTGAACTTGGACTGGCAAATGGATAATCCATTCTCAGTCTATCTTACTTGGAGACCCAAGAAAAACTTTATCTCTCCCATACTACTCATCTCAAATTGACCTTGCATTAGTTTTGCAAACTTTTTGCAAAGGCTACTTTTAGTAGACCCAAATATAATGTCATCTACATATATTTGGACTAGTATTACTTTGCCTCTAGATTCCCTAAGGAATAGAGTCTTGTCTATTTTCCCCTTGAACTTATTCTCAATGAGGAAACTAGACAGGCTTTCATACCAAGCCCTAGGGGCTTGCTTTAACCCATATAAAGCTTTCCTAAGTCTATAGACATGATTAAGTAGAGTTGAATCAACAAAACCTGAGGGTTGTTCCACATAGACTTCTTCTTTAAGATTACCATTTAGAAATGCTGACTTGACATCCATTTGGTAAACTTTGAATCCTTGATAGGTTGCATTGGCCAGGAACAGCCTTATGGCTTCCAGTCTGCCTATTGGAGCAAAGGTTTGATCAAAAACAATACCTTCTTCCTGCCTATATCCTTTAGCAACCAATCTTGCTTTGTTCTTAATGATGACTCCTTGTTCATCCATCTTGTTCCTATAGATCCACTTGGTTCCAATTATATTGTGGTCTTTTGGTTTAGGAACAAGCTCCCAGACCTTGCACCTCTTGAACTGATTGAGTTCTTCTTGCATTGCCTCAATCCAAAGAGGGTCTTTGATGGCTTCTTCAAACTTCTTAGGTTCAACTTGGGATAGAAAGCTGGAGTAGATTGCTGCATTCAGGTTTCTGCTCCTTGTTTGTACCCCTTGTCTTGGATCACCAATGATTTGCTCAGCTGGATGATCTCTTAGATGCCTATTGGCTGGAGGCATCCTGACTTCAGGTTGAGCTTCTTCAACATCTTCATCATGCTGTACACCTTGAACTTCATCAGCAATTGGTACATGTAGTTCTCCCCCTGGACAACAGCCACTGTCTTCTACTTGTTGCCTTGCAGTTGGTACTTCTTCTAGAGTAAGCTTGTCCATCTTCTTGGTTATACCTGAGGAGCTGCATACACTACTAGACAACTCATTGTTAATAATCCTAGTTTCATCAAATACTACATGTACAGTCTCTTCTATAACTTGAGTAGTCAAGTTGTAGACTCTATAAGCCTTACTATTGTTGCTGTACCCAACAAAAATTCCCTCTTGGGACTTGGCAGCAAACTTAGTCAAGTAAGACTTTCCATTGTTAAGTATGAAGCACATACAACCAAAGATCCTGAAGTAGGATAGGTTTGGTTTCCTGCCTTTCACAACCTCATAGGGGGTCTTGTTGAGGCTTTTAGTTATGGTAGCCCTATTGATAACATGGCATGCAGTATTAACTGCTTCAGCCCAGAAATATTATGGTAGTGATGTATCACTTAAAAGGGTCCTACCAGCCTCAATCAAGGTTCTATTCTTCCTTTCAGCAATGCCATGTTGCTGAGTTGTTCTTGGTGAAGAAAACTCTTGAAATATCTCAAAGTCTTCACATAGTTTTGTCATGCCATCAGACTGAAACTCAATACTATGGTCACTTCTTATTTTGACCACGGTACTATTTAGTTCATTCCGAATTTGTCTAACAAAGATATAGAAGACATTGGGTGTTTCAGATTTCTGTCTTAGAAAGAACACCCAGGAGAACCTTGAGTAGTCATCTACAACTACAAAGGTATAGACCTTCCTACCTAAGCTGTGAACTGGCATTAAACCAAAGAGATCCATATGCAAGAGGTATAAGCACCTTACAGCATCTTTGTTCTCAATGCTTCTAAAGGTGGATCTAGTCTGCTTGCCCTTTTGACAAGCTGAGCAAATACCATCTTTAACACACTTAACTTGAGGACCATTCCTCACAAACTCTTTGCTAAAGAGTTTGCCAATTGTCTTGTAGTTTAGATGAGCTAGCCTCTTGTGCCATTTGACACAATGAGAGACTGTCTCATCAGCTACAAGACACACTTGAGAACCATTGGTCTCACACATAATGTCTAGGCAGTAGACATTCCTCTTTCTATAGCCAGTCAAAATGATCTCTTGATCATTTGACCTCTTGATATGACAACCATCCTTAACAAATGAGATGTCATATCCTACATCACTTAATTGACTTATACTAATTAGGTTATGTTTCAAACCTTTAACATAAGCCACTTGAGTAATGGTAACTAAGTTACTAGAAATGTTACCAAACCCTTTGATGATTCCTTTTTCAGAACCACCAAAGGTGACTTTTGGAACATTTTTGATTGGAATGTAGTCCCTTAGTAATCCCTTTGTTCCAGTCATATGTCTGGAACATCCACTGTCCAAGTACCATATTGGGGCATGGCCACTTGGACTCACCTGCAAAACAGATTAGTGAACCTTAGAACCCAAAGAATTCTTGGGTCCTTGGTACTTGTTAGTTTGCATCCTGACAAGGCTACCTGCTGGTTTTCCAACAGGCAGATTGCTACTCACTTTGGAACTAGCATTGTGTCAACAGTCCATTGAAAAGTAGCCTACCTTGCCACAGCACCAACACTCAAACTTATTGTACCTTTGCTTAGGTACTGTCTTTGCTGTTTTATCTACAGCAGACTTGTTGAGAGTTGGGGCTTTGCCCTTGAACTTGGTCTTGGACTGAACAGTCCTTGCTGGTCTAGTAAATCCCAGTCCAGCTTTACCTTTTTGATGATCAAATTCATCAATCAAAGGTAGAACTGACTTAGGTTTAGAAAACCTAACAACTAAGTCCTTCTCCTTCTGAAGATTAATCTCCAGACTCTTGATTTGATCATTCTTAAATGATATAGTTCCCATCGGAATCACAGTTATGTGCTTCAGTCTGCCTATCTCATTAAGCTTTTGATCAAATGACTTCTCAAACTCAGTTGCAGCACCTTTAAGATTAGCAATTTCCTTTGCCTGACTTTTTGCTAGGGACTTGCTCTTCTTATAAGCTTGCAACAGAACTTTATATTCATCTATCAACTGATGAATATCTTCTTCAGACTCAGATTCACTCTCATCATTTGACAATGATGAATCTGATTCTGTACTGACACAAGAAATTGAACTAAAAGTTGAACTTTGTACCTTACTAGGTCCTGGCTGCTCCAGGATTTTGTCACCTGCTGTCAATGTCATTAGTCCTTGGCACTGACAGTCTTCTTGCTAATATATAGAATTCATAATCTGCATGAACTCTTCTTCTTCTTCCTCAGCAAACAGCCCTATATATCCCTCAGCATCTGACTCAGTTTCTGAAGAAGAGATATCTGACAGGCTCTTGTCCTTTTTGGCAACAAAAGACTTCTCCTTCTTTCCCTTGTATTGAGTCCTTTTCTTATCACTAGACTCCTTCCTTTTTTCTGGACAATCTGCTATGACATGTCCTTGTCTATTACAGCAATAGCACACAATTTTTGATAGTGTAGCTTTGCTAGACTTGGACTTTTTCCTGTCTTTCTTTGAAGACTTCTTTTTCTGATAAGAGTCTTCCTTTCCCTGTGATGTAGAAGGCCTTGTCCTCCACTATTTCTTCTTTAAGAATTTCTGAAAATGTCTTGTGAAGGCAACAAAGTCCTCATCACTTTCACTGCTTTCAGATTTTGTGCTGACTGACTCATCTGACTCAGATTCAACTACCTTTGGAGGTGGAGTTGGTGACTTACTCCTGTACTTTCTGGGGGCTTCTGATTTAAAGGCCACTGTTCTTTCATTGTGTTCATTTCTTGTGGATTTCTCCTCTTCTTTCCTCACCAGCAACTGCATTTCATAGGACAGTAGTTTGCCAAAAAGTGTTAGTGGAGGAATTTCTCCCAGCTTTGCCATTTCCCTGATGGCACAGATCTTGGTGTCCCAATCTTTTGTTAGGGACCTTAGAAACATATCATTGAGTTCATAATTACTGAACTCTCTGCCATAGGACATGAGCTCATTCACTATCCTGTAGAATTTTTTATAGCACTCAGTTATGCTATCAGCTTTTTCTTGTCTAAAACTTTCATACTCTTGATTTAGCAAGGATTTTCTGTCTTGCCTAACTTCTTCAGAACCCTCCATATACACAATAAGAGTATCCGACATCTCTTTGGCTGTCTTACAGTGTATTAGATTCTGAAAGTTGCATCATCTATGACACTCACTATAATGTTTTGAGTCCTCTTGTCCATGGTGGCTAGAACAATCTCATCCTTTGTCATTTCAGAGAAATCCTTTGGTGTTCTCTGATTTGCATCTAATACTGACACCTTCATTGGCACATATGACCCTTCCTTTACTGTGATATAAATCCTAGGGTCTGAAGCTTCCATAAAGAGTCTCACCCTTTCCTTCCAGATCCCAAAGATCTCTTTCCTAAATATGGGTAGCTTCATGGATCCCAATTCCTTGTGATTTTCAGTGGATCCCATGGTTCTTGATGTTCTTGATTCTGTAATTCACTTAGACTGAATCTGCCAACAGGATCTACTCAGACAGTTATGTCGCTTTTTGAGTAACCTGGCTCTGATACCACTTGAAATATATAGTACCTAAACACCTAGAGGGGGGGGGGGTGAATAGGTGACCAAATTCTTTTTAACTTTTTATGGCAGCAATCAGTTTTTAACACAGATTTATATCTACTATTGCACAGCAATCACACAGCATTCACAGCAAACCACAGCACACAGAAGACACATAGTTTTATAGTGGTTCCCCAAGGTTTGGGTACATCCACTTTCCCCTTTCGCCTATCTAGCAATGTACTAGATTCGGCCAAACTCCTCCACTATCTCAGAACCCAAAACTGGTACCTACACCTCAGGCCCAAGGCCCTACAACTCAGCTTCTTCACAAAGCCTACACTCAGCCACAAAGGCCTACACTCAGCCACCAAGGCCTACTCTCAGCCACCAAGGCCTACACTCAGAGATTTCAATCTCCTACACTCGGGCACTCAAGCCCTACACTCAGCCTTTATAATTGCAGGCTTACAAGACTCAGATCCAAAGGATCCTACAAAATAAAATGAATAAAAAATTGTTAACTCAGCAACCCAGAGACAAGAGAGGGGAGTTGTGAGTTTCTTGATGAGTTCTTGGAAGAACTCAGCTGAAATCAATCTGACTTAGCTTTCTTCAAAGCTTCTTGAAAGTAGAACTGAATAAGATTGACTCCTTCTGCAGTTGATCCTTGATCTCTGCTTCTTAAGATTCAGAATAAATCTGAACCCTTCTTCTCAGCCTGGTTCCAGCGGCTGATTTCTTGGATGGAGCTCTCTCTCTCCAACTTCTTAGATCTTCACTTGATAGCTAGATCTTCTTTAGACAATCACTTGATCTGAACTTTTTCCTCTTCAACTACTACTTTCTGTAGACAACATAAGCATATTTATAGGACTTCTTCATGGTAACCGGCTGGTCCGGTTCATAACTGAATTCTGACAACTCTGACAGATGTTGTAGACCGGCTGGAATGGCAGCTGTCAAGTCATCCAGTCAGTTCTTGAAAATTCTGTAACTGTCTTTAAGTGTCGAGACTTTCTGTCTTTAAGTGTCGACACTTATAGATCAAGTGTCGACACAAGTTGTCTAAGTGTCGACACTAGTCTACAAGGTGTCGACACAACTCCTTGTGTTGTAGATTTTGTATCTCGACACTACTTCTTCTTCATGTGTTGACACTGAAATTGAGTGTCGACACAAGTACTTGTACTTCAGAATTTTGCTGAATTCTTCTAAGTGTCGACACAACACCTTTGTGTCGACACATCTTCATGTGTTGAATCTGTTAAGTGTCGACACTGCTTCTTGGTGTCGACACATGTCTTCAGTATTGATACTTGCTGAGTGTCGACACATTGCTCTGGGTGTCGACACATTCTTCTTCTGTCGAGACTCTGGCTAAGTGTCGACACATTCCCTTAGTGTCGACACTTGTACTTAGAATATTTTTGTTGATCTTTGCTGATCTTTACTAAGTGTCAACACAGCTCCTTGTGTTGATACTTTCTTCAAGTGTTGAGTCTTCAGCTGAGTGTCAACATATTGTTCTGGGTGTCGACACTTACTTCCAGTGTTGACTCTTCTGCTGAGTGTCGACATATTGTTCTGGGAGTCTACACTTATACTTAGTCTCTGCTGACTTTTGTTGAGTGTCGACACAGCCTCCAAGTGTCGACACTTTCTAATGTAGGCACAGTTTTACTGGGTGTCGACACAACTGCTATGTGTCGACACAGCTTTACTGCACTCTTCTTCATTGAGTGTCGACACAGCTCCTTGTGTCGACACTTTCTGTCTAGTGTCGACTCAGCATCCCTGGTGTCGACACAATGACTCCAAGTGTCGACGCTGTTTGCCTGGGTGTCGACACAAGTCTTCTTAAGTGTCGACACATTGCTCCTTGGTGTCGACACATGAACTTAGAAACTTTTCTTCTTTCCTGCAAATACTTAGCCTGCACAGGTAAACTCAAAACACATCAAATACATTTTGATGTATATCATTGAGTTGGGTGAGGCTTCTTCAAATCAGGTACATTTAGACCAATGTACCCAACAGTGGTGTAGGTCGACTTGGGTGGGCAAGTAGTCAGTCTGCAGGATAGGAGCTCGTACAGAGGTCTCGGACTACGACATCACTCCAGTGAGTAACCCGATCTCACACGAGGAGGTCTGCGACTAATATGCAGGAGAGGAGCTCGTACAGTGACTTGGACTTATGGGGACATACCACTCGAGGACTTGAACATTGTTGGAGTCGACAGCTCTCAGGAGCCTTACTCAACTGGAGTGGTATAGGTCGACTCGGGGAGGAAAGTAGTCGGTCTGCAGGAGAGGAGCTCGTACATAGGTCTCGGACTACGACATCACTCCAGCGAGGAACTCGATCTCACTCGAGGAGGTCTGCGACCAATATGAAGGAGAGGAGTTCGTGCAGGGACTTGGACTTACGGGGACCTACCGCTCGAGGACTTGAACATTATTGGAGTCGATAGCTCTCACGAGCCTTGCTCAACTGGAGTGGTGTAGGTCTACTCAGGGAGGCAAGTAGTCGGTCTGCAGGAGAGGAGCTCGTACAGAGGTCTCGGACTACGGCATCACTCCAGCGAGGAACTCGAACTCACTCGAGGAGGTCTGCGACCAATATGCAGGAGAGGAGATCGTGCAGGGACTTGGACTTACGGGGACCTACCACTCGAGGACTTGAATACTGTTGGAGTGGACAGCTCTCAGGAGCCTTGCTCATCTGCAGTGTTGTAGGTCGACTCGGGGAGGCAATTAGTCATTCTGCAGTAGAGGAGCCCGTATAGAGTTCTCAGACTATGTCATCACTCCAGCAAGGAACTGATCTCACTCGAGGAGGTCTGCGGCCAATATGCAGGAGAGGAGGTCGTGCAGGAATTTGGACTTACGGGGACCTACCACTCGAGAACTTGAACATTTTTTCCTGTTGCTTTAAGAATTTGAAGAATTTGAAAATAATTAAGCGCATCGATATTTTTGAGGGAGAAGAAATTAGAAATTGAACGACGATCTTGTCGACGTCGTGTTGGGAGGTTGGCGTCCAACCCTGTTCCTGATAGTTCCTCCAGTCGGAGGAGAGATGCAACCGGGGGTAGCTATGCCGACATTTAAGGGGGAGCTGATCTCGGCCGTCAGTGCAGGGTTCCGGTCTTACAAGGGCGCTTATATCCCGAGGCATCGTCCCATCGTCCGAATTGGGTTATCCATAAGAAACAGGTCGAAGGCACATTTCCCAATCCAACCGCTGCGATCGCTCTCAGCTCTGCCGACTGGCTATAAGCGCAAATGCAAGAGCGAGGGGTTGTGTCTTTCCGAGAGTCCTCCAGGACGCACTCGCGACTAACATATTCCCTTGGGCCTATCATGCCTCCCTAGCTACTGGAGGGGAAGCCTGGCCAAGTTGATCCTTCCTCAAATCCGAGAGGTTGGGGGTCCAGACCTGTTCTTGCTAGTTCCTCTAGTCGGAGGAGAGATGCAGTCGGGGGTAGCTAGGCCGATATGCAAGGGGGGAGCTGATCTCGACCGTCAATGCAGGGGTCTGATCTTACAAGGATGCTTATATCCTGAGGAATCGTGCCATCATCCGAACTGTGCTATCCAGGGGGAACAAGTTGACGGCCAGCTTCTCGGATCGATCTTGAAGTAAAACCTTGAGTTCCTAGAAAGCTTGCGATAAAAAACAAGATGAATAGTAGAAGAATAGCTGCCATTGCATATATGTAAAAGTATGTATAAACAAAATATATCATAAGCTGCTAAGGATAGAACCTTTTCAGGTCATCCCCGCTCCAAGTACCTCCCAGCTGCTCTCCAACCTGATCCTGGAGATAATAGCCCCCGGTGGCCAAGGCTTCCTAGACAATGAAGGGACCTTCCCAATTCGAATGCAGCTTGCCCACTGTTGCTCCTCTTCCTGCGGTGTCTCCCTTTTTCATAACCAGATCTCCAGCGAGAAAATGCTTTAGACGGACATTTTTGTCAAAGCGCTTCTCCATGCGCCGTTTGATATCCTCTTGGCGGATGGAGGCCAAGTCACGAAGCTCTTCCACAAAATCCAGTGAGAGTCTTTGGGCGTCCTCATTTTCCAAGCGCCATTCTTCGCCACCATCTCCAGCTGCTATAACTCTCGGGCTCCGAACCTCGAATTCCACTAGGATGAGTGCCTCAGACCCGTGGGATAATTTAAAAGGAGTTTCCCCCGTGGACGAGTTTGGAGTTGTCCTCAAAGCCCAGAGAACCGAGGGGAGCTGCTCCGCCCAGTTGCCTTTCAAGTTGGTGACTTTCTTCTTCAGAAGGTTGATAATCAACTTGTTGGCGGCTTCCACCTGTCCATTGCTGCGAGGATGATGCACAGAGGCGAATCGAAGATCCGTCCCTAGCTGCTTGCAGAAGTCCTCTAACTCTAAGCTGGCGAACTGCGGCCCGTTGTCGGTGACGATGGCCAGAGGAATCCTGAACCTTCATGCAATTTCCCCCCAAATGAAGTTCTTCATGATCTGCGACGTGGTCTTGGCTAAGGCCTTTGCCTCGATCCACTTGGAGAAGTAGTCGATCATGACAAGCACGAACTTTCTCTGCCCGCTGGCCTGAGGAAAGGGGCCGATCAAGTCCATTCCCCAGATGGCTAAGGGCCATGGAGCAGTGATCGAGCGAAGGTGCTGAGCTGGCTGTAGTAGAAGAGGCGCGAAGAGCTGGCACTAGAGGCCCTTTTTGGATAAGCCCTCCGCATCCTTCCTAATGGTGGGCCAGAAGTACCCATGCATTGGAATCCTTTGTTCAATAGTCCGAGCCACCGAGTGACTGCCGCACTCTCTTGAGTGAATCTCCTCCAGGATACGAGGTACTTCAACCTCTGACATGCATCGAGCCAGAGGGCCTGAAATGGTCTTGCAGTAGAGTTCTCCTTCTTGAAGCAAATAATAGGCAGCTTTGTAGCGAAACTTCCTCTGGTCTCCTTCGCTGGCATGTATCTGACCCGTTGCTAGAAAAGAAACAAACAGATCCCTCCAAGATGCCCTCTGCTCGATCTCCATCATCTCCCCTTCCTCGATGGATGGTTGGAAAAGTTCAGTCACGATCCCCCCAGCTCGAGGGACGTATTTGGCAAGATAGTCAGCTTCTGAATTCTTCTCTCGGGGCACGTGCTCGACAAAGAAAGATTGAAACCCTCCAATCAGACTTTTCACCTTGATCAAGTACCGCTGCAGAATCGGGTCGTTCACCTCGAACTCGCCTCTGATCTGGGAAGCAACTACCATCGAGTCGGTGAAGGCCCGGATATCTCTAATCCCCAACTCCTTGGCGAGATGCAAGCCGGCCACCATGGCTTTGTCCTCCTCCTGATTGTTGGTAACTGGGAAGAGAATCTCGACTGCTTGCTCGATCCTGGTTCCCTGAGGGCTTACGAGCACGACTCCGTCTCCCACAGAATATCAGCCTGAAGCCCCATCCACAAACATCTTCCAAGACACCGTGCTAGAAGAGCCTTCCTCTCCCTCTACCTCGGCCGAGAAGTCGTCGAGGAAATCCGCCACCGCCTGTGCCTTGATTGCCACCCTTAGAGAGTAAGAAATATCGAACTCGCTAAGCTCCACCGTTCACTTTGCTAGCCTGCCAGAGTTCTCCACTCCATCCAGGATACTCCGTAGAGGATGATCGGAGACGACCCTGATGGAGTGAGCTTGAAAATATGGGCGGAGCCTTCGAGCCGAAACCAACAAAGCGAACACCAGCTTATCCAAAATAGGGTACCTCGTCTCCGCCTGCCGCAGCACTATACTAACATAGTAGATAGGAAGCTGCCTCTTGCCTTCCTCCCGAACCAGCACCGAACTAATTGCTTCCGCCTCGACTCCTAGGTAGAGGAAAAGATCTTCATTACCCCGCCGCCCCTAGAGGAGAGGAGCTTGGGTTAGCTGTTGCTTGAGCTTTCCGAAATCCTCCTCGCACTCTGCCATCCACTCGAACTTCTGATTTCCCCGAAGGGTCTTGAAGAACGGAGAGCACTTCTCCCCTGCCTTGGACAAAAAATGGCTGAGGCTTGCCAGCCTTCCAGTCAGCCTTTGGACTTCCTTAGGATCCCTTGGCGATGCCATCTCCAGAATGGCCTTCACCTTGTCTGGATTAGGTTCCACCCCCTGGGGGTAAGGAGGTGACCCAGAAATTTTCCCCTTCCTGCACCGAAGATGCACTTGGCTGGATTGAGTCGCATCTTGTACTTCCTCAGTGTTGCAAAGGTCTCCACCAGATCCATTATATGCTCTGCGACGCTTTTACTCTTGACGAGGAGGTCATCTACGTAAACCTCCAAGTTCCGCCCCTTCTGCCCCTTGAAGATTTGATCCATCATCATCTAATAAGTTGCGCCAGCATTCCTGAGCCCGAAGGGCATCATCTTGTAGCTATAGCAGCCATCGCTGGTTATGAAAGAGATGTCCCGGCAGTCGGGGGGATGCATCCGGATCTGGTGATATCCTGAAAAAGCATCAAGAAAAATCATCACAGGAAACCCAACGGGGGAATCAACCAGCGCGTCGATTTGAAGCAAGGGGTAGCAATCCTTAGGGCAAGCTTTATTCAACATTGAAAAATCGATACATAAACGCAAGCCTCCTCCAGGCTTTTTCACCATTACAACATTGGAGACCCATCCTGGATACTGGATCTCCGAGACAAACCCTGTCTTTAGCAGCTTCTCCACCTCTTCCCTGATCGGCTCGGCCAGCATGGCGGCGCTCTTCCTCTGCTTTTGTCGAACTGGAGCCACCACAGGCTCCAGTTGAGTCGATGACAAGCAACATCGGCGTCCACCCCCGGTATCTTGGCGACGCTCCATGCAAAGACATCAACGTTGCTCTGCAGGCAAGCAGCCAGCTCTATCTTCCCCCCAAGCGACAAGGATCCTCCTACCTTCAGCAGTCCCGGCTCTCCTCCTCAAGAGGTCACCTCTATCTCCTCCACCTCCTCAGCAGCACACAACCATTTTTCCTTCTCCAGCAACTCCTCCAGCTTCTCTGCGTCACCCATCCAGCTGATGGTGCTGACGGCATTCAAGTAGCACTCCCTGGAAGACTTGGGATCTCCCTGATCCTGATCTGCACATCTCCGTGGCAGTACTTCAGGCACTGGTGGTACGACGACGGAATGGCCCTGAAGTAGTTGATAAGAGGCCGCCCGAAGATGACATTATACCCACTCGGTGCGTCGATGATGATAAAGCGGCTTCAGATCGACGTCCCCCCCGAGCGTGACCAGCAGCTCCACTGCCCCCTCCACTTCTTTCTTCTCTCCTGAGAAGCCAAAAAGCGGTCCATCTGTAGCTTGGACCCGAGACGCTTCCACCTGAACCCCGATGAAAGTTCTTTTGAAGATGACATTCACCGAACTCCCGTTATCTGCGAGGATTCGGTCAACGGTGAAGTCCTCGATGTCAGCTTGGATCACCAGGGCGTCATGGAAGGGGTTCTCATTCCCCAGCATATCTTCCTCCGAGAAGGTGATCTCCTCTAATGGCGGCGGGGTCTGCGATGTCGAAGCGACGTTCTTCCGATAGATCTTGTGAAGACTTCCCTTGCGGGAAGCTCCAAGCCCGGCCCCTCCATTGATCACACCTACATGCCCACCTCCTGGGCCATGTATTACTTCCCCACGAGTCCCCAGATCGACTCGATCCTCATTCCTCCTCCTTGTTGGAGCTTGGAATGCCACCTGCCCCACCGTGGCCTCCTGCCTCTGTTGCTCTCATTCCGCCGCTCCTGCCTCCAGCCTCCTCCTTGCTTCCCAAAACTCGGGGCAATCTAATGTCCCGTGCCCCTCTACTCTATGAATATCGCAGTAAAGTGGAATCGCTGTAACGCCCCCGGTTTTTTCTTTGTTTTGTTTGATCTTGGATTGGCGTTACGATGACGCATTTCCAGCCTTTTGCCATTATAGAGCGTGGTATTAGCTCTTTAGGTTCCTTGTGTAGCCTGGTTGTAGACTGTTAGCAAGATTCCCCAGCTAGCCGGAGTCTGTTTTGGTGACTCGGTTGAGCCTCTTAGGGAATGCTTGTGTTTTGTCTTCGGGATGTGTTAGCCCGAGTGTGAGATCGTCAGATGTTGTTTTCGACCTCACCGCTGTTTTCGTGGCTTGGGTGTTTAGCTACGGTGCGGGTGTTAGTCGAAAGTCCGAGATCATTTGCTTTCGCGTCGTTTCGACGTTTGTTATGTTAGCTATAATGTTTGTTGTGTTGTGCATGACCTGGTGTGGCCGAGCTTGTTAGGTTGGTGCCTTGTTTCTTTTTTTAGCTAAGGAGTTAGCTATTTTTTTGTGTATGTTTGGGTGACACGGCCTGGGTCACGGGCGTGACCCAGGGCGTGTCGAGCTCGGGTAGAGCTCTCGGTTGTGTGGTCAACGAAATTTGGTCGACGGGTGTTTTTTGTTGGAACATGGCCTGTGACATGGGCGTGTCACAGGGCGTGTCCCCTTCGGTTCGTCGAGCTGCGCTCGACGATAGTCGAGCGGTGTTTGAGTGAGTACACGGCCATGTCACGGGCGTGTCGTATCAGACACGGGCGTGAAACGGGGCGTGTCTCTCTCTGTTCGACGATCGACGTTCGATGGTCGACGAGCGGTGTTTGAGTTGGTACGTGGCCTGTGACACGGGCGTGTCACAGGGCGTGACCCCAGTTTCATCGTGTTGAGCTCGATGATCGTCGAGTGGGTAGGTGAGTGAGTAGATGACCTGCGACACAGGCATGTCGGACCGGACACGGGCGTGTCACGGGCGTGTCTGGGGCGTGTTCCGTACTTTTTTCCTGAGTGCTTCTTTTTATGCCATGATTCGTGTTTCCTCCTCATTTCTTCGTTCCCGATTCTGGAGAAGCTTCCAGCGGAGTGTTTTGGGAGGAGGTGGTGTTGTGTTTTGGCCGGCGATTGCAGGAGGGAGCTCTATTTTTCTCGTGCGATAGCGGATTTGGCTTGCTCTCGTCTAGATCTTCCCTTCCATGAAAGTTATTCTTGATCTAGGGCTGATTCTAGGAGTTAAGAATTTCTGAGTTCTTTTCTTCTTCTCTAATCCTTGTTTTTGACCCGTATGTGGCCGATCTTGCTGTCAAAGACAGATTTTTTTGTGTGTCACAATCACTGCATCTCGGTGGTAAGGCAAGTGGCTCCTTGCCCTTGCCTATTTGACCCCTTTTTACCTAATTACTTTGTTGTATATTGTTCTTTAATTCCAGCCATGTGCTGCTTCATTATTTTCTAGATTTAAATCAAGCTTTCTCTTTTTTTGTCTCGGTTTGGTGTCCAGTGGGAAGCTAGAGTTAGGGTAAGGCCGCATTTAGTTGTAGTTTAAGTTTAGTTGCGGTAACCCCGAGTAGATAGGTTGGAAGGGAGGGTTGGAATTAAATTTCCAACTCTCTGTTTCCGCGCGTTGAGAGTGTTTAGGCTGCGGTTTTAACTAAAATTTACGTTTACCTTAAGTAGAAAGCGTTGACAGCATTGAGTGAGCCGAGTTCACTCAACGTCGTCATCCAGCGTAGGTTTTGCGGCTAAGTATTTTGGCGTCAAGTGAGTTGAGCTTACTCAACGCCGCGTCGAGTGGGCTCGACGTTTCTGCCTTGGGTTTGTGTGTTTCCTTAGGATTGTTAGTGTGACTTTCCCTATTCCCTAGGGGGGGTATTGGGTGTTTGGCTAGTTTTTGCATGCAGACTCTTCGGTTGTGGCAGGTTGTGGAGTTTTGGTGCCTCTTGAGGGCTGGTTTTTTGTGGGGAGCTGTGGCCACCGCCTTTTTCCCCGGTTTGGGTTGGCGTGTGTGGGACCCTAGAGCTGCCACTGTTTGACCCCTTAGCCCTTTTTTGGATCTGGTTTTGGTTATGTATTCAGATCCATGTTTTGACCCCTGCCATTAACCCACAAGTTAGGATTGTTAGTTCCTTTCCTATTTTATGGCTATTTCGTTTGGCATATATGTATATGTCTTGTTGCTGTTGCAGGCTCTTTTGTAGGGTATGTTGATTTTATTACTCACACTTGCTGTGCTTTGTTGTTCTTTCTTTTACTGATAGCATTTTGTTGCCGGGTTGGTAAACCCTTCTTATTTGGTCATAAATCTAATGCTCTATTTACCTTTTTATTATTTTCTTGCTGATGTGTTCTTTTCTTGAATGCCTCAGGTCCAGGTTGTAGGCAGTTCAGCGGCTAGTTCTTTTGGAGGGGCTTGCTTGTGGCCTCTTGGGTAGCTGAGATAGCTGATCCTCGATTTTTGTGAGGTAGTTCTTTACCTTTCTGTATAGACAATCATACTCACTAGTGAGTTCGTGTCAGGTTGTTGATGCTCACAGGTGGCTTCTTGCGATACTGGGTATGAATTTAAACTGCTATTTTTGCCTATTTGTGGTTGTTTACTTGCTTCTGGGAATGTTTTATGCTAGGTTGCATGTTAGATATTTTTAAACCCTAAAAGCATTACTATATGTATCTCATGCATGTCATATTTATAAAACCAAGACACTACTTTTCCTTTAGTGTAAAAAACCTACATTTTTATATACTTTACTAACCTTAGAGTCGTGCATACCATGAGTCGTCCCTCGGGGACACTTATGCTCATTTAGGATGTCAACTCAATTTAACTAAAGTATTTTCCGCTGCACATAAATATACTTTTAATTGTGGACTAGCTGATCAACCGTGCCGAGGGATACGTCCATTAAATATAACTGGTTTTCTTTCATATTAATCTATGATTTTCCTTAAAATCTAAAGTCTGGAGTTTTGCCTGAACGTGTGCAGTTATCCACTACACGACGTGGCATCACGACACGTATTTTCTCTTGCTCTGATACGATGTAATCGTAGAGAAAATGCAGGCTGTGATAGTTGGTATCAGAGGGAGGTTGCTTGGTAAATGGTCGGGTAACCTTTCCCTTGTTTGCATTAGTAGTTAGCGTCATACCATACACACACTGATATGTCATCAGCATGTCTTGGCTAAAGCACAAACACTACACTCATGAGCATGAAGAAGTATACAGGGCATATTATGTAGTATGAGATGCATAATATGTATTTGTATATGGATCCACCATAGGAGGCAACATGTGAGGGTTATGTAGTGTGGGATGCATAACCTCACCACATGAATGCGGCTAGCACGTTTTCTTTTTTCATTGCATGGAAATGTTATGTAGTATGGGATGCATAACATTTTCATGTGTATGCCGCCCATGACATGCATTAGGACCTTTTTTTTGAATACATAGCACATCATGCATAGCATAACATTTCATAAGCACAACGTACCAAGCTAAAGAATTGCATGATGACATATGTACACGCATTGTTTTGAGTCAAAAAGAATACAAATACATGCATTCATGGTTTAGGCACATGAGTTAGTATGATGGTGGTGAATCATCTTAGCTTAAGCATAACATCATCATGGTAAAAACAAACCCCAGAGCAAGTTTAGCAGTTGAAGTTCAAATTTAAGTGTGTTTGCCTGTATCGGGTTGTTTTGTTCTAGCAGTTAGGCTAAGTTTTGTCTAAAGCTTGTGCGATTATAGGATGGCGAGACATCCTGCGACGAGATCGACTCCCCAATTAGAGGGTGAGACGTCGGGAGCGCAGAGCGAGGCGTTGATAGAAAGCCTGCGGTAGAGTAATGAGGCATAATCGAGATAGGTAGTGGATATGCAGGCTCAGATTCAGTCTCTCGTAGCAGTGGTGGCGGGACAGACTCTGACAGTTCAGGACCCCGCTGAGGGGGTAGCTGTTCCTTCCCCTCCTACTCCTCCCGTGCCTTTGGTTGTGGTACCCCCGGAGATGGCGTTCCTATCCCAGGTTCAGTGGCTTAGGCCCCCTACTTATGATGGGCAAGCAGATTTCATGATTTTGGATGACTGGCTGATTTCCATCGAAGAGATGTTCTCTTACTCTGGGATTGCGGACGATTAGAGAGTGATGCTCGCTGCCTACCAGCTCAAGGGCTTAGCAAAGAGTTGGTGGCTGAGGGAGAAAGAGAGCTTGGTGGCAGGATGCACTTGGGAGTCATTTAAGGTGATGTTGTTAAGTAAGTTTCTGCCTTCAGTCGAGCGGGACCGGCTAATGAATATCTTCCTTCATTTGAAGCAGAGGAAACTCACGGTTAGTGAGTATGAGATTGAGTTTAACAAGTTGAGTCGGTTTGCTCCTGGTCTGGTGAGTGTTGAAGCAGATCGAGTTAAACGGTTTCTGGGTGGACTAAGAAGCGACATTCAGCAGTTAGCGAATGCCTATAGAGCAGTCAGTTATGCCAGCATGGTTGAAGTTGCCTTGAGGGTTGAGGCCATTGAGAATGCCAAGAATAGAGGCCAGCAGTTGAGGAAGGATAAGTGGTAGTCCGGTGGAGGGAAGAGCCCTCAGGAGCCTGATGCTGTCTCGAGAAAGAAGATCAAAGAGGTTTGTAGTTTCTGTGGCCGGCCAGACCACCCCTTTGAGAAGTGTTTCAAAAGGTTGGGAGCGCAGATGAAGGAATAGGTGCATGCGATTCAGGGTGCTCCCAGAGGAGACTTGGTGTGTGCCTTGTGTGGAAGGAAGGGGCATGATGTTGCCCGTTGTTGGTTAAAAGATAAAGTCTTTTTTCAGTGTGGGCAGAAGGGTCATCTCAAGACAAGGTGCCCACAGGTCCAACCTGTTCTGCATCCAGTTCCCCTCCAAGCTTTGCCACCGCCTCAGCAAATGGATAAAGGAAAGGGGAAGCTGAATGTGCTTTCGACAGACGAAGCACAGACTTCGACCCAGGTTATCTCAGGTTCGACTCCTCCCCAGCCGTTTTGTCATGTTCCCTTTTTGGTTGTAGTTTTTCTTTTAGCGTTTGTTGCCTTAGATGCGTGTGCAATTTGTAGGACGATTTAAGGTAAAGAACCGCTGGGCGTGCGTTCTCTTTGACTCCGGTTCTATCCACTCGTTTGTGGCTAGAGCCTTCGTGGAGCGGTTCAGTTTGGGCCTAGATCGTGTTGGGGGTGCCTTTTGCGTTAAGTTCCCCTCCGGTGACTCTTTGGTTACGGACCTGGGTGTCCTTGATTGTCCGATTTTGTTGGGGGATTTTCTAGCAAAGGCAGATCTGAAGGTGATTGACCTGGAGGACTTCGATGTTATCTTGGGCATGGACTGGTTTTCTAGGTACGATGCAGCTATCCAGTGCAAGGGTAAACGCTTGGACTTCATCAAAGACAACGGTTAGCCAGGGGGCGTTTATGGGTATTCTCTCAAAGAGTCTCCAGTCATTTCTGCAGTACGTGCTCGGAAGTTACTTGATTCTGGATGTTTTGCCTGTGTAGTCTCTCTTGTAGGGACAGTTGATAGTGTACCACGTTTGGAAGAGATTCCTGTGGTGTGTGACTTCTTTGATGTGTTTCTTGATGATCTTCCCGGTCTTCCACCCGAACGAGATGTCAAGTTTGTTATAGATTTGGAGCCAGGCACACATCCTATTGCGAAGGAGCCGTACCGGATGGCCCCGCAAGAGCTAGAAGAGTTGCTAATCCAGGTGGATGAGATGTTGTCAAAAGGTTTCATAAGGCCGAGTTCTTCGCCTTGGGGTGCGCCAGTGCTGTTCGTTAAAAAGAAAGATGGGTCGACAAGGCTATGCATCGACTATAGAGAGCTGAACAATGTTACTATTAAGAACAGGTACCCTCTACCTCGGATTGATGATTTATTTGACCAACTGCGTGGTAGTGCCGTGTTTTCCAAGATTGATCTTCGTTCGGGCTATCACCAGTTGAGGATTTGGGAGTCAGATGTGCCGCGGACGGCGTTCCGCTCTCGTCATGGGCATTTTGAGTTTTTGGTTATGTCATTTGGTTTGTCTAATGCGCCCTCAGCTTTTATGGATTTGATGAACAGAGTTTTCAAGGATTTTCTAGATAAGTTTGTGATTGTCTTTATAGACGATGTTTTGGTGTACTCTAAAGATGAGGAGGAGCATGATCGACATTTCCGACTGGTCTTGGCGACTCTGAGAGACCATAATCTATACGCCAAGCTGAGCAAATGTGAATTTTGGTTGCCTCAAGTTTCTTTTCTGGGCCACGTGGTTAATAAGGAGGGAATATCGGTGGACCCAGAAAAGATCGCTGCTGTTATGGAATGGGCGAGACCTGTTACTCCCAGAGAGATCAGAAGCTTCTTGGGCTTGGCTGGTTATTATAGGAGATTTGTAGAGGGATTCTCTACCTTGTCTGCGCCGTTGACCAAGTTGACGCAGAAGAATATAGCCTTCATATGGGATGGCAAGTGTGAGGAGGCTTTTGAGGAACTAAAAAGAAGGTTATGTTCAGCTCCAATTTTGTCCTTGCCTACTGAAGGTAGTGAGTATGATATTTATGTGGATGCGTCGCACGTCGGACTGGGCTGCATTTTGATGTAGGGCGGGAAGGTGATTGCGTACGGGTCGAGGTAGCTAAAGACTCACGAGAGGAATTACCCTACGCATGACCTGGAGTTTGCAACTGTGATCTATGCGCTGAAATTGTGGAGGCATTTGCTGTATGGCGTGCAGTGCGAGATTTTTTACTGATCACAAGAGTTTATAGTATGTCTTCACCCAAAAGGAATTGAATCTGTGCCAGCGGCGATGGTTGGAGTATGTGGCCGACTATGAGGTTGAAATCTAGTACCATCCGGGCAAAGCTAATGTGGTGGCCGACGCCCTGAGTCAGAAGTCAGGGAAGATTTTCAATCTCTCCGCCGAGCGTCTACTGGAAGAGTTCCTTTTGATGGACATTTCTGTGGGAAGCTGTGATTCGCAAAGTAGTTTGGCAGTGGTAGAACCTTCGTGGATTGCGCTTACGAGACTGCATCAGAAGGATGATCCCGATCTTTTGCATTTGTATCTTCGAGCTGAAAAAGGTGAACTACCAGATTTTTCTATAGATGATGCGGGTACCTTGAAGTATCGTGGCAGGTTTTGCGTCCCCGCTGTTGGAGATATCCGAGATATGGTGTGCAGAGAAGCCCACGGATCTAGTGTTGCCTACCATCCAGGGTCTACCAAGATGTATCATGATTTAAAGCAAATTGCCTAGTGGTATGGGATGAAGAGAGACATAGCAAGATTTGTTTTTGAGTGTCACACTTGCAGGCGTGTGAAAGCCGACCATGGGAGGCCTGGTGGCAAGCTGACTCCCTTGGAGATTCCGACGTTGAAGTGGGAGAGTATCTCAATGGATTTCATTACAGGCTTACTGAGATCTCCTAAGGGGCATGATTCAGTTTGGGTGATCGTAGACAGATTGACGAAGTGTGCTCACTTCGTACCATTTAAGATCGATTATCCGATGAGGAAGATAGCCGAGCTGTATTTGGATAAGGTTATCAGATTGCATGGTGTACCCGTAAGTATCATATCAGATCGAGACTCCAGGTTCACGTCTCGTTTTTGGAAGAGCCTTCAGGAGGTTGGGTACAGATTTGTGGTATTCCACAGCTTATCATCCGCAGACCAATGGTCAGACGGAGCGAGTAAATCAGATTGTGGAAGATATGATCTGATGCTATATTCTGGACCATGGAGGAGCGTGGGACGAGCTTGCAAATGGCTCCTTTTGAAGCTTTGTATGGGATGCACTGCAGGACTCCCTTATTTTGGGCTGAGGTTGGCGAGGGACCTTTGTTGGGTCCAGAAGCGCTCGAGGAGATGGAAATCGCTGTGAAGCTTATTCGAGAAAAGCTTCGGATAGCCCAGGAGAGGTATGAGAAGAACGCCAACCGGCGTAGATCGGACTTGGAATTTGTTGTGGGGGACTCATTGTTCTTAACGGTCTCCCCGTTGATCGGAGTCAAGCGGTTTGGCAAGAACAGTAAGTTGGACACGAGGTACTTGGAGTCGTTTCTGATTGTTGAGCGGATTGGGTTGTCAGCTTATAGGCTGTCTTTGCCCGCAAATTTTCCTGGCGTGCATGATGTCTTTCACGTCAGTCAGCTGCAGAAATGTGTGATGAATGGCAGGCAGGTTTTGGATTTTGTGCCTCAGTTGGAGCTGAATCTTTCTTATATGGAGGTGCCTGTCCGCATTTTGGATTCTCAGGTTCGTGCGTTGCGGAAGAAGACTATTCCTATGGTTAAAGTTTTGTGGAGAAATCAGGATGTGGAAAGGGCGATGTGGGAATTGGAGTCGGCTATGAGGGGGGCTCACCCTCATCTGTTTCCCTGATCTTGTGCCTGGTATGTTTTGTGCTCTTTTTTTTATATAGCCCCTTCTTGGCTATTTCTCTCTCCTTCATGATAGGGGTGTTGTGAGTAAAGTTTCGAGGTGAAACTTTCTTTTAGGGGGAGTGGCTGTAACACCCCTGGTTTTTTCTTTGTTTTGTTTGATCTTGGATTGGCGTTACGATGACACATTTCCGGCCTTTTGCCATTAGAGAGCGTGGTCTTAGCTCTTTAGGTTCCTTGTGTAGCCTGGTTGTAGCCTGTTAGCAAGATTCCCCAGCTAGCCGGAGTCTGTTTTGGTGACTCGGTTGGGCCTCTTAGGGAATGCTTGTGTTTTGTCTTCGGGAGGTGTTAGCCCGAGTGTGAGATCGTCGGATGTTGTTTTCGACCTCACCGCTGTTTTTCTGGCTTGGGCGTTTAGCTACGGTGAGGGTTTTGGTCGACAGTCCGAGATCATTTGCTTTTGCGTCGTTTCGACGTTTGTTATGTTAGATGTAATGTTTGTTGTGCTGTGCATGGCATGGTGTGGCCGAGCTTGTTAGGCTGGTGCCTTGTTTCTTTTTTTAGCTAAGGAGTTAGCTCTTTTTTTGTGTATGTTTGGGTGACACGGCATGGGTCACGGGCGTGACCCACGGCGTGTCGAGCTCGGGTAGAGCTCTCAGTTGTGTGGTCGACGAAATTCGGTCGACGGGTGTTTTTGGTTGGATCACGGCCTGTGACACAGACGTGTCCCAGGGCGTGTCCCCTTTGGTTCGTCGAGCTACGCTCAACGATAGTCGAGCGGTGTTTGAGTGAGTATACGGCCGTGTCACGGGCGTGTCATATCGAACACGGGCGTGACACGGGGCGTGTCTCTCTCTGTTCGAAGATCGACGTTCGACTGTCGACCAGCGGTGTTTGAGTTGGTACACGGCCTGTGACACGGGCGTGTCACAGGGCGTGCCCCTGTTTCATCGTGCTGAGCTCGACGATCGTCGAGTGGGTAGGTGAGTGAGTACATGCCCCGTGACACAGGCGTGTCGGACTGGAAACGGGCATGTCACGGGTGTGTCTGGGGCGTGTTCCGTACTTTTTTCCTGAGTGCTTCTTTTTATGCCGTGATTCGTTTTTCCTCCTCATTTCTTCGTTCCCGTTTCTGGAGAAGCTTCCAGCGGAGGGTTTTGGGAGGAGGTGGTGTTGGGTTTTGGCCGACGATTGCGGGAGGGAGCTCGATTTTTCTCGTGTGATAGCGGATTTGGCTTGCTCTCGTCTAGATCTTCCCTTCCATGTAAGTTATTCTTGATCTTGGGCTGATTCTAGGAGTTAAGAATTTCTAAGTTCTTTTCTTCTTCTCTAATCCTTGTTTTTGACCCGTAGGTGGCCAATCTTGTCGTCAAAGCCAGATTTTTTTTTGTGTTACAATCACTGCATCTCGATGGTAAGGCAAGTGGCTCCTTGACCTTGCCTATTTGACCCCTTTTTACCTAATTACTTTGCTGTATATTGTTCTTTAATTCCAGCCATGTGCTGCTTCATTATTTTCTAGATTTAAATCAAACTTTCTCTTTTTTTGTCTCGGTTTAGTGTCTTGTGGGTAGCTAGAGTTAGGGTAAGGCCGCGTTTAGTTGTAGTTTAAGTTTAGTTGCGGTAGCCCCGAGTACATAGGATGCAAGGGAGGGTTGGAATTAAATTTCCAACTCTCTGTCTCTGCGCGTTGAGAGTGTTTAGGCTGCAGTTTTAACTAAAATTTACGTTTACCCTAAGTAGAAAGCGCTGACAGCGTTGAGTGAGCCGAGTTCACTCAACGCCATCATCCAGTATAGGCTTTGCGGCTAAGTATTTTGGCGTCAAGTGAGTGGAGCTTACTCAACGTCGCGTCGAGTGGGCTCGACGTTTCTGCCTTGGGTTTGTGTGTTTACTTAGGATTGTTAGTGTGACTTTCCCTATTCACTAGGGGGGTATTGGGTGTTCGACTAGTTTTTGCATGCCGACTCTTGGGTTGTGGCAGGTGGTGGAGTTTTTGGTGCCTCTTGAGGGGTGGTTTTATGTGGGGAGCTGTGGCCACCGCCTTTTGCACCGGTTTGGGTTGGCATATGTGGGACCCTAGAGCTGCCACTGTTTGATCCCTTAGCCCTTTTTTGGATCTAGTTTTGGTTATGTATTCAGATCCATGTTTTGACCCCTACCATTAACCCACAAGTTAGGACTGTTAGTTCCTTTCCTATTTTATGGCTATTTCTTTTGGCATATATGTATATGTCTTGTTGCTGTTGCAGGCTCTTTTGTAGGGCATGTTGCTTTTATTACTCACACTTGCTTTGCTTTGTTGTCCCTTCTTTTGCTGATAGCATTTTGTTGCCGGGTTGGTAAACCCTTCTTTTTTGCTCATAAATCTAATGCTCTATTTACCTTTTTGATTATTTTTTTGCTGAGGTGTTCTTTTCTTGAATGCCTCAGGCCCAGGTTGTAGCCAGTTCAGCGGCTAGTTCTTTTGGAGGGGCTTGCTTGTGGCCTCTTGGGTAGCTGAGATAGTTGATCCTCGATTTTTGTGAGGTAGTTCTTTACCTTTCTGTATAGACATGCATACTCACCAGTGGGTTCGTGTCAGGTTGTTGACGCCTACTGGTGTCTTCTTACGATGCTGGGTACGAACTTAAACTGCTATTTTTGCCTATTTGTGGTTGTTTACTTGCTTCTGGGAATGTTTTATGCTAGGTTGCATGTTATATATTTTTAAACCCTAAAAGCATTACTATATGTATCTCATGCATGTCATATTTATAAAACCAAGACACTACTTTTCCTTTAGCGTAAAAAAACTTCATTTTTATATACTTTACTAACCTTAGAGTCGTGCATACCATGAGTCGTCCCTCAGGGACACTTATGCTCATTTAGGATGTCAACTCAATTTAACCAAAGTATTTTCCGCTGCGCATAAATATACTTTTAATTGTGGACTAGCTGATCCACCGTGCCGAGGGATACGGCCATTAAATATAACTGGTTTTATTTCATATTAATCTATGATTTTCCTTAAAATCTAAAGTCTGGAGTTTTGCCTGAACATGTTCAGTTATCCCCTGCACGACGTGGCATCATGACACGTATTTTCTCTTGCACTGATACGATGTAATTGTAGAGAAAGTGCGGGTTGTGACAATCGCCGCCTCCGGGCGCATCGCTCGCTGCTCCCTCCCACGCCGCTTGTTGTCTTGGCGAGCGATGGTCATTGTCTCCATTCTTCCTCCTCCTTGACCTCCCTCCGGTCAATTACCATTCCTCCTGTCTTCCTGGGCGTGTTGCCTTGCTGGTGATCTCCACTGGGGGCGATTCTCTGGATACTGGAATCGTCTCTCCCCCTTCCTCCTTCTCGGGCCTCCACTGGCCTCCTCTCTTCCCTCCTTCATCGCCTCTCCTGCCTCCTTTCTTCAACCCTCCTGGGTTCCTCTCTCTTCTTCCTCTCTTCTCTACTTTGCTCTTCCTACTTCTTCTCCTCCTTCCTTTTCTGGTGTCCTCCTTGACCTCGAACCCGAAGGTCCTGCTCTTCCCCTCTCCACCGTGATCTCCCCATCTAGCCTTGCTAAGAAGTCCTTGATCTTCTCCTCTCCGCGAACAAAAGTGTTCGCCTTCTATATCATCTCTTCAAATGATCTCGGGGGATTGGACCCCATCTCCAGACTGAACAGCCTTTGCTTCAACCTGAACTTCAGGGCGATGTAGTGCCCCAAACTCTCGTGCTGCCCTTGGATGATTTTGAAGAGGGCCGTTGCTTCCTTCTTCCTCTTCGTCGATGTCGCAAACCTCGCCATGAGGCCCCGACACAGATTTGAGAAGTAGTACACGGACCCTGCTGGTAGTTGATGGAACCAATCCCGAGCATTTCCCTTCAGAGTGATGGAGAAAAACCTGCACTTGAAGGCATCAGACATGTTACGAATGGAGACGACGTCCTCAAACAACTGGAGGTGTCTGACAGGATCATCTCTGCCGGAGTAGTAAGTAAGAACGGGTTCTGTGAACCTTTCTGGAACTGGGGCGGCGAGGATCTCGTCACAGAAGGGGCTCTTCCCTCCCTGGCGGTGACGAGTTTCATCCTCGCTGGAGAGTTCATACTCGTTGTAGTGGTGAGTATCTCTGAACCTCGCCGACGACATTGGATCCCGAAAACGCACCTCCTGGCTACTCGCCGGATAAAGTCGCGACTGCATTGGTCACTTTTCCCTTGCTCAAGCGGGCTCCTTTCCAGCTTGCCTCGGCGGCGCTTCCTCTTGTAGCGGTGTTAGGCGACGGGGAGAAGTCACCGTGACCTCTGGGCGCTGAGCAAAATCGGTGAGAATGGTTTGCTCGATCTTCCTCGCGAACTCTTCAAATGCCGCTACTACTGTCACAAATTCACTACCTCGCGTGACATCTCCACCTCGCGCGGAATCTCCTCCTGTCGAGTTTCCGACCAACTCTCCTTGCTCGCCACCAACTGCCATCTCACTCAACTTCCAAACTTTCCTCCTTGGCTGCGATCCACGCTCACCGCACCAAGTGTTGAAGCCAGGAAAAATCCCAACCTCGGAATTTAGACCAAAGCCGCCTAAGGTTACTGGCTCAGAAGATAGATCAGACGACAAAGATGACTAGAATGAGGAAATAGGTCAAACAGGACCCCAGATATTGTGGCAGGAAGGACCCACCACGTACCCGGATGCTCGAAAGGAGCAGCCCCTTCTTAACCAAGGATGGCCAAACTGGGTACGAGGGAAGCTAGCTGGCGAGGTCGCAAGGTCGTGATTCGCTCTCCAAGGAAAAGGAATCCAAAGATTTAGCCAGTATCCCGAAACTGAAGAGCGCGAGTATCCTGCCGAGGATTTCATGTGCTCCACCTCGTACCCCTGGGGTCCTATTATAGGCAAATGCAAGGGGAGGAGAGGGGGTCATATTTATACCCCACCCCCTGGCGACTAGGCGACTTCTAGAGGAACTCGCACGGGCTGGGCGAGTATCTCGCCTAGTGGCCTACCTTGCGAGTATGCGAGGGGAGCTCGCCTATACTCGCCCAGGTCTTCCGCGATCTTGAATGCTGACTTTGACTCCTGACTTGACTTGTTGACCTTGACTTCTACTGACTTGGCTGTGGTAGGACCCACTCTCAACGAATACGGGTTGTACAACTAGCTCCTAAATCCTCTAAAGCTTTATTCACTTGTGAATAACTGATTAAACATGGAATTGAAAATGAACCGGGATCCTTAAGTTTTTATGGTAATTTATTCTGTAAAATAGTGGAACACTCTTCACTAAGTTTGACCAAAGATAATTCTTCTATTTTCTTTTTATTTGAAATTAAGTCCTTTAGAAATTTAGCATACTTTGGCATTTGAATGACTTCAGAAAAAGGAAAATTAACATTTAATTGTTTAAACATATATAAGAACTTACCATATTGTGCATCCATGCGCTTCTTATTCAGCTTCGCTGGATATGGTATTGCTGGTTGATACTCCTTTGATTTTGAGTTCATCTCGTTTTGTCCTTCGCCACTAAACTCCTCTTGGGGTGCTTCCTTTGTAAGCCTTTGGTCTTGTAATTCCTTTCCACTCCTCAATTGGATTGCTTTTGCATGCTCCTTCGGGTTTGTCTCAGTATTACCCGGAAGTGTTCCTTGTTGCCTTTTAGATACCATCCTTGTGAGCTGACCTATCTGATTGTCCAAATTTTGAATAGAGCCCTCTTGATTTTGGAAAGCTACATCAGTTGTTTGCATAAACTTGGTGAGTACATATTTTAATGACGGTTCCTTTGCTCCGGTTGTTGTGGTTGTCCAAATACCGGTTGCTTGCCTTGATTTCCTTGTCCTCCGCCAGAGAAATTGGGGTGGTTCCTCCATCCCGGATTGTATGTAGAACTATACGGGTTGTTTGCTTTGTTGAAGTGAGGCCCAGTATTATTGACCATATATTCAACATGTCCATGCACTTGAGGTACACAACCAGACATTCCAACAAATGAAGGGTCTCATTATTGAGACACCATGGAGGGTGATGCTAAAGATAGGTTATCCATCTTCTGATGAAGCTTCTCTACTTGAATATCTAAGGCAGTGATGACATCCACTTCATAGATTCCTGCAGGCTTATTAGGCTTTTGTATCACGATAGTCCATTGATAGTTATTCATTTCCATGTCTTCTATCAAATGTTGAGCCACTTTAGGTGTCTTATTGTTCAAGGTGCCCCCATTAGCCACATCGATCATCTGTTTACTGGCTGGATTGAGACCATTGTAGAAGGTCTGAATCTGAAGCCAGGAAGGTAATGCATGATGGGGACACTTCCTTAATAGTTCCTTGAATCGTTCCCATGTGTCGCATAATGATTCAGATTCGAGTTGATAATATGTAGAAATGTCATTCCTTAGCTTTGCAGTCTTCGCCGCGGGAAAATACTTCATCAAGAACTTCTCAACCATCATATCCCATATAGTAATCGACCATCTAGGTAATGAGTTTAACCACTGCTTCACCTTGTGCCTTAGCGAGAACAGAAATAACCTCAATAGAATGGAATCATTGGTAACGCCATTGATCTTGAATGTATCACATATCTCCAAAAATCCGGCTAAGTGTATGTTGGGATCTTCATCTTGCAGGCCCTCATATTGGACATACTGTTGAACCATCTGAATAATACACAGCTTCAACTCGAAATTGTTGGCTATAATTGGTGGTCTAACGATGCTTGACCCAGTACCCTAGAGATTAGGTCTAGCAAAGTCAGACATGGTTTGCTCATTCTGGTTTGCCATGTTATCTAGATTATGTGGATGATGATCTCCTAAGTTTACTGTTTCCTCTTCTGAAAATCCATTTGAACTATCCGTGTTATTAATTCCCAAGTCCCTTTGGCCAGTGTTGTGAATAATTCATTTCGGGTAGCGATGAAATGGTGTTAGCCCAGAATTTCTCACCCTGGTCATAGACTAACAGACTACAAAATAGAGATTAAGCGATATAAGTATGCAATAAACTAATTTACAATTACGTGTTAGTAATTTACAATTATATGTAATAAAGTAATATACAATAACATGTTAGTAATCAAAGATTAGTAGATTAATAGAGTTTAAGCTTTCACAATATTGAAAACGGGTCGCCAACAACGGCGCCAAAAACTTGATCGTTTCAAAAGAGAGAGCAAGATGCGGAATCTATCTACACTCTAGTATAAACTATGAAGATAGGCATAAGCTAGATTGATTTTAATCTCAGGTAAGTGCACCTATCAATCATAGTATAGGAGAATTCTACATCTCATGTCGTATTCCTCAGGGTCTTTTCAAATACTCGTACTCACTCTCGCTCTATTATTGTACCTATATTTAAAATTGGTTGTTTACTCTAAACTAACATTACTAGGACTAATTGGGTAATGTGACATTGTAGAATTAAGGATGATAAAAAAACAGAAAGTCTAAGAGTAATCATGTGAGAATATTCACTTATTAATTCAACTCTATGTAATCATGTTTTAACAATATTATCAAATTCATTGTATTGTAAGGGTTTGATCTTCATCGAATTCTCTCTCGAGCAATCCAATACCTAAAAATAAGTTGAGTGAATTTTCTCTTGAATAATTCACAACACTCAAATTTGCATTAATATAAAGTAACCCTGTCAAATACATAAATTCATGAAATCCTATCTCTATGATGTCATGAATCTATTGATGGGTATTGCCATTATCCAAACAACATATCTCTCGATCATGAAATTTGAAATATAAAGAGAAATAACACCAGAGAAAGAAATTATAGACCATCATCACTGTTGATGGAGAAAATGACACCGGCTAGTTAACACGGAGGGGGTGTTCGGTCTCACAGGCTAGGAGAGGAAGAGGAATGAAGGAAGCTTCTGAGTGCTCGAGAGTGGAGCAAACGCTTGTCAAGGAGTTGCGGGGATAGAGGAAAGGGTGCTGAGAGCAGCCGGGAAGGCTGATGAGAAGAGGAGGTTGATCAGGAGTTGTCGAGCAGATGGGTACTTGGACGTTTGTGCTTGCACGTTGATGCCGAGAGGAAGCTGAGCTGAGCTGAGAAAAAGAGAGGGGCCGCTCGCAGCAACAACAACAGACTTCGCCCGCAGCAGCTTAAATGTCACTCTTGCGACGGACTTTCCTTTAATTAATAGCGAGAGTTACAAGCTTGCTAATACACCTTTTCAAGAAAGCAGTAAAGGTTACAGGAAGGAATATGGCGTCTAAGGAAGAAGTTCCAGAAGAGTCCACGCGGACTGAAGAGCGTAGCAGGTACACCGTGCAGTTAAGGGAAATGGGAGACCGCGCGGACTGGAGAACCAGAGGCCAGCAGGCCTCGCGACAAAAGGCTCAGCGGGGGGTGCGGACTTAGAAACAGAGTCCGCAGGAGGTGGGCTTGCTGGCTGACTTCGAGCGTGGGCACCTTGGCGATGATGAGACCCCCCCTTATGAGAGGCATGGGGGTCTATTTATATGCCCGAGGAGGTAACGGCTTGCGGTGACGTTACCCCCGGTGAGACGGTAACTTGAGCGAGAAGGAGACAGAGTCCGCCGAGTCCGCAATAGGCCGCGCGGACCGGGACTTGGTATTGAATCCGGTGCTGTTGACGGCAAAATGGGAGACTAAGTGGCGGACTGTGATGCGGGTTCGCGGAGTCCGTCACTGCTGAGCTGGGCGAGCTATAAGGAGTGCGAGCAGGAGAGTGCCCGTAGAGTCCGCCGAGTCCACACGAGGTTATGCGGACTAGGACTGTCTTCTAGAGTATCTGCTACCCGGCGGGCTGGAAGGATTCCGCTACTGCTGACTGAGTCCGCGCAAAGGCCGCGGACCGAGGAGGAGTTGACCATGCTGCTGCCAAGAAGCTGGCGCTGGCTAAGGAAAGGCGGAATGCAAAGAGAGTTCTCCAAGTCCATCGTGTTCGTGGCTACTGCAAAGCTGAGTCCGCTTTACGTTGGAGATGGAGAGCCTGGCTGTTAGTTGTTGGGGTTCAGTGGTGAAGGCGGACTGGAAGTCTCGACCGCACTTCAAGTCCGCCGAGCTCGCGATGAACGGGACGTTGCTGCTGTTCTTGGCGGGTAGCCGGAGCTGGAGTCCACTCTCTGTAGGCGGGCTGGAGGAGTCAGTTGCCCGTGCTTCTGGGTGATAAGGGATATATGACCTGTTGCCGACCTGGGCGGATAGGTAGTTAAGTCCGGTAGAGAGAGTCCTGCGGAGACAACCTTGCGGTTAAGCTGAAAAAGGGGGCGGCCTGCAGAGGCGGACTGCGGAAGCAGTGTAACATCCCAATTTCAACTAGACCCCCCTAAGGGTGATTTTGGGCAAGGCTAGGTCAAGACCAACCCTAGGAAGACCTTGGGGACCAAGTGGGCCTAGGTAGGAGGATGAAAGCTACCATGGTCTGCAAATAGTAAATTCAAAACAATAATTTAGAAGGACATTAGGGCTTCACCATGACTCCATGACCCCATCACAACATTATTAACCTAGCAAAGGGGGAAACTGACCCAAGCTCAACCCCTTTTTCCTTTTAAGTTAACCACAATATAATCAAATATTATGGGTGGAAAGGGCTGCCAATAGGCTGGGGAGTCAGCATGGTCAGCTTTGGTGACTAGGAAAAGAGAGAAAGCTTCATTCCATACTAATGGAGGAGAGAGAAAAGGGGAAAGAGAGTTGAAGGAGGAGATGGCCAAGGAAAGGCCAATGGTCCCATTGATGGCAGCATTCATCTCCTCCAGTGAAGGGGAGGAGTTTCCAGCCGTTTTCCTGGCTGTCAGGCTGTTACAGCCTCCACCATCATGGCCGAAACAAGCCTTTAATGGCCATGATGGCCATGGCAGTTTCTTCCATTCTTCTCCCCCTCTGATGTTTTAAACATCATCAGTGAGCTTGGAGAAGAATTTCCCAATCCTTAACTGAAGAAATCCGGCGAGTTTACTGGGAGATTGCAGAATTCCGATCGGCGGCGCCACCACCATGTCAACCGCAGATCCGCTCGTCTCCAGGCGCCAACAAGGTCCTCCTCCTCCTCTTTTTCTCATGGGTAGATCTTAGGTTTCATTAGGGCCAAGGTTCGGGCACAATTGAGCCCGATCCAATTCGCAAAATTCATGGCTTTCGGCCGAAAATTTTATTGGTTGGATCGCCGGAATCCGCCCCTCCGGTGGATGTGCCGCCGTCTGGCGATAGCCACCACCTCAACGGAGGTGATGGTGGCGGTGGCCGGCCGGGGAAGGGACTAGGTGGCCGGCGGCAGACGCTTGAAGTCGGCACAGGAAGAAGCAATCCTGGCCGTTGGCTCATCAGGGACGATAACCCAGCGCCGTCGATCTGCGCCAAGATTCGCGCGGCATCAAATCAGATACTTTAGGATTTAAATAAATATCATTTCATTTCGGTCACATTAGATGTATTTAATGTATTTAATTTTTAAAATACTTAGGGACCCTGAATGGAAATCTGCCCAACATGAAAATTGTATCTTAGGGTGTCTAGTTTGTAGCAAAAATTGCTTGGACCACTTTTGGGCCACTGGTTAGACCAGCGTACCCTTTTTGGTAGGACCTATACCTAGGCCTAAACAGAAATTAGTTTTGGTGCCCACACTTCATTCCTTGTCCAAACAAGTTGAAATTTGGGCAGTGAGAAAGTCTTAGTCATAATCTAGAACCTGTCCAAAATTTAGAAATTTTTGAGAAATATTTTTCTATAGTTTTTTAGAAAAATTTAATAAATCATGATTAATTTAATTATGTGACCTAATTAATTTAAAACTCCCCCAAATTTTGGTGGGTGGTCTTAGATGTCATGATAGGTATAGGGTTAAAACTTTAGCATCATTTGGAGATGTTTAGGATAGGTAATTTACCCACCCTATATATGACCTTATAAGGGTATTTTGGTCAAAAGCCACTATTTGATGGTTGAGTGGCCAAATTCCCTCATCAGAGGCTGAAATTTTGGCCACTGATATAATTTGACTTTTTTACACTCACTTATGAAGTTTGGAGTGGTTTGTACTAGGGTAGCCCTAGAATTTTAGGGTAGGCCCTTTAGGGTAAATTCTAGGGTTTGAAGAATTTGGGGTCAAAGGACCTTGGATGGACTTGAAACTTGGACTGATGTCCATAGGGTTACTATGGTCCTGTGGTTAAAATTTTAGGGCATTTGGAAGAATTTAAACCCTTAAATCTATAACCCCTAGTTTAGGGCACTTGCTTTGAAATCATAAGCTCTAATACCAAAACTTTCTGAAAAGGGCTGAGTTTTTGAATGGGTAGTTGTTTAGGGTATATATATCTCTGGAAATTTTATAATAAATTTTGGATGAATATATTTTGGTACTTTATTCACAAAAGTCATGTTTTACAATTTTCACTTAGGAATTTTTGGAGAAACATATACTTGATTAAATCTGATGAAACTTAGCAAAGGGGCTTGTATTCATGGTACCCATCTCTGTAAAGTTTTATGAAATTTTTGAAGAATGATATTTAGTAGTTGCTTCTTTAATTATTTAATTCTATGGAACTTTGGTAAATTTAATAATGACATTTAAATTGTCTAAAAAAATTTTAATTTCTTCATCATGATGTTTCTAGTTCCTTATGAAGCCCTAGTAATTTTTACATAATTATTGGAGACATATTTGTGGCACTTCCTTCATTATATTTGATCTTAGGAATTATTTTTAATAAATCCTTTAGAGGTCAAGAACTATCTGGAAAATTATGAAAATTGACAACCAATAATATTTCTCTGTTATTTAGTGCATAAAAATTAGGAGGCCATTACCTGAGAAAATCTTATGGTTCATGTTCAAATTGACTATGGCCTAGTTTTTGAGGAAAATTCAATAAATAGTAGATTAATTGGGAAAATATGATTTTCTGAATTTAGACTATATTTATCATAATAGACCTCTGGTAAAATTTGTAGAGTTATTGGAGGAGAATTTAGAGTATCACCTATTGAGTACATCATATTAGCTTAGGGAGGTCTGCAATTAGTAAAAACAGCAGAAATCAAATTAAAGTGCACAATGTTTAGTTTAGGAAGTTGGAATAATGGGGCATTAGTCTGGTAGGTGAATTAGGTTTGTCATCAGAAGTGTAGATGAGTAGTGGAGGTTGGTTAGAGTTGTGTGGGGTTCGGGATCGACAAAGGATCACTCATCCTCGTTGAAAAGAAGGAGTCATATACACTCGGGTTAGAATTCAATTATAACCCTAAGGGATTGAGAGATTTGTGTAGTAACCAATAATAATAAGTGCCTTGCGAAAGGGAGCTTTGGGCGTAATCCCATCGTAGTTCCTAGTGCCTTCGAGAGCCCTTCACGGGAATACCTTGGGCAGTCCTGGGCTAACGCAACTCATAAGAATAATGAAACTTCAAGAGTAACTAGAATAATTAGGGTTTCACTCTCACACACCCCGAGGTTACGGGAAGAAGTTTTGGCTAGATGATCAAGCAATAGGCTCGGTCGTTGTGGTAAGAGGGCAGGATGGCCCGGTGAGCTTCGGCTCGGTGTTGGTACGTAAATTTGCATGTGCATAAAAGGAATGAAATTAAGGTGGTGGGTCTTCGTATTGGAGGATCTTAGCACAGACACCAATACGTTGACTCGGCAAGTGTTGTGATAGCACTTCGCCAACAGAAGTCCGGTGCGCCAGCCGGCAAGAGTACGCAGGAGTCCGCTTAGTGCACCAGCGTTGAGGCGTACGATAGGTCTGACCAGTAGTGCTATACTGGTTTAGAGGTGGGCGAGGCCCAACCCACCGCTTCCGTCTGCCACTACATAGGTATCCTGGGAGGTGAGGCTCCAGAAAGGGGGAACTAAAGGTCTGTGTGCACAGAGTCGGGTGTGTGTGTTGCACTTGCTTGATCCATCATACCCACTTGCATGTCATATCATAATGCGTTATTCATTTAACCTTTGACACCTAAAATATAAGTGGTATGGGACACTTATACATTAGGCCCTGCAAAACGACCCCTTGGTCTATAAGCTTGTGTGGGCAAGTTTATAAATTAAGGTTAATTTTCCTTACATATATATATTGCTGTTAATAACCGACACCCCAACGTATAAATTGGTATGAGACTCTTTATACGATGGGAGCCTTGCAAAAGACCCCTTGCTTATATGTACCCATATAAGTTAAGGTTACTCTACTTTACTTGTTTACAAATATGTTTAGTTACTATATAAATAGCTAGTTTTAGGTCCACCGTCACCTGCATTTGATATACTCTCCACTTTCAAGTCCTCCCTTTCTTCCTCTCCGCTCGGTGCCTAGGAGCCATGGGGGAAGGGGTGGGGGATGATAGGACTTAGTCTTTTAGACTAACGGTTTTCGAACCACATCATTTAGGGGATCGCGGAGCCCAGATTGGAGGAGCAGCCCCAGAGGTCGACACGCTTGGAGATAGGGCAGTCTAGCACAGGAGTTCAGACAGCTGGGACCGTGAGGCCCTTACTCTAGTAGTGTTTATTTTGTTTCCACATGAGAGATCTTGTGGTGAGGAATTGTTGTATCGGGCATAAGCCCTTATTTACAGTGCTTGGTTTTGTGGACTCTCCCATCGTGGAGTTATTTTACTTGATGTGATATTTCTGTGGACTTTTACTTAGAGTTTTGCTTCGCATGTTATTACTCTAATTTTGTTACTATGCTGCGATCGAATTGGCCGCCAGAAACAGCGTTTTGTGGTGATGACGCTTCCGGGCAAGAAGGTGTCACCGCAAAGAGGCGGTTCTGGGCATAAGACCCTGTGTTTTTTTTAAAAAAAAATGGGGTCTTACAAGCAGTCCGCGGCCCCTGCCGACCAAGGGAAGGCGCGCGGCGTGGTCTGTTAGACTGCTGAGACTGCGCAAGCCGCGCGGCCTGCGCAGATAGAGAATTTTGTCCGCCCTCCCTAGGGCATCACGGCCTCCAGGAGGAACCCGGGGCAGGCCGCGACGAGCGAGCTGGCTGCCTTGGGAAGGATCGCCGATTTCAGGGTTAACATAATCCATGCACTTTTTAAAGTTCCGAATAGAACTTTGAAAAAGTTGGAGACCCACGAAAATCGTGATTCACCCCAATGGAAAGAGAAGGGGGCAAGGAGAGATAGAACCTGAAGCCTCTCCTTGGGAGTTTGGTACTGCGTGTCTATTTTCCTGCAAGAGGAAAGTTAGGGTAAGCATGTATCGGTGGTACATCTTGTGCATACCTGAGTTTGCCTTTGAAAAATGAAGAAGATGTGTCCTCCACAAAGTTCTGCAAAATGAAAGTGAGAGGAAAACATAGAAACATAATAACTTGCAATTACCTAATGGAGGCTTGCAAGCACTTGTCATAGCAACCATTAGTCATAAAGACTAATTGCTCATAGGTTTGGCCGTCTAAGTGGCGGTGGTGAGTCCGGAATGTTAATGGCTTTAATTGACGTGACATCGACCGGTTCACCGAGAATGTGAACTAAGTGCAAGGGGCGTGCGGCCGTACGAGCCAACGTCTGTGATGAAATGGCTATGGTTATATACATTGCTCGCTTATGCTAATGAAATGCAGGGAAGGAGCATCGCCGCCCCGAGTTGGGGGCGGGATCGTTATAATTTGGTCAGCATTGCTGACCGTTGCCTTGTTTTACCACCGTGCGGTGGTTTGTTGCTTGCAGGTGCAGCTGGACCAAGCGGTCAATAGCGGGCTAAAGCCCTTTTTGCGAAGCTGGCCCTCAAAGGCCCAAGTAGAAGTGTTTAATGCTTTATTCATGAATGACCGGCCTGTGTGCCGTGGTTTGTAAAATATGTAATTTTCAAGTGAAACACTTTGTAAGGCCTTAAGGCCGGTTTTGGGTATTTTGTATAACATTCCTAAATTGTACTAGTGGACATTCGTGCTTGATGCTGGGTTCTTATTTACAACTCTTATAAACTGCTTCCGCTAGAATGCTCTGTGTAGGACGTTGAGATTGGTTGGATGGTTTCCATACGTAACCACCCGGTCTGTCTGTGGTATATGGCGTCGGGCCCCGGTCGGACCTACTTCTATATGCTATGCGACGGATAGGGGGGTGTTACACCCTAGCTTACACCTAAGATCTAAACAAGAAAGAGATAAAAATTAGCTCAAAAGAAAGACAAAGATCAGCTTTGGCAAGGATGAGGGACATCACTTGCCTCAATACCGGGAACTCGGTCGGTGGCCTCCCCCGCTCACGGATCTGGCCGCAGAGCAGCAAGCTGAGGAGCAGAAAGAAAGCAGATCCCGGCCAGGGCAGTCCAGATCCACTCTCAAAATCGAATTCCGACCGCTAAATCTCCAGGAATCGGCGTCCGAAGGCTAGGGTAGGCCGGCGGTGCTATTCCTCTCGTACAGGCGACGGCTTCTTCCAAGCAGAGAAACGGAAAAGAACAAAAGGAACCCAGCCCTAATTCTGACCCAAGACTATATATCAGTTTTAATATTAAACAATCAACATATTACTAATTATTTACACTCAACATCAAAACAACACGAAACCTGAAACTTCTCGGAGAAAGACGAAATTCACGTCGCAGCTACAAACCCACGCTACGAACACAACTGCGAAGTCGAAATTAGCATTCGACGAACAAAATCGGGATAACACCTCCCGAAGCCAAAACACAAGCATTCCCTAAGAGGCCCAGCCGAGTCATCAAACAGACTCCGGCTAGCTGTGGAATCTTGCTAACAGGCTACAAACAGGCTACACAGGGAACCCTAAGAGCTAAGACCACGCTCTACAACGGCAAAAAGCCGGAAAATACGCCATTGTAACGCCAGCCAAAGATCAAACATAACACAGAAAAACCGGGGGCGTTACAGCCACTCCCCCTAAAAGAAAGTTTTGCCTCGAAACTTTACTCACAACACCCCTATAAAGAAGGAGAGAGAAAGAGCCAGGAAAGGGCTAAATAAATAATAAAATAGAACATACCAAGCACAAGATCAGGGAAATAGATGAGGGTGAGCCTCCCTCATAGCCGACTCCAACTCCCAAGTCGCGTTTTCCACATCCAGATTCCTCCATAAAACTTTAACCATCGGAATAGTCTTCTTCCGCAACGCCCGAACTTGAGAATCTAAAATGCGAACAGGCACCTCCACATAAGAAAGATTCGGCTCCAACTGAGGCACAGAATCCAAAACCTGGCTGCCATTCATCACACATTTTCGCAGCTAACTGACGTGAAAGACATCATGCACGCCAGGGAAATTTGCGGGAAAGGCCAGCCTGTAGGCTGATACCACAATCCGCTCAACAATCGGAAACGGCCCCACGTATCTTGGGTCCAACTTCCTATTCTTGCCAAATCGCTTGACTCCAATCAACGGGGAGACCTTTAAAAACACCGAGTCCCCCACAGCAAATTCCAAGTCCGATCTACGCTGATTGGCGTTCTTCTCATACCTCTCCTGGGCTATCCGAACCTTTTCCCGAATAAGCTTCACAGCGGTTTCATTCTCCTCAAGCGCTTCTGAACCCAACAAAGGTCCCTCGCCTAGCTCAACCCAAAATAAGGGAGTCCTGCAGCGCCTCCCATACAAAGCTTCAAAGGGAGCCATTTGCAAGCTTTCTTGATAACTGTTGTTGTATGAGAATTCCATAAGCCGCAAGCGCTCGTCCCACGCTCCTCTGTGGTCCAGAATATAGCATCGGATCATGTCTTCCACAATCTGATTCACTCGCTCCGTCTGACCATTGGTCTGCGGATGATAAGCCGTGGAATATCTCAAATCTGTACCCAACCCTTCTTGAAGGCTCTTCCAAAAACGAGACGTGAACCTGGAGTCTTGATCTGATATGATACTTACGGGTACTCCATGCAATCTGATAACCTCTTCCAGATACAGCTCGGCTATCTTCCTCATCGGATAATCGATCTTAAATGGTACGAAATGAGCGCTCTTCGTCAATCTGTCTACAATTACCCAAACTGAATCATGCCCGTTAGGAGATCTCGGTAAGCCGGTAATGAAATCCATCGAGATACTCTCCCACTTCCACATCGGAATCTCCAAGGGAGTCAGCTTGCCACCCGGCCTCCCATGGTCGGCTTTCACACGCCTGCAAGTGAAACACTCTGAAACAAATCTGGCTATGTCCTTCTTCATCCCGTACCACCAGGCAATCTGTTTTAAATCATGATACATCTTGGTAGACCCTGGATGGTAGGCAACACTAGATCCGTGGGCATCTCTGCACACCATATCCCGGATATCTCCAACTGCGGGGATGCAAAACCTGCCACGGTACTTCAAGGTACCCGCATCATCTATAGAGAAATCTGGTAATTAACCCTTCTCAGCTCGAAGATACAAATGCAGAAGATCGGGATCGTCCTTCTGATGCAGTCTCGTAAGCGTAATCCACGAAGGTTCTGCTACTGTTATGCTACTCTGCGAATCACAGCTTCCCACAGAAATGTCCATCAACAGAAACTCTTCCACTAGACGCTCGGCGGAAAGATTAAAAATCTTACCTGACTTCCGACTCAGGGCATCATCCACCATATTTGCCTTGCTTGGATGATACTGAATTTCAACATCATAGTCGGCCACGTACTCCAACCACCGCCGCTGGCGCAGATTCAATTCTTTCTGAGTGAAGACATACTTCAGACTCTTATAATCCGTGAAAATCTTGCACTGCGCGCCATATAGCAAATGCCTCCACAATTTCAACGCATAGATCACTGTTGCAAACTCCAGGTCATGCGTAGGGTAGTTCCTCTCGTGAGTCTTTAGCTGCCTTGACCCGTACACAATCACCTTTCCGCCTAGCATCAAAACGCAGCCCAGACCGACATGTGACGCATCTACATATATATCATACTCACTACCCTCCGTAGGCAAAGACAAAATTGGAGCCGAACATAGCCTTCTTTTTAGTTCCTCAAAATCCTTCTCACACTTGTCATCCCATATGAAGGCTACATTCTTCTGTGTCAACTTGGTCAACGGCGCGGACAAGGTAGAGAAACCTTCTACAAATCTTCTATAATAACCAGCCAAACCCAAGAAGCTTCTGATCTCTTTGGGGGCAACTGGTCTCGCCCATTCCATAACAGCAGCGATCTTCTCTAGGTACACCGATATTCCCTCCTTATTAATCACGTGGCCTAGAAAAGAAACTTGAGGCAACCAAAATTCACATTTGCTCAGCTTGGCGTATAACTTATGGTCTCTCAGAGTCGCCAAGACCAGCCTCAAATGTCGATCATGCTCCTCTGCATCCTTAGAATACACCAAAACATCGTCTATAAAGACAATCACGAACTTATCTAGAAAATCCTTGAAAACTCTGTTCATCAAATCCATAAAAGCTGAGGGTGGATTAGTCAAACCAAATGACATAACCAAAAACTCAAAATGCCCATGACGAGAGCGGAACGCCGTCCGCGGAACATCTGACTCCCGAATCCTCAACTGGTGATAGCCCGAACGAAGATCTATCTTGGAAAACACGGCACTACCACGCAGTTGGTCAAACAAATCGTCGATTCGCGGCAAAGGGTACCTGTTCTTAATAGTAACCTTGTTTAGCTCTCTATAGTCGATGCATAACCTCATCGACCCATCCTTCTTTTTAACGAACAGCACTGGCGCACCCAAGGCGAAGAACTCGGCCTTATAAAGCCTTTTTCCAACAACTCATCCAGCTGAATTCTCAACTCTTCCAGCTCTCGCGGGGCCATCCGGTACGGCGCCTTTACGATAGGACGCGTGCCTGGCTCCAAATCTATTGCAAACTCGACATCTCGATCAGGTGGAAGACCGGGAAGATCGTCAGGAAACACATCAGAAAAGTCACACACCACAGGAATCTCTTCCAAATGGGGCTCACTAACAATCGACCCTACCAGAGAAACCACACATGCAAAACAGCGAGAAACAAGCAACTTCCGAGCACGCACCGCAGAAATGACTGGAGACTCCAGGAGGGAATACCCATAAACGCTCCCTGGCTGACCGTTGTCTTTGACGAAGTCCAAGCGCTTACCCTTGCACTGGATCACAGCATCGTACCTTGACAACCAGTCCATGCCCAAAATAACGTCAAAGTCCTCCAGGTCAATCACCTTCAAATCTGCCTTGGCTAGAAAATCTCCCAACAAAATTGGACAATCGAGGATACCTAGGTCCGTAACCACCGAGTCACCGGAGGGGAACTTAACGCAGAAGGCACCACCAACACGATCTAGGCCCAAATTGAACCGCTCCACGAAGGCTCTAGCCACAAACGAGTGGGTAGCGCCGGAATCGAAGAGAACGCGCGCCCAGCGGTTCTTTACCTTAAATCTCCCTACGAATTGCACACGCATCTAAGGCAACAAGCGCTAAAACGAAAACTACACCCAAAAAGGGAACGTAACGAAACGACTGGGGAGGAGTCGAACCTGAGATAACCTGGGTCGAGGTCTGCGCTTCGTCTGCCGAAAGCACATTCAGCTTTCCTTTTCCTTTATCCACTCGCTGAGGCGGTGGCAGAGCCTAGAGGGGAACTGGCTGCAGAATAGATTGGGTCTGAGGGCACCTTGTCTTGAGATGACCCTTCTGGGCGCACTGAAAACAGACCTTATCTTTTAACCAACAACGGGCAGCCTCATGCCCCTTCCTTCCACGCAAGGCACACACCAAGTCTACCCTGGAAGTACCCTGAATCGCGTGCACCTGTTCCTTCTTCTGCGCTCCCAACCTTTTGAAACACTTCTCAAAGTGGTGGCCTGGCCGGCCACAAAAGCTACAAATCTCTTTGACATTCTTTCTTGAGACAGCATCAGGTTCCTGAGGGCTCTTCCCTCCATCGGACTTCCGCTTATCCTTCCTTAACTCCTGGCCTCTATTCTTGGCATTCTCAATGGCCTCAACTCTCAAAGCAGCTTCAACCGCGCTGGCATAACTGACCGCTCTATAGGCATTCGCTAACTGCTGAATGTCACTTCTTAGTCCACCCAGAAATTGCTTAACTCGGTCTGCCTCAACACTCACCAGACCCGGAGAAAACCGACTCAACTTACTAAACTCAATCTCATACTCACTAATCGTGAGTTTCCTCTGCTTTAAATGAAGAAAGTCATTCATTAGCCGGTCCCGTTCGACTGAAGGCAGAAACTTACTTAACAACATCACTTTAAATGACTCCCAAGTGCAACCTACCACTAAGCTCTCTTTCTCCCTCAGCCACCAATTCTTTGCCAAGCCCTTGAGCTGGTAAGCAGCGAGCATCACTCTCTGATCGTCCGTAATCCCTGAGTACGAGAACATCTCCTCAATGGTAATCAGCCAATCATCCAGAATCATGAAATCTGCCTGCCCATCATAGGTAGGGGGTCTCAGCCGCTGAAACTAGGATATGAACGCCATCTCCGGGGGCACCACAACCAAAGGCACGAGAGGAGCAGGAGGGGTAGGAACAGCTACCCCCTCAGTGGGGTTCTGAGCTCTCGGGGTCTGTCCCGCCACCACTGCTACAAGGGACTGAATCTGAGCCTGCATAGCCACAACCTGCCTCGATAACTCCTCATTACTCTGCCGCAGGCTTTCTACCAACGCATCGCTCTGCGCTCCTGACGTCTCACCCTCGGATTGGGGGGTCGATCTCGTCGCAGGACGTCTCGCCATCCTAAAATCGCACAAGCTTTAGACAAATCCTAGCCCATCAACTAGAACGAAACTACCCGGTACGGACAAACACACTTAAATATGAACTTCAACTGCAAAACTTGCTCTGGGAGTTGTTTTTACCATGATGATGTTATGCTTATCCTAAGATGGTTCACCACCATCATACTGACTCATGTGCCTAAACCATGAATGCATGCATTTGTATTCTTTTTGACTCAAAACCATGTGTGTGCATATGTCATCTTGCAAATCTTTAGCTTGGCACGTTGTGCTTATGAAATGTTATGTTATGCATGATGTGCTATGCATTCTAAAAAGGCCTTAGTGCATGCCATGGGCGGCGTACACATGAAAATGTTATGCATCCCATACTACATAACATTCTCATGTAACGAAAAAGAAAACGTGCTAGCTGCATTCATGTGGTGAGGTTATGCATCCCATACTACATAACCCTCACATGTTGCCTCCTATGGTGGATCCATATACAAACACATATTATGCATCCCATACTACATAATACGCCCTGTATACTTCTTCATGCTCATGAGTGTAGTGTTCATGCTTCGGCCAAGACGTGCTGATGACATATCGGTGTGTGAATGGTATGATGCTAAACACTAATGCAGACAAGGGAAAGGTTGCCCAACCATTTGTCAAGCAACCTCCCTCTGATACCAACTGTCACAACCCGCATTTTCTCAACGGTAAAAATCGTATCAGAGTAAGAGAAAACACGTGTCGTGATGCCATGTCGTGCAGGGGATAACTGCACACGCTCAGGCAAAACTCCAGACGCTAAGTTTTAAGGAAAATTGTACATTAAGTATGAAAGAAAATCAGTTTTGTTGAATGGCCGTATTCCTCGGCCCGGTGGGTTAGCTAGTCCACTGTTAAAACTATATTTATACGCAGCAGAAAATACTTTGGTTCAATAAATTGACGCCCTAAAAGAGCATAAGTGTCCCCGGGGGACGACTTATGCATGCACGACCCTAAGGTGAATATAGTAGGTATAAAAAGATAGTGTTTTACGCTGAGGAAAAATAGTGTCTTTGATTTAGAAACATGTTATGCATGGGGTACATATAATAATGCTTTTAGGTTTTAAAATATCTAACAAGCAACCTAGCATAAATCCTTCCCAGAAGCAAGTAACCAACCTCAAATAGGCAAAAAACAGCAGTTTAAATTCATATTCAGCGTCACAAGAAGCCACCAGTGGGCGCCAACAACCTGACACGAACCCACTGGCGAGTATGTATGTCTATACAGAAGAGTAAAGAACTACCTCACAACAAACGGGGATCAGCAATCTCAGCTACCCTAGAGGCCACCAACAAGCCCCTCCAAAAGAACTAGCCGCTGAATTGGCTACAACCTGGACCTGAGGCATTCAAGAAAAGAACACCTCAGCAAGGAAACAATCAAAAAGTAAATAGAGCAATAGGTTAATGAGCAAATAAGATGAAGGGTTACCAACCCGGCAACAAACTGCTATAAGCAAAAGAAAAAGAGAATGGCAGTAGGAAAAGAGTACTGTCTAAAACACCGCAGAGCACACCAAGAGCGAGCAATAAACCAACATACCCTACCAAGAGAGCCTGCAACAGCATCAGGACATATACATATGCCAAAAAAGAAGGAAAACATAAACAGGAAAGGGACTAACAGCCCTAACACGTGGGTAAGCGGCAATAGTCAAAACATGGGTCTGAATGCATAACCAGAATCAGACCCAAAAAGGGCTAAGAGGTCAAACAGTGGCAGCTTTAGGGTCCCACACACACCAACCCAAACCGGGGCAAAAGGAGGTGGCCACAGCTCTCCACATAAAACCACCCCTCCAGAGGCCACCAAAACTCCACCACCTGCCACAACCCAAGAGTCGGCATGCAGAAAACATTAGCCGAACACCCAATGCCCCCCCCCCTCCTAGGGAAAAGTCCCACTAACAGTCCTAAGAAACACACGAACCCAGGGCAAAAATGTCGGGTCCAACCGACGCGGCCTTGCACGCCTAACCAAAACCAACCCCGAGTCTCCCTGACCCCAAAACAAGGGCAGCACCCAGTGTCAACACGATGTGTCGACACCACGACAAGCCGGTGTCGACACAACAGCTGCTGGTATCGACACCAAGCGTTGACACCTCTGCGGCCGGTGTCGACACAAGGTGTCGACACTGCCGCTGCGGGTGTCGACACCAAGTGTCGACACCACTACGGCCGGTGTCGACACAAGGTGTCGACACTGCCGCTGCGGGTGTCGACACCAAGTGTCGACACTACTGCGGCCGGTGTCGACACAAGGTGTCGACACTACCGCTGTGGGTGTCGACACCAAGTGTCGACACCCCGACTGCCCGGTGTCGACACCAAGTGTCGACACCCCAAAAGGCTGGTGTCGACACCAAGGTATCGACACCCTGACAGGCTGGTGTCGACACCACGGTGTCGACACCCTGACTGGCTGGTGTCGATACCACGGTGTCGACACCCTTACTGGCTGGTGTCGACACCACGATGTCGATACCCTGACGGGCTGGTGTCGACACCACGGTGTCGACACCCTGACTGGCTGGTGTCGACACCACGGTGTCGACACCCTGACTGGCTTCAGGCGCCAGGTCCAGCACATAACCAGAAATGAGAACGAGGATTATCTCTCTCTCTAGAGTACAACATACATCGGCAATGGCAGCTACTCGACCTAAACCGAACCAAAACTGTCCCTAATAGACTCAATCCCTCGGAAAAGTGAGATTTAACTGGAACTTTCTACACTAACCACAGTATGATCGGGAACAAACCCTAGCTTACACCTAAGATCTAAACAAGAAAGAGATAAAAATTAGCTCAAAAGAAAGACAAAGATCAGCTTTGGCAAGGATGAGGGGACATCACTTGCCTCAATACCGGGAACTCGGTCGGCGGCCTCCCCCGCTCACGGATCTGGCCGCAGAGCAGCAAGCTGAGGAGCAGAAAGAAAGCAGATCCAGGCGAGGGCAGTCCAGATCCACTCTCGAAATCGAATTCCGACCGCTAAATCTCCAGGAATCGGCGTCCGAAGGCTAGGGTAGGCCGGCGGTGCTCTTCCTCTCGTACAGGCGACGGCTTCTTCCAAGCAGAGAAACGGAAAAGAACAAAAGGAACCCAGCCCTAATTCTGACCAAAGACTATATATCAGTTTTAATATTAAACAATCAACATATTACTAATTATTTACACTCAACATCAAAACAACACGAAACCTGAAACTTCTCGGAAAAAGACGAAATTCACGCCGTAGCTAAAAACCCACGCTACGAACACAACTGCAAAGTCGAAATTAGCATTCGACGAACAAAACCCGGGTTAACACCTCCCGAAGCCAAAACACAAGCATTCCCTAAGAGGCCCAGCCGAGTCATCAAACAGACTCCGGCTAGCTGGGGAATCTTGCTAACAGGCTACAAACAGGCTACACAGGGAACCCTAAGAGCTAAGACCACGCTCTACAATGGCAAAAAGCCGGAAAATACGCCATCGTAACGCCAGCCAAAGATCAAACATAACACAGAAAAACCGGGGGTGTTACACAGGCACTCTAGGTCTTTGAAGACCTATCACCCTGAAGCAGTGCTCCAGCATTCCTGATTAATTCAAGATCTCAGGGGAGCAACATCTGCTAACATCAATCCACAGTATTCTCAGTTTCTTTGAGAAAGAGAAGACACCATCACCTTATTTCCAATTCCTGTACAGGGTTTTAATTCCCTTCAAAATTATTCTGGTTGCAAGTCTCCTTCCAAAAGACTTGATGTTTTGGTTTTTGAGCACCTAAACAAAAGCTCATTGGTGTCAGGCACCTTATAAAAAACCTGAGTGGATTCCTACCAGGGTGGTAGAAGAGTGGATGTACCCAGGTTGGGAAACCACTATAAAATTCCTTGTGTCGTCTGATTGCCCTTTTCTTTTGTTTTGGCTGTGCTCTGTGATTGCTTCGTTTGCTGTGCTTAGTTTATTTTATTTGCTGACTTGTTCACTTAGGAATACAACAAAAGTTGTAAAGATTTTTTTAAGAGAGCACAATACTCTATTCACCCCCCCCCCCCTCTAGAGTATACCAGATCCACCTTGCACTTTCAATTGGTATCAGAGCCAGGTTGGTTAACACTTATTGGTTGTACAGGCTAACACCTAAACCACAAAGATCCCTCTGGTGAGATCTGATTGTTTTGTTTCTGTTGTTAAATTCATTCCTTCACAGAAATGGCCCAAAACAAAGATTATGCAAGCATCAGACCTCCAGTTTGCAATCTCAACAAGTTTGTCAGCTGGAAGGCAAGAATCAGGTTATACATGAATTCTATTGACGATGATATTTTTTCTGTTATCTTGACAGGTGTACCTCCAGCACCTGCAGCTTCTACCAGCACTTCAACCAATATGACTGCAGTGCCCCCTCCAGAAAACAATGATGCCTACAAGAAAGACAAAATGGCAGATGCTAAGGCAATGAATATTTTGGCTCAAACAATGTCAGATGACATATTTCAGAAGGTGGCTAAATGTACCTTAGCCAAAGCCATTTAGGACTCCCTCAACCAAATGGTAGCTGGCTCAACAGATGAGAGAAAAGACATGAGATCCAATCTCATCTCCCTGTATGAGAACTTCAAAAAGGAAGAGACAGAATCTGTGGCTGAGATGTACAACATGTTGAGTTCAATCATCAATGAACTCAAAACCCTGGATAAAGACATCACCTTGACAGAGGTGAATGATAAGATATTGATGTGCTTCCCTAGCTCTTGGGATTCCAGAATTTGGCCAATCAAAGAAGCCAGAAGCCTCAATGAGATATCAACTGAGTCTCTACTAGGCAAATTAGAATCCTATGAGCAGCTAATCAAATCAAGAGAAGCAGTAAAACAAAAGGCTACAACTCCAGTGAGGAAGGATCACAGCATAGCCTTCAAAGCATCTGAGGAAAGTGAGACATCAACTTTAAATGAAGAACTCATGAGCCTCTTTGTAAAAAGGTTCTATAAGATGGCTAGAAAGGATTTCAGAAGGAAATCATCTAGGCAGGATGATAAGCCCAAGTATGACAAGACACCAACCATGGAGGTTGTGTGCTTTGGGTGCAGAAAGCCTGGACATTACATCTCAGAATATCCAGAAAACCAGAACAAGGACAAGAGCAGAGAAAAGGACTCCAGGAGAAAGCACAGCAGTAGACCCTCCTCCAGTAAATATAAAAAGAAAGACCAGGGGCTTTGTTACTGAGACTTGGAGTGATACAGAAGAAGAAACATCCTCTTCCAGTTCAAGTGAAGAAGAGGAAGAAGCAAGATCTAAGGAGTTTTGCCTTATGGCAATTGATTCCTCCAGGAGCTGTTCTGGATCAGAAGATGAATCAGAAGAAGAAGCAGCCTCAGACTCAGAGGCAGATCAGGTTCTTTCTAATTTTGATTTTAATTCTGATTTATTTAAAACTGAATTCAAAACTATGTGCTTAGACTTAATCAATTCAGAAAAGGAAATAAAAACTCTTAGAGAAAGATTAGGTAATCTTGAATCAGTTAACTCAAAAAATATAAAGCTAACAGACCAATTAACCCTAGCTAATGAACAAAAAATTAAATTAAAATCTGAATTATGTGAGGCCAAACAACTTGAGCAATCTCTCAATGGGAGAAGTCTCAAGCTGATGGACATTACAAGCACAGTGAATGCCAGATTAAATGGCAAGCTGGGCTTGGGTGTTTCATCAAGTTTGCCCCCCCCCATAATTAAGAAAAACATTCTTTAAACCTCCATCAAGTTTATTTCTGCAAAGGGAAAAGAAAAGATAATAGATAAACCAAGGTCAGCTAACAATCCAAAACCTATAGACAAGAGAAACAGAAAATAGAAAATAGTTAATAAAAATAAGGTTCAGCAGCATTCGTCGAACGCAGATCGACGAAATGTGGCCAATTCGTCGAACCCAGATCGATGAACGCTAAACGCAAATTCTAGTTATAATAATTCGTCTAACTGCGATCGACGAACTGTGTATGGTTCGTCGAGCAGAGGTCGACGAACTTGGGGCGCAAATAATGACTACTGTCATTCTCTGAGCAGAGATCGACGATCTCAGCCCTATTCGTCGAACTCTGGTCGACGAACTTACAACAATTCGTCGAACCCAGAAAGACCAAACCTAAATCATTTCTCTTACAGAAATTTTAAACCTATTAATAAGACATTTAATCCAGTAGCTGATTGGGTAATTCCACCTAGGAGATATCACCCCTTAGGTTATAAATCTCAACCTTCCTTATCAGTTATTTCCAGTTTCTCATTTCAACCAAATAAAGGACCCAAGGTAACCTGGGTCAAGAACAATTGAATTTTGCTTTTCATTGCAGGTACAGGTGAAGAGCTGTCGAAGGATAAGTCAGTCCTAGTACTTGGACAGTGGTTGCTCCAAGCACATGACAGGCAGCAAGGACAATTTATCCAATTACAAGTCCAAGGTAGGACCAAAGGTGATTTTTGGACACTCAAATAGTGGCCAGTCAGAAGGATATGGAGCAGTGAAGATTGGAGCAGTTACTTTCAAGAAAGTAACATATGTAAGAGGACTTAAACATAACCTAATATCCATAAGTCAATTATGTGATGAAGGTTATCAGGTACACTTTAACTCAACCTCTTGTTCTATTATTAATAGTGAAAACCAAACTGTTTTAATTGGACTTAGACAAGGCAACATATATCTAGTAGATTTTATTTCTGCCACAACTGATGTTTGTTTACTCAATATCACTAGTAATCAAAATGAGTTATGGCATAAAAGATTATGACATGTAAACCTTAAGAATATATCTAGGTTATCTAAAGACAACCTTGTTAGAGGTTTACCTTCTGGCCCCTACAAGAAGGAAAGGCTATGCAGGGCTTGTCAATTAGGCAAGCAAACCAAAACTAGTTTCAAATCCATTAATAAAAGCGATTCACCTAGGATATTGTATTTGCTTCATGTGGACCTATTTGGACCCATTGCAGTACAAAGCCTAGGAGGGAAGTCTTACACTTTAGTGATTGTTGATGACTTCTCTAGATTCAGTTGGGTATCCTTTCTCAGAGCTAAGTCAGATACATTCAAGGTTCTTATAGATTTTCTCAGGACCATACAGATTGAGTTCTCTACTCATGTTGCATTGATCAGAAGTGATCATGACACAGAATTTGAGTCTCTTCTTATGCATGAGTTCTGTGAGAAGGAAGGTATCAGGCAGTGCTTCTCATCTCCAAGAACTCCCCAATAAAATGGGGTTGCTGAAAGGAAAAATAGGACACTCATTGAATCTGCAGGTACATTATTGGCAGATGCTTACATGCCTCTATCCTTTTGGGCAGAAGCTGTAAATACTGCTAACTATGTCCTGAATAGAAGTCTTATACATAAGCTGAAAAATAAGACCCACTATGAATTACTTAAAGGGAAGAAACCTAAAATCACTTCCTTTAAAGTTTTTGGCTGTATTTGTTACATTCACACTAATAACAAGAGATACATTAGAAAGTTTGAGGCTAAGGATGAAGAAGGAATTTTTCTAGGATACTCCCAAGTAAGCAAGGCCTATAGGGTTTTCAATAAATCATCTCTTAAAATTGAAGAATCTGTTCATGTATCGTTTGATGAAGCTAACATGTCTTATAAGGAGAAAGAGATTTCTACCAATAGCTTTTTGCAGGTTCCATAACTGTGTGAGTCTCTAGATGGACTAAACCTTACCCAAGAGGTATCAACCCATCCTACTCCACAGGTTGCTGATGATAGTGAAGATGAAATTCAAGAGGAAGTGGCTGAACTTCCCTCAACAGCTATTATCATTCCTCAAGAGGAATTATTTACAGAAGCTGTTGCTCAACAAACTACACCAACTGATCTTGTCACACTTAGAGATCACCCCAAATCTCAAGTGATTGGAGACATTTCAGTAGGTGTACAGACAAGGCATCCACTCAACCAAGACTTGATGCATGCATATTTTCTCTCTCAAATTGAACCTCTCACTATCCATGAAGCAGAGCAAGATCCTCACTGGATCATTGCAATGCAGGAGGAACTAAATCAGTTTGAGAGATGTAGAGTTTGGGATTTGGTTCCAAGACCCCATAACTACCCAGTTATTAGAACTAAATGGGTCTACAGGAACAAGTTGGATGCTCAAGGGAACATTGTGAGAAACAAGGCTAGGCTTATTGCTCAAGGCTATAGGAAAGAAGAAGGAATTGACTATGACCAAACCTTTGCCCCTGTTGCAAGGTTAGAGGTCATAAGAATATTCCTAGCCTATGCAGCTCATAGGAGATTCAAAGTCTACCAAATGGATGCCAAGAGTGCATTCTTGAATGGAGTACTTCAAGAAGAGGTTTATGTAGAACAACCTCCAGGTTTTATCTCTCTATCTCAACCCTCTTTTGTATTTAAATTGCATAAAGCTCTCTATGGTTTAAAGCAAGCTCCAAGAGCTTGGTATGAGACCTTAGAAAGCTTTATTTTAGAGCATAAATTTACAAGTGTAACCATAGATAAAACTCTTTTCACTAGACATCATAAGGACCAAATATTGTTAGTACAAATATATGTGGATGACATCATCTTTGGGTTTACTGATCCCAAGTTATGCAAGAGGTTTGCTGACCTCATGCATTCTAAATTTGAGATGAGTAGCATGGGTAAGCTTTCCTACTTCCTTGGTCTCCAAGTGAAGCAGCTCCCTGATGGTATCTTCCTCTCCTAAGCTAAGTATGCTAAAGAGCTTATTAAGAAGTTTGGGATGGGTGATGCTTCAGGAATGAAAACCCCTATGGCTACTAATGCTGTTGTGGATTCTGATGCAGCAGGGAAATCTGTAGATCAGAAATATTATAGGGAAATTGTTGGATCCATATTATACCTAACAGCTAGCAGACCTGATATAATGTTTGTCACATGCCTTTGTGCTAGGTTCCAAGTGAACCCTAAAGAATCTCACCTTATTTTCCTAAAAAGAATTTTGAGATATATAAAGAGTTGTCCTAATCTAGGACTCTGGTATCCTGCATAGTCAGAGTTTGAGTTAACTGGATACTCAGATGCTGACTATGCTGGATGTAGAGTGGACAGGAAGAGTACATCTGGAACTTGCCAGTTCCTGGGTATGAAACTTGTCTCCTGGTTTTGTAAAAAGTAGACATCTGTGTCTATATCAACTGCAGAAGCAGAATACATGGCTGCTAGCAGCTGCTGTTCACAAATGTTATGGATACAAAACCAACTCCTAGACTATGGTATCAACTTAAATAATTCAACTTTATTTTGTGATAATACTAGCGCTATTGCTATAACACAGAATCCAGTTCATCATTCTAGGACTAAACATATTGAAATAAGACATCATTTCATTAGAGATAATGTAGACAAAAAGAAAATTAACTTGATCCATATTCCTACTAACTTACAAAGAGCAGACATTTTCACCAAACCCTTGGATGAGAAAACTCACCTGTTCTTTATAAATCAACTGGGAATGATTAATGGAGAAGAGTTAACTTAGTTTCTGTCTGCATTCGACGAATTTTCCAGAGTTCATCGAACAGAGTTCGACGAATTAGGGAAAGTTTGGGAGATTCTCGTCGACCGGAGATCGACGAATTCTCTGTGTGGAAACAATTTTCGTCGACCGGAGATCGACAAACTTTGCTTCAGAAGATATTTCGTCGAACGGAGTTCGACGAACTATGTTCGATTCTTCTGGATGAGATCGACGAATTATTTGTCTATAATTTATTTCGTCGAGCTTAGTTCGAAGAATTTTTCTTTTTCGTGGAACGGAGATTGTCGATTCATATTCTGAAAATCTTATATCTAGGTTTTCTTCGACCTCCATCCCGCGCTTTCGGTTCTTTTGCTCTTGATCGCCATTTTTCTCTGTGTTTTTCTTACAGGTAATCAATGGTGATTCCCGCAGGAGCTTTGGCAGCAATGAAATTTGATACTGGTTTTGATATGGACTTCGATTCTTTCCAACATTCTGACGTCATCTTTCTCTATATTTTAGAACTGCTAGAAGAACTTAATCTAAAGGACTTTATGACCCGAAGGATTAAACTGCACTCAACTGAAATCAGAGAATGGGTGTATACATCGTCTGTTACTGAGGAAGATGTGCTGACAGGCAATATCGGGAATACTGCTGTTCTGTTATCTCCAGCAATTCTTTCTGAAATATTTGGACTAGTAAATGGAGAAGATAACATGGAAATGGATTCTGAAGAGTTTGGTGACATGCTGAAGTTAATGGGGTTTACAGAAAGCAACCCTAATAAGTTGTTGAAGAAACAACTGTCTGCCGCCTACCAGTTCCTGGCGGACATTGTCGGAAAAGTGCTGATGGCCAAGCACTCTGCACATGACTACATCACCCGCTACCAATTCCTGTTTATGTGCGCCGTGGTGAACAAGAGACATGTCAACTGGGGAACAATATTCTTTGAGTTAATCAAGAAAAAGAATAGCAAGAAAGAGGTCTGCTTCGGCAGAATTTTGGGAATTTTTCTTCAAGAGAAGGCTGGTGAATTAATGGTCTCCCAGACAATTTTCATCAATACCAGCAAGCGCCTCACTTGCGCCTTATTTGGAAGATGGGAGAGGACTATCTCCAAGCCCTCCAAGGCTTCTTCCTCTTCCATCCAAACTTCTGAGAGCACCAGGGCTGTAAAATCCACTCCCTACCCTATTGAAGAGGTCATTCCATCTCCACCATCTCTTCCAGCACCCCTTCCACCAAAACAGCCTCCTCATGTGCCTACTCCTCCTCCATCTCCACCACTTGACATTACCAACATTCCTACACCCCCTGCTTCACCTCATGACACCCATATTCCTACACCTCGTCAATCCCCTCTTCCACCTCATTTGTCAACCATTCCATCTTACAACATACCCACAGACACTATCATGCCAGATGCCCCCATTCCATCTGTTATTCCATCCTCCATTCCCTCCTCTTCCCCTTCCCCATTTGATCCATCTACCATCATATCCTTGCTCACTCCCGTTATCAAATCTCTCATCCAAGAGGCCATTACGCCTCTTGTGACTTCCATTCATTCTTTATCTGCCCAGATTTCTACCCTATCTGTTGCCCCCTCTTCATTCAGGGGCCTGGCTCCAGGTTCTCCTGAACCCAAGTAGGGGGAGATGCTCTATGAAGAAGCAGGAGCAGATGTAGCAGCAGCAGCAGATACAGTAGCAGCCCCCTCTACAGCAGAAGTTTCAGATACAGATACAGATAGTTTGCCAGATTTTGATTCTAAGATGATTGAATTAATTCAGTTTATGGAGACTGACCTTGATTTAGATGAGTTAGTTGAGCAAATAAAACCTGTTGGTGATTTCTATTTAAATCCCACAGTTAATTTGTCTGTTTTATTAAGAAGTTTTGATACAGCTTTTATGCAGTTTCTTCCAGCAAATTTTACTAAGCAAAGTTTGGCTATTGTACCCTATACCTCCCTAATAAGTCCAGCAGTTGCTAAGCAACTCTGTGACAGCTTTGCTCCTCCAGTTGGTGCTCCATCATCTTCAGTTATTCCAGAAGTTATTTCAGCCCCAAGTTTTGTCATGGATGACTCTCCTATCCCTGACTTGGATAAGCTAATCTTAGCTGATATAGAAGAGAAAAATAAGGCAGCAACTGAAAGCTCTGTCCCCATTGTTTCTGATTCCTTTACAGTCTCCTCCTCTTCTGTTACTGATATTACAGTTCCTGGACCTTCTGCCCCTCCTCTAGAAAAAGCTATTATTGATGATAAAGCTTTAAAAGCTTTGGATGCCTTGTATGACATCCCTCAGGGTTCTGATTCTGAAGATGATGATGATGATGACTCAGATGAAGATGCTGGAAGCAAGAAAAAGAAGATGCTAGCAAAGAAAAGGAAGGCTCCTCCTCCTCAAGCTCCTAAGCCTAATCCTAATGCTGACACTCCCTATTACATTCTGCACAATGTCACACCATACAAGGGAATGCCTGCATGGATGTGGTTGTCAAAGAACCGGCAGAAGGATAGAAAGAGGAGTAGGAGATATTCCCCTCCTCCAGTGCACAGATACAGGAAGGATCCTCCTCCTCCTCCAGCAGCTGGTGCCTCTGGCTCCTCTAGCGCCTAGAGATCTGCCCCCATGCAGACCTATCAGAGACAGTCAGGGAGATCATCTGGAAGTAGCCAGCAGAGGCAGCCATCCTCAGGACAACATCAACATCAACAGCATCAGCAGTAGTAGCAACATACCTCTGAAGTACAGAAAGCAGACAGTCCAAAAAGACCTCTCTTTCCTCCAATTCATTTTGAAGATCCTGAAACTGCTAATACTGCAAAAATGGCCAGATTCCAGGAGCTAATTGGACTATCCTTGATCAATAAAGCCAAGGCTGAAGGCAAAGATACATCAGGATTAACAACTATGTATAAGTACAGAAAAGAAGAGTTGAAAGGATTTGACAAAGGAAACAAGCTATTCAATGTTGATGACTATATTAAAATTCATCCAGAAGCAGTTGTCCCCAGAGTAACTTCATTGAATATTATTGGGGCAGCTGATATGACTATGACAAAGGCTCAGGCTTCAGATCCCAAGAGAGAAATCATCTTTAAGAAGCCAGGAGAGAAACCAACTGAAGACAGGTCCAAGCAGAAGAAGCCAAAGAAGTAATTTTCTTGTTGTTTCAATTTCTGTCTGTTTTTGTTTTTCAAACTATGCTATCTGTTTAAACAAAGCTGTGTGTATATATATATCTACTGCATGTGTTATAATTCTCTGCCAGATATATTTCTTTTCTTGCTTTGTTTTTCTGTCTATTTCTGTTTTGAGTCTCTGTTAGTGACCTCACCCACATAGGGGGAGATTGTTGGATCCCTAGTTGATTTGGGCTAGGTTCACTGACTTAGGATATGACCCAACATGTATAGTCAGGGTCAAAGTTGTGTCCTAGAGTATAGGCCAAGTCCTTAGAGCCAACTTTAGATGGACCAGCTATCATCAAGACCTTCAGAGACTCCAGACTTAGACGTTTTCAAGACTAAGTCAAGTGAGTTCGACGTTCGTCGAACTCAGCTCGGCGAAAGGTGTTCTGCACTCGACGATCGTGAGGCAATTCTTAGTGCTAAGCTCGACGATCCTTATTCTCTGTTTGATGAAGACTGAGTTTCTACATCAAGCTAAATTCAGGACAACTTCAGAATTTTTCTAAGTCTAGCTTCAAGCTTTGGTCGACGAACTAGATTCTGAGCTCAATGAACTTGGACCTCAAGTTCTCAGCTTCTCAGATCGACGAAGTCAGCTTCTCAGGTCGGCAAATGCAGTTCTCTACTCGACGAATTCTGGATTCAGAAGATTTGTGTCGACACTTAGGGTTTGTGTCGACACCAGACAATTTATGTCGACACCAGACATTTTGTGTCGACACCAGGATATCAGTTGACACCAGCTTATGTCGACACTGAATATCAGCAGATGTAGAATATTCGGCTAAGTCCACAATCTTTCTTCGCTCGACGAATTTGGATCTTTGTTCGACGAATACTGTCTGACAGTGATAGTTATCTGCTCGACGATTTTGGTTCTCAGCTCGACAAATGTAGATTATCTGTTTGACGAAGGTTGTAGCAGCATTGACTTGAAGACTATTTCTTTTGTCTAGTCGATGAACTCCTCAACTCAGCTCGATGAACTCAAACTCAGCTCGACGAATTGTGTTCTTCATTCGACGAATCCAGATTAGGTCTTCTTCAGTTTTCTCGTCCCGTTTCTTGGCGATGATTCCGGAGTTATTAATGTCAGATCTTCTCGGAATGTTACCGTTAGAGCGTGCAATTAATCATGGATTATCTCATGCCATTTTTCCATGGGACAGTTGGGGAAATCATTGATTGTTGCTTCCTTCCAAGGCTAACTGCAATTACTGCTCAACATTCGAATTTCGAATGTTCTTAGTCAGCCTAAAGAAAAGAAAAGAAAGGATCAATACAGTGATACATACAGACACACACTACAAGCAATACAGACAATCAGACAGACACTGAGATTGTACAGAATAACAACCATACAGAAATCAAAAGTTCTACTATAATCAGCCTAACCAGAGAACATCTTCAAGAAGAAGAAGAAGAAGAACCTATCACTATCAAGAGTCTTCTTCTGTCAACTCTCAGGACAACTTCAAAGGACAACAATTATTCAATCTGTCAAATAAGTTCCTGAAGCATCTCTGGTCCAGGCACTCTAAGTCCTTGAAGACCTATCACCCTGAAGCAGTGCTCCAGCATTCCTGATTAATTCAAGATCTCAGGGGGAGCAACATCTGCTAACATCAATCCACAGTCTTCTCAGTTGCTTTGAGAAAGAGAAGACACCATCATCTTATTTCCAATTCCTGTACAGGGTTTTAATTCCCTTCAAAATTATTCTGGTTGCAAGTCTCCTTCCAAAAGACTTGAGGTTTTGGTTTTTGAGCACCTGAACAAAAGCTCATTGGTGTCAGGTACCTGATAAAAAACCTGAGTGGATTCCTACCAGGGTGGTAGAAGAGTGGATGTACCCAGGTTGGGGAACCACTATAAAATTTCTTGTGTCGCTTGGTTGCCCTTTTCTTTTGTTTTGGTTGTGCTCTGTGATTGCTTAGTTTGCTGTGCTTAGTTTATTTTATTTGCTGACTTGTTCACTTAGGAATACAACAAAAGTTGTAAAGATTTTTTTAAGAGAGCACAATACTCTATTCACACCCCCTCCCCCTCTAGAGTATATCAGATCCACCTTGCACTTTCAGTTTTCTTCTTCTTTGATTTGGATTACTTGCTCTTTGGGATGATTTATTGCTAGGACTGCATGTTAGATATTTTTAAGCTTATAAAAACTTATTATTAGTAAAGCACCCATGCAACCTCTTTTAAAACTAAGTCATTAATTTCCTGGTCAGCGTAAAGATTTTTTCTCATAGTTATTATAAATCTAGAGTCTGCTTAGCATGAGTTGTTACTCGGGGATATTTACACTCATGTAGGATGTTAGAGTCAATTTAAAACAAGTATCTTCCGCAAGCGTATAAATTATATTTTTGAATCATGGACTAGATGATCCACTGAGCCGAGGGAGACGGCTACCTTTTAGTTTAAACTGGATTTCAGTCATAATAACTTATGTTTTCTTTTAAACTGTAGAGTTTGGAGTCTTGCCTGAGCGTCTGCAGTTTTCCCCTACACGGCATGGCATCACAGCGCATATTTTCCTGTACTCTGATATAATTAAATTATTGGGAAAATGCGGGTTTTGACAGATGCTCCGCATAGATGTAGCCAAATTAAATAGGGGATTGTCGGAGGAATGTTGGCTCGTCTCTTTGGTGAAGTATGAGCAAAATGAGCGGAACCCCTGTGAGCAATGTGTGATGTCGATATCACCTGATTGTCACTCACTATGCACTGGGAACCCATGCCTAGCCATTCTTGAAAGATTGAGATATGAATAGGAATACAAAAAATGAGACTTCCATAAAAAAGTTAAATTTTAATAAACATCAAGTTAAAGCCAAGAATAGTGACCAAGGAATTAATAAGAAATGACCGAAAATGTAATGCAACTACAATTGGTGTAAAAGCAGGAGGGGAATGAGGTGTTATATCATGCCACGTTTTCAATTTTCATTTTTTTCTTGATCATGAGCTTAAACTCGAGTTGAATGTAGATCAAATCAAACTGAGAATATATGAACACACAATAAAGTATTAACTTTAAAAATGAAAAAAAACTGAAAGAATTAAAAAATACATAAATCAGAGCACTAACTTGAAAGAAGGGAAAAACAAAAAACAGAACAATAAAATGAAAATTACCTTGTTTTCAAAAATCTTACTAGAGATTGGGACCTGTAATACATGATCATTCATAAGTTGCACTAATTCTCGTGCTTTTGTTTTGTGTTTATGCACAAAAGAGTGCTTCAGCAAAATTATTTAACAAGTTCCGGACTCACAAAGCTGACCAGTAAGAATTTTAAATGCTTATGAATACAAAAAAGTCATCTTCATTATCCCTAAATTAATGCACATTAATAGAAGTACAAGATAAGAAGGAAAAATTTGCCCATATCATGAGTAGTAAGTTCATTTCTAGGTGTCGCAGCTAAATATGTCAATACTTCAATATTAAATATGTCAATACATCAGCATGCCTTCCAAACATAAATTGAAGGCAATTTGATTCCAAGTATATTCATATACTTTTTAGATCAAGTTTACTAATTGTTTCCTCCCCCACTCTGACTCTAGCATAGTTCCATTGACTCATGGACCCTTCTACTAATTCTATTACCAACCAATCAAACCTAATTGCACTAAGAAAATTACATCACCCAACATGATAAAAGAGAAAAGACGGACGATCCTTGAAATCCTAAACCCCGAATGTAATCAGTTTTATATTAATATTCTTGAAGTCTATTTATGTTGATGATATTGCTTTTCTTTGCTTTTTTATGTATAGCTCAATGGATAAGAGTTGGATGGATCTCAGCGATCGAAGACAACCTGCTTACATCAACGGACTGAATTCATTTCTTGATTTTACCTTTACTCATTCTGCTAGAGGAAACAATATTTGCTGCCCTTTTTATAAATGTGGAAAGTGTAAATTTCACACTAGAGAGATTGTCTTTGTTCATCTTATTTTAAATGAAATTATAAGGACATATAGATGGTGGTTGAGTCATGGAGAGGATTATCACATTAGCCCAACTGGTGTTAGTGGTGATGATGTTTATGAAGAGAATGAAGAAGAGATTTTAGAGCATGAAGATATGCATGATCTGCTACATGACTTTAATACTGGTTTTAATGACAAGAATAAGATTGGACAAGAACAAGATCATGAGGACCCCAATGAAGCAGCTAAAATTTTTTATAATTTGTTAAATGACGCTGAACAAGAACTATATCTTGTTTGCAAAGAATTTTCAAAATTTCAATTTATGGTTATTTTACTTGCACTTAAATCTGATTATGGATGAACTGATCGGTCTTTTACTGAATTACTTAAAGTTTTAAAATGAGCAATTCCTTGTAGTGAAAAAATATCAAGTAGGTTTTATGAAGCCAATAACTACATACAACAGCTTGGAATGGAGTGTAAGAAGATTGATGCTTGCTTGAATGATTGCATTCTCTATCGTGGCAAGTTTGCAAATTTTGAGAGTTGCCCAACTTTGTGGTATGTCTAGGTGGCAATCGAGCAAGATAAATAATAATTTAGAAAGTAACATGTTGTCAAGAAAGAGTAAAAATATACCAAATAAGATTCTTCGTCACTTTCCTTTGATACCTAGACTTCAAAGATTGTATATGTGTTCTAGAACGGCCGAGGATATGAGATGGCATAAAGAAAAGCGTTGTGATGATGGAAATTTGCGACATCCAGATGATGCCTTTGCTTGGAAGTTATTTGATGAGAAACATCTAGAATTTTCATCTGATGCACGTAATGTTAGGCTTGGCTTAGCAAGTGATGGGTTTAATCCTTTTGGTCTTATGAGCACAAATTATAGTGTGTGGCCAGTTGTATTAATTCCGTATAATATGCCACCATGGCTATGCATGAAAACTCCTAATTTTATTATATCCTTGATTATTCCTGGTCCAGTACAACCTGGGAATAATATCGATGTATATTTGCAACCTTTGATTGATGAGTTAAAAATTTTATGGGAAGTTGGGGTTTGCACATATGATGCCTATAGTTAGTGCAACTTTAATATGCACGATGCTGTGTTGTGGACGATAAATGATTTTCTAGCTTATGACAACCTCTTGGGTTGGAGCACAAAGGGTAAGCTCGCTTGTCCATGTTGTAATAAAGACACATGGTATTATCGGTTGAAGAATGGTTCTAAGATGTGTTACATGGGAAACAGACATATTTTGGATTCAAATCATAGATGGAGAAAAGATAAAAAGTCTTTTGATGGAACAATTGGAACTCGACTTGCTCCAAAGGTCCTATCAGGGGATGACATATTAGGGCTGCTAAAAGGATATGATAATGTTATTTTTGGAAAGCTTCAAAGGAAAAGAAGCCTGGATGAAACTTCTCTTCCGTACAACTGGAAGAAGTTAAGTATTTTTTTCCAATTACCGTATTAGAGTACACTTGAGATACGTCATTGTTTAGATTACATGCATATTTTAAAAACTATTACCGATAATATATTGCATACTATGTTAAACATTGATGGAAAAACAAAGAATGATTTGAATTCTAGACTTGACCTTATGGAAATGGGGTTGAGATCAGAATTACACCAAATAGAAAAGATGATCATTATGTCATTCCACCAGCATGTTATACATTGACATTGGCTGAACGAAGGGCAATATGCAATTTTTTAGATAATTTGAAAGTTCTAGATTGGTATTCATCAAATATAAAGAGATGTGTAAATGTTAAAGAGGGTAAAGTGTCAAGAATGAAAGCTCATGATTGTCGTGTCTTCATGTTGGATCAACTTGCTCCTGCTTTTCATGGCATTGTTCGCATAGAAGTTTATGACTCTCTAGTTGAATTAAGTGTATTTTTCAAGGAGTTGAACTCTAAGGTACTAAGTACAGAGGTGTTGGATAAACTCGAGCAAAATATTGTCATCACACTTTGCAAACTTGAGAGAATATTTCCTCCTTCATTTTTTACAATCATGATGCACTTACCAATTCATCTTACACAAGAGGCAAGAATCGCCGACCCAGTACAATATCGATGGATGTATCCAATTGAGAGGTATGTTTATTAATTAATTAATTAATTTTGTTTACTTTGTCATGTTATGTATACTAAAATATTTGAAATCAATAGATATTTACTTACACTCAAATCATTTGTGCAAATTAAAGCACGCCCAGAAGGTTCAATTGCGAATGGATACCTTATACACGAGTGTTTGACATTTTGTTTGAGATATATAAATAAAATTGAAACAAAGCTTATTCGCCCAAATAGAAATGAAGAAGGAAATTTTGGGAAAGATTCGAAATTGTCAATTTACAAAAAACTGGGAGGTCATTAGGTAAAGGAATAGAAAAAGATCTTAATTATGAAGATTGGCATCAAGCTCAACTGTATATACTAAGGAATTGTCCAAAAGTAGAACCATTTATAAAGTGAGTTTCAAATTATTACTCTTTATAGTTGTATTTTTTTATATAATGTAATTAATTTAATAAAATTTGGATTAATAGGCAACATCGTCAAGAGCTTCAACATGTACACTCTAAAGATATTGGAAAAAGACACGAGGCTACTTTTGTTAGATGGTTTGAGACACTGGTAAGTATAGCATCTAGTTTTTAAACGTCAACTTGTTATTATATTTAATATGTGTGCTTATATTATGTTTTCATCAGATATCCAAGTTATATTATGAGGGAGACTCAAGGGCTAGCAAAGATTTTTTTTGTAGTTGGCTCGTGGCCCAAAAAGAGGGGCGATACATTATTCTGGTTATATTGTTAATGGATTTAGGTTTCATACTTATGAACGTCAAATCAGGCGCAAAACTCAAAACAGTGGTGTTTTTGTTAATGGTGATGAGCAATCAGGTGGAAGCGAATATTATGGAGTTCTAAAAGACATTCTTCAGTTTGAGTATGATGTTGGGCAAGAAATTGTTTTATTTAAATGTGAATGTGGGATACATATAATGAAGGTAGAGGCTACAAAAAAGAAAACAAAAAAATTATTTTTGTTAACATAAAACATAATTTAAGAAGCAACGGACCTTATGTCCTAGCTTACCAAGTTGAACAATTGTATTACGTGTCTGATAACAAAAACAAAGATTGGCGAGTGATCGTAAAAATAGTTGAACTCCACTTTTATGATGTCCCAAGCAAAGAATTTGAAGAATTCACTGAAGATGAAATTCAGTTGTATGATGTAAACGTTGGTTTAGGATCAACACTTGATAATGTTGTAGATAATGATAATCATATGCTTTCATTACAAAGAACTAATGTTGCAGCTATAACTATTGAGAAGAAAAATCAATCCATACAAAGAAGAGTTACGAATGAAGAAAATGAAGATGGTGATGATATTGAAGACCTTGAGGATGCGGATGATATGTAACCTGCAAACCTTTAATGTATCTGGTTTTGCCCGGTTTTGTAAATTCTCCATATTTACTATAAAATGCAATTGTAGTTTAAAACACATTTTTATTTTAAATATTTACTATAAATTGAAATTGTTTTTTTCCGGTTATTTAAATTAAAAATGAAGAGGAGTATAATTACTTGTGGTAGTACTAAATCTTCTCGCATAGAAAGGCTTACAGATAATTCACCACTACATTCTATAAGTGCTGGACAATATTCGCATGATTGGAAAAATGACTCTGTTGGAACCCCAATTATGATTTGGGCAAGGATCACTATTAGGTTTGCTTAGATTGACCCAAAATATATAGTCATGGGTCATAGGTTTATTTCCAAATGTGTCTCAGAAGAATTCCAAGAAATGCAGTTCAGTCAGAAAATCAGCTCGGCGATCGTCGAATGTAGTTCGACGAACTGCGAACTCAGGTCGATGAATTCTGAGTTCCTTCTCTGAACTCAGGTCGACGAACTCTGATCTCAAGCAAGAAGTTTAGCTCGACGACTTCTAGCTAAGCTCGACGAACTCCGAGCTCAGCTCGACGATCGCTAAACTCAAGACAGATTCCCAGCTAGACAAAATAGAAGCTGAGCTCGACGATCTGCGAGCTTAGGTCGACGAATTCTGTGTAATCAGTTATAGTTGGCAGAATTAATTAAGGATTAATTACAGTCAACATTCCCAATGATAATAGCCGTTCAAATGGACAGTTACAAAAGAATTAATTATGGATCAATTCCCAATGCATCTTCAACTCTCGGGAATGTTTTCTTCCGCTATCAAGACTAAGGAATTAAAAATGTCAAAAGAGATACAGAGATAACAAGACACACAGAGACACAGAGCACTATAGAAAACAATAACAAGACAGTGAACAAGAACACAAGAAAGGCATTTCAGTTTATATAAGAAGGAGGAACTCTGCATCAATCAACATACTCATCAGGGTTCTCTATCTACTCCAGGCTTCTCAAGAGACATACATTCATATTTGAAAGATATGGTACCTAAACACCTAGAGGGGGGGTGAATAGGTGACCTAAACCTTTTTAAAACTTTGTTGGCAGCACAACAGTTATTTCACAGATTACTACAGCTAACAGTAATTACAGAAATCAAACAGTCAATCCACAGCACAGCACAGCAGACACACTAATTTATAGTGGTTCCCCAATCTTTGGGTACATCCACTTTCCCCCTTCGCCTATCTAGCAGTGTACTAGATTCGGCCAAACTTCTCCACTATCTCAGAACCCAACAAGGTTCCTACACCTCAGGCCCAAAGCCTTACACTCAGCCACAAAGGCCTACACTCAGCCACCCAGGCCTACACTCAGCCAATTAAGGCCTACACTCAGAGTTCTTCAACTCCTACACTCAGGCAACCAAGCCCTACCCTCAGCCTTTATAATATAGGCTTACAATTCTCTCAGATCCAATGGATCCTACAAGTTAAAATAGAAATACAATAGCTAACTCTACAACTCAGAAAATAAGAGAGGAGTTGAGAGTTTCTTGAAGAGTTCTTGGAAGAACTCAGTTAGATCCAAACTGACTTAGCTTTCTTCAAAGCTTCTTGAGTTAGAACTGAATTAGTCTGAATCTTCTGCAGTTGTTCCTTGACCTCTGCTTCTTGAGATCCAGATGTTTCTGAATCCTTTTTCTCAGCCTTAGTTCCAAAGACTGAATTCTTGATTGGAGCTCTCTCTCTCCAACTTCTTAGATCTGCAGTTGGACTGACAGATCTTCTTGTGTTGATCCTCTGTGTATCACTTCTTGATTTAATCTGATCAACTACTTTAAGTATTCTCTCAAGCTGTAACTCTTGTTTCTCAATTACAACCCCTGTTTCTGTAAACTATGGATGCCTATTTATAGGCTTCCTTCATGGTAACCGGCTGGTCCGGTTCATAACAAACTTCTGATTTCTCTGACAGTTGCTGTAGACCGACTGGATCGGCAGCTGTCATGTCAACCAGTCACTTCTTGAAATTCCCTAACTATCAGATAGTGTCGAGACTTTCTGTTCTTAAGTGTCGATACTTATAGGCCAAGTGTCGACACATGTTGTGTAAGTGTCGACACAAGTCTACAAGGTGTCGACACAATTCCTTATATGTCTCGACACAGATTCTTCTGCATGTGTCGACACTGAAATTGAGTGTCGACACAAATACTTGTACTTCATTCTTTAACTGTATTCTTCTAAGTGTCGACACATCTCCTTTGTGTCGACACATCTTCACGTGTTGAAACTGTCAAGTGTCGACACTGCTTCTTGGTGTCGACACAAGTCTTCACTTTTGTTTCTTCAGCTGAGTGTCGACACATTCCTTTAGTGTCGACACTTGTACTTAGAATATTTTGTAATTTTTCTGTTCTTTGCTAAGTGTCGACACAGCTCCTTGTGTCGACACTTTCTTCAAGTGTAGAGTCTTCAACTAAGTGTCGACACATGGTGCTGAGTGTCGACACTTTCTTCAAGTGTTGACTCTCCTGGTTGTGTGTCGACACATTGTGCTGAGTGTCGACACTTTCTTCAAATACTGACTCTTCAGCATAGCGTCGACACATTGTGTTGAGTGTCGACACTTGTACTTAGATTCTGCAGACTTTTGCTGAGTGTCGACACATCTTCAAGTGTCGACACTTTCTGGTGTAGACTTAGCTCTTCTAGGTGTCGACACTTCTGCTAAGTGTCGACACTGCTTTTCTGCATACTTCTTCACTGAGTGTCGATACAGCTCCAAGTGTCGACACTTTCTGTCTGGTGTCGACTCTTCTTCTCAGGTGTCGACACAATGACTCCAAGTGTCGACACTGCTTGTCTGGGTGTCGACACAAGCTTTCTCAAGTGTCGACACTTTCCCTCTGGGTGTCGACACATGGACTTAGAAACTTTTAGCTTCAGTCTAGTGAATACCTAACCTGCACAAGTAACTCAAACACACATCAAATACATTATGATGTATATCATTGAGTTAGGTGAGGCTTCTTCAAATCAGGTACATTTGACCAATGTACCCAACAATCTCCCCCTATTTGGAGAAGTCATAACCCTTAGTCAATGATATACACCATTCATAATTAAAAAATTATAAAATGATGAAAAGCAAATTATAATCAGCAGGGTTAACATGAACATGTAAAACTTCACACATATACACATTCAACATTCCAGAACAAATAAGAAACAGACATATTTCAGAACAATCATAATATATTTATCATATATTGTTCTAACATAGTTCCTTATACATTTTCAATGTTGTACAAAAATGTTTTTCATTTAAAAGTTTACAACAAGCTTCAAGTTAAATTCCTAATCTATTTCAGATCAGGTTCTTTGATAACTATTCTCTTTCCAGCTTTAACTTGAGCTTTGACAGCAGCAGTAGTAGCAGGCTCAGCATCAGCAGGCTTCTTGCCTTTGGAGTACTTCTTCTTTAGTTCTTCAGCCTTGATTTTTTGTCTCTCAAAATAATGATAGGGCTTAGGAAAGTACTTGCTAGGCTCCACAGCTGTAGGAGGTAGCTTTCCTAACTTAGCCTTCCTTCTATACTGGACAATGGCTTCCTGCCTGATCTCATGCTTCCTCCATTCAGCTTCTGAGAACCACTTGTTCCTCTCATGTGCATTGTCCTTGGCTGCTTTCCAGGCTGTGAGAATGATGTTCCTAGAAGTAGGGCTCCACTGTTCAAAATCTGGTTTTTGCTCAGCCAGTTCCCTGAACTTCTTCTTTGACAGCCTTGTTTCTTCTTCTTTGTCCATAGCCTCTTGCATAGCTGCTGTAATAGGTTGAGTAACCTTTTCTAAATGGACATTGTCCTTGCCCCCAGATGGGCTATACATAGTGCTCACCTCTGCATGAATCATTTCAAAATCGGGAGGTGGATAAATGACTTGAGGTACTTCTTGTGGCTCACCTCCAAAGTAGGCAGGGTTCAGTCCAGATTCAGCAACTTCATTATCATCACACAGGGGAGGATATCCAAGTGTAGCCCTGATGGAATTTGATATCCATTTTGCATGTTCAGAACTGGCTTTGACTAACACTCTCTCCCCCTTTATGACTTCTTGGGCTATATGATCTCTTACATCATCTTTCTGGAACCTGATTTGGCTGTCCAAATACCTTATGCCATCCTTAAAGAAAGGTCTAAGCTTGGTAAGCTGTTCAGAAATGACCTTCTGGGAATCCTTGATTGCAGTCTTGACAGTAGCAAGTTCTTCTTGAAAAGCTTTATCAAATTCAGCCTTGGCAGCATCAGTAGAAGTAGATGGTTCAGCAGACTTATTCTTTAATTCAGTCACTATAGCATTGTGGGAGGCAGTTAAATTGTCATTCATTCTTAATTGATTCTCCAGCACATAGCCTTGCTTCAGTGCTATATCATCTACTTGAGACTTGATTTTCTCCTGGTGAGTTGCCAAATAGACCACTGCATTACCACCCTTGTGGAAGCAGTCAGTCATTTCCTTCTTATTCAAATTCATTTCAAACCTTATTGATTTGATATCTTGAGCTAGATCAAATTGTAGGGACTTTTGGCTTTCATCAATATACGTCTCTATGGCCTTCCTGTGCTCATCCAGCTTAACTTGCATTGCTACCATTAATCCACTGTAATCAGTGGATGGAGCTTGTTGGACTAGAGAGTGTTGAGCAACAGTTTGTAGAGCCTTCTTATAGCTCTGACTCCTTCTTTTGAATACAAAGAATTGCTTCTTTTTAGCTTGTTCAGTCTCATCATCCTCAGACTCAGAGGTACTGGCTATATTCACCCTGTCCTTAGGGCTTTCAGGCCTTGCAGTCTGCACACCAGGTGCTTGCTCAGTTTCCAGCCTAATAGGCTCTTCCACAACTTCCATGTTCTCCCCCTCAACAGCAGCACCCTTCTCTTCAGTAGCAGCATTCGTCTCTTCTTCAGCAGCAGTCTTGTCCATGTTAAAGTCCTCTTGATCTAAATTCAGAAATAGATCTTCCATTGTATATTCTGGGGGTGACTGAGCAGGAGATGTACTGGGTACATTAACTACAGCAGATGTGTCTTGGAGAACAACATCTGGTGCTTGGTTTGCTTGCTGAGTTTGCTGATGAATATCAGACAAATCAGAATCTATTATAGAAAAATCTAAAGTATTGAGGTCAGAAAGTACCTCTTGGATAATGAGAGTAGCTTGCTCACTCTCCAGTGTAGAGGGTTGTTCTACAGCTGGAGGTTCCCCCTGGATGTCAGCTGGCTCTTGAGGAGCAGGTGACTTCTCTGCAGCCTCATCCTCATGATTATCAGGAGTGAAAACCACATGTTCTTCACTACCTGAGCTGCTGGAGGACTCCTGAGTCACAGCAGCTATTTTCCTCTTCTTCTTTGGAGGGGAATCCTTCTTAGAAACTTGTTTCTCAGGGGTGGTCAATTCCTTTGACAGCACCCTTTCCCACCTGGAGAAGATCCTCATGTCCATCCTTCTCATGTGGTTGATTTTGCTACCTGCAGCAGAGCTCATTACCTCTGGTATTGTACCAGCCAGGTAGAGACTAAGTATCCTGCCCAGATTGGGCTTCTTCAGACTTTCCTTTACTTTCTCAAACACAACCATGGACCAGTCTGTTTTGAGGTTGAAGATGATTCTAGTCATAACACTGAACATGGAGGCTGACACCCTGTCATGCCCTCCAGTCTTGCTGAGGAGTACTTTGCCCACAATTTCTGACAGAAACTTTCCTTGAGTATTCATTCCTCTCCTGTTGAATACTGATCCTATCTTTAGCTTAGGATCTAGTCCACACCAGGTAAGTGCTTCCCTGGTCTTAGATGTTGTTACTTCCTCTTCTTCCTGAACTTTAGGTAGCTGAAGTACCTTTCTCAGAGACTTGGGTGAAATCTTGACCTTGGTGCCATGCACCCTTGATTTGATTCTGTAGCTTGAGTCATCTACAGACGCTCCAGTAAGAAATTCAATAACTTCCTTCTTCCAAATTTTGGTTGGTTCTGAAACCAAGAACTCCAATCCTGAATCGGTGACTAGGGTTATCACCGATTTGATTTCTTGATCACCGTCGTCGAATGCGCCACGCACCAGTTCATAGCCTTCGTTAACGTTCTCTTCCAGCTTGGGAGCCATTAGGGTTTGGAGAATTAGTCTTTAGAGAAGAGAAATGTCGACACAAGAGTTTTGGTCTCGAAACTTTTGAAAGCGTGTCGACAAACAAAGACAGAACCCTATTTATACCTTTCTTGTTTGAAGACGAACAGGCGGGATGAATTTCTAAAGATGTGTCGACACTGTCAATAAGTGTCGACACTGACTTATAATGTCTCGACACACATGTGTCGACACAAGTTTAGTCAACAGATTTTAAGTGTCGACACTTGGTTGAGTGTCGACACCGCACTACTCGACATGTAGTCGAGACTTTACTTAGAAAATTCTGAGTAAAACTTAAGTGTCGACACCTTATTGGATGTGTCGACACCTACTCGACATGTGTTGACACTAACATTCTGAAGTGTCGACACCAGCTTCCTAGATGTGTCGACACCATTTTCCTGAAGTGTCGACACTTATTATTCTGTGTCAACATAGACTTGTCTATGTGTCGACACCTTTTTACTTAGCCAATTTTTAGTTCTGTAAACTTAGTCTAAGTTTATCATACCTAGTTCAATTTTGAACCTATTGAACTTAGCTTCTTCTAAGGGCTTAGTGAACATGTCTGCTATCTGATTATCAGTTCTAACATATTCAAGTGCAATATCATTTCTTTCTACATGCTCTCTAAGAAAGTGATATTTAATCTCAATATGTTTAGTTCTACTATGTGATACAGGATTGTTAGCTATTGAAATAGCACTAGTAGAATCACAGTAAAGTGGAGTTCTACTTACCTGAAATCCATAGTCTTCTAACTGATGTTGAATCCACAGAAGTTGAGCACAGCAACTTCCTGCAGCTATATATTCTGACTCAGCTGTGGAAATAGCCACACTGGTTTGCTTCTTACTGCTCCATGAAATGAGTCTTCCACCTAGGAATTGACAGGATCCAGTAGTGCTCTTTCTATCTTCTTTGCATCCTGCAAAGTCTGCATCTGAATAGCCTGTTAGATCAAAATCTCCATTCCTAGGGTACCAGAGGCCTAGATAAGGTGTGCCCTTTAGATATCTCAAGATTCTCTTGACTGCAGTCAAGTGAGACTCTTTAGGGCAGGCTTGATACCTGGCACAAACACATGTAGCATACATAATATCAGGCCTACTTGCAGTCAAGTATAGTAGGGAGCCAACTATCCCTCTATACAAGGTTTCATCTACAGGTTTCCCTGCATCATCCTTGCTTAGAGACATACTTGACCCCATAGGAGTCTTCATGGTACTGGATGAATCCATACCATACTTCCTTATGAGTTCTAGGGTGAACTTGGACTGACATATGGATAGACCACTTCCAGTCTGTTTAACTTGGAGGCCCAAGAAAAACTTCAGTTCTCCCATACTACTCATCTCAAATTGACTTTGCATAAGCTTTGCAAACTTTTTGCAAAGGCTACTTTCAGTAGACCCAAATATAATGTCATCTACATATATTTGGACAAGTATGACTTTGCCTCTAGATTCCCTAAGGAATAGAGTCTTATCTATTTTCCCCCTTGAGAACTTGTTCTCAATGAGGAAACTAGATAGGGTTTCATACCAAGCTCTAGGTGCTTGTTTTAACCCATATAATGCTTTCCTAAGTCTATACACATAATGTGGAAGAGTAGGATCAACAAAACCTGAAGGCTGCTCCACATATACTTCTTCCTTTAGATTACCATTTAGGAATGCTGACTTCACATCCATTTGGTATACCTTGAATCCTTGATAAGTTGCATAGGCCAAGAACATCCTTATGGCCTCCAGTCTGGCTACTGGGGCAAAGGTTTGATCAAAATCAATACCTTCTTCTTGCCTATATCCTTTTGCAACCAGTCTTGCTTTATTCTTTATGATGACCCCTTGTTCATCTAACTTATTTCTGTAGATCCACTTAGTTCCTATAACATTGTGGTCTTTAGGCTTTGGAACCAGCTCCCAAACTTTGCACCTTTTGAACTGATTAAGTTCTTCTTGCATAGCTTCAGTCCACTGTGGATCTTGTATTGCTTCTTCAAATTTCTTTGGTTCTATTTGAGACAGAAAACTTGAATATACTACAGCATTCTGATTTCTGCTCCTTGTCTGAACACCTTGTCTTGGATCTCCAATAATCAGCTCTACTGGATGATCTCTTAGATGCCTGTTGGCTGGAGGCATCCTTACTTCTGGTTGAACTTCTTCAGCATCTTCATCAAGCTGAGTTCCTTGTACTTCTACAGCTCCTTGTTCATGTAGTTCTCCCCCTGGACATAAGCCATCTTCTTCTACTTGCTGTCTTGCAGCAGGTACATCTTCTATGGTTAGCTTGTCCATCTTCTTAGTAAGACCTGTGGGGCTGCACACACTACTAGACAACTCATTGTTAATTAGTTGTGTCTCATCAAAAACTACATGCACAGACTCCTCTACAACTTGTGTAGTCAAGTTGTAGACTCTATAAGCCTTACTATTATTGCTGTACCCAACAAATACTCCCTCTTGGGATTTGGCAGCAAACTTAGTTAAGTAAGACTTTCCATTGTTAAGTATGAAGCATTTGCAACCAAAAATCCTGAAATAGGATAGGTTTGGTTTCCTGCCTTTCACAACTTCATAGGGGGTCTTGTTTAACCTTTTAGTGATGGTAGCCCTATTTATCACATGGCATGCAGTGTTAACTGCTTCAGCCCAGAAATATTCTGGCAGTGATGAATCACTTAATAGGGTTCTACCAGCCTCTATCAAGGTCCTATTTTTCCTTTCAGCAATGCCATTTTGCTGAGGTGTTCTAGGTGAAGAGAATTCTTGAAATATCCCATAGTCTTCACACAGCTTTGTCATGCTTTCAGACTGAAACTCAGTACCATGGTCACTTCTAATTTTGACCACTGTATAGTTCAATTCATTCTGAATTTGCTTAACAAAACTATAGAAGACACTAGGTGTTTCAGATTTCTGCTTTAAGAAGAACACCCAGGAAAACCTTGAGTAGTCATCAACAACTACAAAGGTATAGACCTTCCTACCTAAGCTGTGAACTGGCATTGGACCAAATAGATCCATATGCAAGAGGTATAAACACCTCACAGCATCTTTGTTGTCTAAGCTTCTAAAGGTGGATTTAGTCTGCTTGCCCTTTTGACAAGCTGAGCAAATGCCATCTTTGACACACTTAACTTGAGGACCATTCCTCACTAACTCTTTGCTAAAGAGTTTGCTAATAGTCTTGTAGTTAAGATGAGCTAGCCTCTTGTGCCACTTGACACAATGAGAGATTGTCTCATTAGCTACAAGACAGACAGGAGAACCATTGTTCTCAATCATAATGTCTAAACAATAGACATTTCTCTTTCTATATCCTGTCAAAATGATCTCTTGATCACTTGACCTCTTGATATGACAACCATTTTTAACAAATGAGATGTCATACCCTACATCACTTAACTGACTTATACTAATAAGGTTGTGTTTCAACCCTTTAACATAAGCCACTTGAGTAATGGTAACAAGGTTTGAAGAAATGTTACCAAACCCTTTGATGATTCCTTTTTCAGAACCACCAAAGGTCACTTTAGGACCATTTTTGATTGGAATATAGTCCTTCAGTAGTCCCCTTGTTCCAGTCATATGTCTGGAACATCCACTATCCAAGTACCATGTTGGGGTATGGCCACTTGGATTCACCTGCAAAACAAATTAATGAACCTTAGAACCCAAAGTAAACTTGGGTCCTTGGTGATTGTTAGTTTGCAACTTGACATAGCTACCTGCTGGCTTTCCACCAGGTAACTTGCTACTCAACTTGGCACTGGCATTGTGCCAACAATCCAAGGCAAAGTGGCCAACCTTGCCACAACACCAGCATTCAAACTTGTTGTACCTTTGCTTAGGTACAACCTTTGCTGTTTTGACTACAGCAGGCTTGTTGAATGTTGGGGCTTTGCCCTTGGACTTGGACTGATCCTGAACAGTCCTAGCTGGTTTAATAAAACCCAATCTAGCCTTTCCTTTATGATGCACAAATTCATCAATCATGGGTAGCACTGATTTAGGTTTTGAAAACCTAGCAACTAGCTCTTTTTCCTTCTGGAGATGGATCTCCAGTAACTTAATTTGATCATTTTTATAAGTGATAGTTCCCATCTGAATCACAGTAATGTGTTTCAGCCTGGCTACCTCATTGAGCTTTTGATCAAATTCCTTCTCAAAGTCTGTTGCAGCTGCCTTTAGATCTACAATTTCCTTTGCCTGACTTTTGGCAAGGGACTTGCTTTTCTTATAGGCTTGCAACAGTACTTTATATTCATCTAAGAGCTGATGAATATCTCCCTCAGATTCAGAAACACTTCCATCACCTGAAGAAGATGAATCTGACTCTGAACTAGAACTGAAATCTGAACTTTGAGTTGGACTTTGTACCTGACTAGGTCCTGGCTGCTCCAGGATTTTGGTACTTTCAGTCAATGCCATCAGTCCTTGGCACTGACACTCTTCTTGTTCATAGATTGATTCCATGATCTGCATAAACTCTTCTTCTTCTTCAGCAAATAGCCCTATGTAGGCTTCAGCATCTGTCTCAGTGTCTGAAGAAGAAATGTCTGAAAGAGTCTTCTCATTCTTTGCAACAAAGGACTTCTCCTTCTTTCCTTTGAAGTGAGTCTTCTTTTTGTCACTGGATTCTTTTCTTCTCTCAGGACAATCTGCAATAACATGCCCCTGTCTATTGCAGCAGTAACATACTATCTTAGACCCAGTTGCCTTGCTAGTCTTTGTCTTTTTCTTGTCCTTCTTTGAAGGCTTCTTCTCCTGATACTGAACTTCTTTCCCTTTGGAAAATGAAGGTCTGGACCTCCACTGTTTCTTCTTCAGGAATTTCTGAAAATGTCTGGTGAATGCAGCAAAGTCTTCATCACTTTCACTGCTTGTAGACTTTGTACTAATAGACTCATCTGATTCTGATTCAACTACCTCTGGAGGAGGAGTTGATGACTTAGTCCTGCCCTTTCTAGGTACTTCTGACTTGAAGGCAACAGTCCTTTCTCTGTGCTCAGTCCTTGTTGATTTTTCCTCCTCTTTTCTCACAGACAGCTGCATCTCATAAGACAACAACTTGCCAAATAGTGTGGGAGGAGGAATTTCTCCCAACTTTGCCATTTCTCTGATGGCACAGATCTTGGTGTCCCAATCTTTGGTTAGGGACCTTAAGAACTTATCATTCAATTCATAGTTAGTGAACTCTCTTCCATAGGACATAAGTTCATTAACAATTCTGTAGAATTTCTTGTAGCATTCAGTGATGTTATCTCCTCTTCCTTGCCTAAAGCTCTCATACTCTTGATTAAGCAAGGACTTCTTATCTTGCCTAACTTCTTCAGATCCTTCCATATACACTATAAGAGTGTCCCACATCTCTTTTGCTGTCTTACAGTGAATTAAGTTCTGGAAGGTGGCATCATCAATGGCACTTACTATTATGTTTTGTGCCCTTTTGTCCATAGTGGCTAGGACAATTTCATCCTTGGTCATCTCAGAGAAATCCTTAGGAGTCCTCTGATTTGCATCCAATACTGAGATCTTCATGGGCACATAGGGCCCCTCTTTGACTGTGATGTAGATCCTAGGGTCAGAGGCTTCCATGAACAGCCTTACCCTTTCTTTCCAGATTCCAAAAATCTCTTTTCTGCATATGGGCAGTTTCATTGATCCCAATTCCTTGTGATTCTCTGAAGAACCCATGTTTCTTGATTTTCTTGAAACTGTGTTCTGACTTATCCCAAATCTGCCAAACTGGATCTCCTCAGACAGTTAGTCCTTTTTGAGCAACCTGGCTCTGATACCACTTGAAAGATATGGTACCTAAACACCTAGAGGGGGGGTGAATAGGTGACCTAAACCTTTTTAAAACTTTGTTGTGGGCACAACAGTTATTTCACAGATTACTACAGCTAACAGTAATTACAGAAATCAAACAGTCAATCCACAGCACAGCACAGCAGACACACTAATTTATAGTGGTTCCCCAATCTTTGGGTACATCCACTTTCCCCCTTCGCCTATCTAGCAGTGTACTAGATTCGGCCAAACTTCTCCACTATCTCAGAACCCAACAAGGTTCCTACACCTCAGGCCCAAAGCCTTACACTCAGCCACAAAGGCCTACACTCAGCCACCCAGGCCTACACTCAGCCAATTAAGGCCTACACTCAGAGTTCTTCAACTCCTACACTCAGGCAACCAAGCCCTACCCTCAGCCTTTATAATATAGGCTTACAATTCTCTCAGATCCAATGGATCCTACAAGTTAAAATAGAAATACAATAGCTAACTCTACAACTCAGAAAATAAGAGAGGAGTTGAGAGTTTCTTGAAGAGTTCTTGGAAGAACTCAGTTAGATCCAAACTGACTTAGTGATGAATTGTAAATATACCTATTTTTGTGTACATTAATTTAGTTATTTTCATTTATTTTTGTCATTTTTACTTATTTTTATTCAATAAAATGCTCCTATTTTTGTAAATATTATACTAACTTAGTTTATTTTATTTTTCAGAAAAAAATGAAAATCTGCCAAAAAATTGACATGTCACGCCCGTGACATATTGGTCACGCCCGTGACCAGGGCGTGACACGTCAAATTCCAGTAAATCTGCAATTTTTGAAGACCAAAGCCTGACACGCCCGGGGTCACGCCCGTGTCACCCGACACGGGGCGTGACCCAAGCCCGTGACACTCCACTCGACGATTTCATCTCGACGATCGTCGAGTGTCGACACTAGCAGTCACGCCTAGAGTCACGCCCGTGACCTAGGGCGTGACACCTCTTTCCGCTCGACGATTTTCAACTCGACACTTTCAGCTCGACATTCGTCGAGTGTCGACACCAGCCAACACGCCCAGAGTCACGCCCGTGACCTGGGGCGTGACCTTTCCAGCTAGCCCGACAAGACCTGCCCGAAGACTTTCGGCGCGCACCGCGCCCAGATCCACCTGCCTGTCACGCCCCCTGTCACGCCCGTGACCAAGGGCGTGACCACTGCGAGACCGCCACGTGTCCAGCCCGAAGTCAACTTTCCCGTCAAATCGCTGGCCGCCTTCCAAATAGTACTGTCACGCCCCCTGTCACGCCCGTGACCAAGGGCGTGACCCTTGTAATTTTTTTCTATAAATTCAGAGCTGCTCCTTTGAATTCCTGTTCCCTTTTGGGTCGAATAGTCTTAGCGTTCAGGTGAGCGATAGTCCTAGAGCTAGGTGAGCTCATTTTAGTGGAACCTCCACGGCCAAGTCTCCGCCTTAATTAATTAGAAATTTAGGAGCTCTTTTTATTTAAAGTCTATTTTAGTTCAATTGTTTTTTCGGTGCCATCGAGCTAAGCTCTTCATCGGCACCACCTTCAATCTTTCTTTTTATTGCTTTCATTTTCTTTCCGCCATTTTCTGTATTTTTATATAAAATATCCCGACAAGATAATTATCGGTAAAATAATAGTCCCCTCCAGGGAAGAGTAGAAATAATCGAACCGGACCCGAGAACAATACGACCTCGATATTCCACCCGGAATATCCTGTACTACTCACGATAGGTGCACTTGCCTCCTTTCGTTAAAACTCGATTTCTAAACCTTTTTTTATATCCAAAATAAATAAATAAATACGCGCGCCCCGTTATCTTAAATAAATTCACTTCCGCCTTTTTCTCAAATAAAAACCCCCGGGTCGCCGCGTGATCGTAAATAATTTTGGAGTTTTAACATGCATCACTTAGCTTTCTTCAAAGCTTCTTGAGTTAGAACTGAATTAGTCTGAATCTTCTGCAGTTGTTCCTTGACCTCTGCTTCTTGAGATCCAGATGTTTCTGAATCCTTTTTCTCAGCCTTAGTTCCAAAGACTGAATTCTTGATTGGAGCTCTCTCTCTCCAACTTCTTAGATCTGCAGTTGGACTGACAGATCTTCTTGTGTTGATCCTCTGTGTATCACTTCTTGATTTAATCTGATCAACTACTTTAAGTATTCTCTCAAGCTGTAACTCTTGTTTCTCAATTACAACCCCTGTTTCTGTAAACTATGGATGCCTATTTATAGGCTTCCTTCATGGTAACCGGCTGGTCCGGTTCATAACAAACTTCTGATTTCTCTGACAGTTGCTGTAGACCGACTGGATCGGCAGCTGTCATGTCAACCAGTCACTTCTTGAAATTCCCTAACTGTCAGATAGTGTCGAGACTTTCTGTTCTTAAGTGTCGACACTTATAGGCCAAGTGTCGACACATGTTGTGTAAGTGTCGACACAAGTCTACAAGGTGTCGACACAATTCCTTGTATGTCTCGACACAGATTCTTCTGCATGTGTCGACACTGAAATTGAGTGTCGACACAAATACTTGTACTTCATTCTTTAACTGTATTCTTCTAAGTGTCGACACATCTCCTTTGTGTCGACACATCTTCACGTGTTGAAACTGTCAAGTGTCGACACTGCTTCTTGGTGTCGACACAAGTCTTCACTTTTGTTTCTTCAGCTGAGTGTCGACACATTCCTTTAGTGTCGACACTTGTACTTAGAATATTTTGTAATTTTTCTGTTCTTTGCTAAGTGTCGACACAGCTCCTTGTGTCGACACTTTCTTCAAGTGTAGAGTCTTCAACTAAGTGTCGACACATGGTGCTGAGTGTCGACACTTTCTTCAAGTGTTTACTCTCCTGGTTGTGTGTCGACACATTGTGCTGAGTGTCGACACTTTCTTCAAATACTGACTCTTCAGCATAGCGTCGACACATTGTGTTGAGTGTCGACACTTGTACTTAGATTCTGTAGACTTTTGCTGAGTGTCGACACATCTTCAAGTGTCGACACTTTCTGGTGTAGACTTAGCTCTTCTAGGTGTCGACACTTCTGCTAAGTGTCGACACTGCTTTTCTGCATACTTTTTCACTGAGTGTCGATACAGCTCCAAGTGTCGACACTTTCTGTCTGGTGTCGACTCTTCTTCTCAGGTGTCGACACAATGACTCCAAGTGTCGACACTGCTTGTCTGGGTGTCGACACAAGCTTTCTCAAGTGTCGACACTTTCCCTCTGGGTGTCGACACATGGACTTAGAAACTTTTAGCTTCAGTCTAGTGAATACCTAACCTGCACAAGTAACTCAAACACACATCAAATATATTATGATGTATATCATTGAGTTAGGTGAGGCTTCTTCAAATCAGGTACATTTGACCAATGTACCCAACAATATTAGTCTAAGAAGCTTGCTGGATACATCATCATTTTGAAGGTCTATCACCCTGAAGCAAAGCTCCTATTTTTCCCTGAACCATTCAACATCTTAGGGGGAGCCCTTTTTGCTACCATCAATATCCACTTAAGTCTTCTCTTAGACTGTTGACAGAGATGACAACATCACTGTCATCCCCACCTATATAAAGGGTTCTTTAACTCCCTTCAATAGTTATTCTTGGTTGCAAGTCTCCTGATCAAAAGACTTGGGTTGGTTTTTGAGCACCTGATCAAAAGCTCATTGGTGGCAGTCACCTGATCAAAACCTGTAGTGGATTCCTACCAGGGTGGTAGAAGAGTGGATGTACCCAGGTTTGGGAACCACTATAAATCCTTGTGTCTTCTGTGTTGCCTGATCTTCTTGCTTTATTTTTGTGCTGTGATTTGCTTTACTTGGTATATAACTCTAATTAGTTAAGTTAAGATCTATCCCCAAAACTTTTAATTGGTATCAAAGCGGGTTACTTTGGTTGTACAGGCTAACACCTGAACCAAAACAATCTGATAGATCTTAAATATCTTTAGAGTTTATCATGACACAAATTGAAGACTTTTCAGGCACCAGACTACCTATGTGTAATCTTGATAAGTTTGCACTATGGAAAACAAGGATTAGGTTTTATATGGACACCATTGATGAAAACAACTTTAAATCTATTTTGTTAGGTCCAACTCAATCTCAGGGAACATCAAGCATCAATGTTGTTCGGTCATCTCAATGGACAGATGCCCAAAAAAAGCGGAAGATTGTTGATGCACAAGCAATGAACATCCTGGCACAATCAATGTCTGATGACATCTTTGAGGAACTTGCTGAATGTTCATGTGCAAAAGAGATGTGGGACTCTCTCACAGCATTGGCTTCAGGATCAGCTAAATAAAGAAACATTAAAGTTGTAACCTGGAGTGACTCAGATGCTTTATCCTACACAACTAAAGATGAAGAAGAAGCAAGAGCAAGAGAATTTTGCCTAATGGCAATATTCAAGGTATAAAATATTTTGCTCTTAAATTATGTACATTGCTCATACAATATTTTTTTAATTGATTTGTTGATATAGAGGATTAGCGAGATCAATAAACAAAACAGGAGCCAACAAAAAATGAAGTCTCATATTGGAACAAAGTCTATCGCAAGAACAATATATGAAATGGCAAGTACTTCTCTTAATAATTGTAATGTTGACTAAACTTAACAATAGTACTATTAATAAGAATTAATGTTTTTTATTTTTTTATGTAGAGAGAAGCTCCACAAAAATAAGAAGAGTTACCCATATATGTAAGGTTGTGGTGGAAAACTCACAAGGGGAATGATAATGAGTGGCAAGATGAAACAGCAAAAGAAATATATAAGAAATTATTGGAACTTCATGACACTCAAATAGGAGAGAAGAATGAAGATAAGTTGACCCTAGAAGATGATTACACCACCGTACTTGGACATCGTTCAGGTTATCTTCTTGGAATGGGGTCGGGACAAAGACCTTCAGAGTGTGTATGTACAAATGTGCAATAATTACGAGCAGAGATTCGAGCTGAGTTTGAAGTGGAGATGACTGGTCGTGTTCAAGAGATGGAGGATCGAATGACAAAAAGAATGATTCTTATTTAAGAGATGGAAGATCAGATGCCACAAAGAATGGCTCATATTCAAGAGATGGAAGTTCAGATGGCACAAAGAATGGAATTTAAGATATTGGCTCTTCTGAAACAAAGGGAACCTGAGGATCAAGCGGACAACACTAATTGATATTGGCTCTTCTTACTTACGTTTTATCTATTCCAGTAATTTTATATTTGTAAAAATGTCGGTCTTTTTCAAGTTTTCTTTCACTTTTATATTGTCTGACTCTTTGGAAGGATCTTCTCTGGTATGAACTCTTATCTCTTTTATTGTTATGATGTTTGACTAACTGCATATTAAGTTTTGGGTTTGTTGAGAAATAGATAAAATATCTCTTAAGATTCTTTGGCTTGGTGCTATTATTCTATGAATTATTATGAGTTTTATGTCTGTGATTGCTATTAATGTGGAAAAAACTAGAGGACGTTTAGTCCTACTACCAATCAAGGGATGTGAGGTAATACTTATTTCAGAGATTACTACAGTTTTTAATTCAGTGCTTTATAATTTCTTGGCATTAATCTTGATCCTTAGTTGTCTGATTGGTGATCCAATTTCAGTTACGGACTTCTGATGATCTCTTGAATATCAAGAGTACTGCTGATGATCTCTTGAATATCAAGAGTACAACTTCACCATCACCACCTTGGACATTTTTCATCTCGTGTTTAATACTAAATGGAAAGTTATTTTTATTCAGATCATGGGTCTGCCTTCTAGGAGGAATTCGTTGTGGTCAAATCGAAGGTTCAGAGGTTGGAGTGATGATTTGCATGTTGTATCAGTTACTTGCTTGAAAATTTCATCATCATTAACTCTCAGGTTTCCTTTGTTTTTCACTGTCTAATCCTTTTAATGTTGCTAATTGGTAGGTCCTGAAACTAATCATGGAGTATATTAATGAAGTCTCAATCCAACTGAGAATGGTCTGCACCTCCGATGATTTCGAGGAGTTGCTCTTGGAAGATAAACTTGCCTTCATGCATGAGACAAGGCATTCATTTGGTAGGACTGCTCTTTTGTTAAGTAGTGGGGCTTCCTTAGGAGCTTTTCATGTGGGAGTAGCGAAAACATTAGTAGAACATAAGCTTTTACCCCGTATAATTGTCGGGTCTAGTGTAGGTTCCATTGTTGGCGTCGTCTTAGCAACAAGGTTTTGGCCCGAGCTCGTGAGTTTTTTCGAGGATTCTTGGCATTCACTTCAATTCTTCGATCAGATGGGAGGAATTTTCACTATGGTTAAACGGATGATGACACACAGAGCAGTTCATGAGATACAACAGTTGTAATGGCTTTTGAGACATTTAACAAGCTCATATGGAGTGTTGTGACCGCCTCTTGTGCATTCCCAGGCCTGTTTAAAGCTCAACAATTGATGGCAAAATATAGATTTGGGGAGATTGTGCCTTTTCAAGCACCCTTCTTAGGTGGTCTTGAGCAGTCTTCGGGAACTTCTTCTAGGCGCTAGAGGGATGGAAGTTTGGAAAGTGATCTGCCTATGATGTGGCTGAAGGAACTATTCAATGTCATGTTGAAATTTGTGAAGTGGAAGTGGTTGACGGGACAGGCCGGGCGGCCTGAGCGGAAAGATCCGGCAAACTGGGCGGACTGGGCGGATTGTTGTTTGCGGCCTGGTGGAAGGTCTAGTGGAAGCTGGCTGTTCTGAGCGGGTTGTGCAGGCTATGTCCGCGGACTGTGTGGCATGTTATCTTCGGATAGGGCATTGGCTGATTGATTTAGCCATGGAGCGGCTTGAGCGGATAAAGGCTTGCGAACTGGTGCGTTGCTCAGTGGCCGCATTGCAAGCTTGTGTACTGGCGATTTGGCTCATGTCCGCGGGAAGTTTGCGGACTGGCATGTCCGCGGAGTGGGCTGTTGCGGACTGGGTTTAGAGCTTGGCTGTGGCCTTGCTAAGCTCTGGTGGTACAACAGGTGCACTGTTGTGGAGATCTATGGCAGACTGGTGTGTGGAGTCTGGCAGATGGCCATTGCTTTGGGCAGGTGTGCGAGTAGCGTGCGGACTGCTTCTCCTTGGCGGAGTGTTGGGGTTCTGTGTTGCTAGGATGTTTGGCGGACGGAGCTGTGTCTGCCATGCTCGCATTAGGCCTTTGGTGGTTCTGGACTTGGTCACACTCTGTTCCAAGACCAGGGTGTCTGCAGTATCCGCCAAAGTCCGCTGTTGACCAGGCGGACTGTTGCTAACTCTTCCTTTGGTTGTGGACTTGTGGCGGATGGAGGCTTGGGTCTTGTTCTATGCGGACTATCTCCGATTTGTGTGGACAGTCACTGAAGGGGGTTGCTGTCCTGCAGTGGTTGAAGGCTTTGCGGGCTGATGCCTTGTCCGCATAGCTTGGGCGGACTGATGAGTCTTCGCCAAAGTTGCCTTACTCCTGGCGGTTTGGTCCTTGGTATCCGGCTAAGTCCTTGCGGACTCAGCGGACGGTATTTTGCTAGAGCGCGAGCTGGGGCGGTATCTCTATCTCTAAGGCGGTGACCACACTCCTCACCTTGCCTATAAATAGGACCCCCCCCCCCCCCCCGGCACGTATACAAAAACTGAGTGAACAGTAAGTTGGGCTTTGGCAAATTGCTGCGGTCTGCGTTTTCTGTCCGCGCGGATTGAGTAGAGCTGACAGTTTGTTGTGTGCAGGTCGCCCGGGTAGCTTCAAGGAGACAGGAGTTTGGCTTTGACTTCGGTCAAGTACTTGTAAGTTGTGCGGTCTCTGCGGATTCAGCAGGTCGCTCTGCGGCTTGTTAGTTCTCTGCTTCAACATTTACAAGTTCCAATAACCTGTCCACCAGGCGCAGGCGGGTAGGCGGTCTGTTCATCAGTTCATCAGCAGGAGGAGAATAACGGTGTGTCTGCACGGCCTCGCAGCTTCGGAGGACTCCATGTCTATTCGGCGGATTACAGCTTCAACTCGGGCGGCTTCGGCAGACTTGGCGACCTCGGCGGTCTCGGCGGATTTCGGTGCTGTCCGCCCGGCTTGTTTTTTGGTGCTTTCTGTTATAGCTTGTATACTAGCAAAATCATGTCTCGTTACGTATACCTCGCCTTGTAAAGAAGATTAATGTATAAAAGATCTGCTTGTTCTTCCATGTGCTTGGTGTGTTGAGCTTGCTCCCTGGGTTTCCGCTAGATCAAAGTGTGAACTGGGTAGTTCCGAAGATATTAATTTGGCGTTTGGGCTATCTTGCTGACCACCTTGAGAAAATTTAACATGGTATCAGAGGGAGGTTCAGTTGCTTGAGCGGTCTTCAACCAGTGTTGTTACTCTGTGCTTGAGTGGTGGTCAACCTGTGTTGGTGCTCTGTGCTTCTGATAGGCTTAACCAAGCGGTATTGCAATGGAAGGGAGCTATGCAAGAGGTCTTGGCATTGAACTCTTAACGCCGACTAACTTCAAGAAGTGGAAGTCGTGTATGAAGAGTTATCTTCTTGGTGAGGAGCTATGGGAAGTCGTCGGTGGTGACGACAGACAGGAAGTGACTGCTGCGTTTGGTACTGCTGAGCAGGTTAGGATCTGGAGAAAAACAAATACTAAGGCAGAGTTTATTCTCAAGGGAGCCGTGTCACCAGAACTGTTTGATCACATCATTGGATGTGAGTCGGCTGCTGATATTTGGACAACCATTGATGAGTTGTTCAATAGGAAGAATGTGGCGCGACTTCAGTTCCTGGAGAATGAGTTGGTCAGGACAACTCAAGGAGAACTTTCCATCTTGAAGTACTTCTTAAAGATGACGTGCTTGTGTGCTGAGATGTCAGCACTTGATCCTGATGAGCCCATCTCTGAGTCTAAGATGAAAAGGCACATAATCCGCGGCTTGCGGAATGAGTATGTGGCCTTTGTGATATCTGTTCAAGGTTGGGCTACTCAGCCGTCTCTGCTGGAGCTTGAGAATCTGCTTGCATCTCAGGAGAGCTTGGCAAGGCAGATGGCTGGATTTAATCTTAATTAGGAAAGCAGTGGAGCTCTCTTCTCAGGCAAGAAGAAAGGATGGGAAGGGAAGAAGAAGAAGAGGGTCGCTGGTGAGAAGGAGCCTTCAACTTCATATCAGCCGGAGAGGAGCAATGCTCCTAAGGACTGGAAGAAGAACTTGAAGTGCTACCGGTGTCATCAGCGAGGGCACTTTAAGCGGGACTGCAAGGTCAAACTACAGCATGGGCATGCTGCAGGAAAGGAGGAAGCTTGCTCGAGAAATGAGGAAGCAGAATGGGGCGGAGCTTTCATGACGGGCACTTGTGTCTGTGCCTTGTCTGCTGAGGACTTCAACGGTGAGTGGATCGTGGACTCCGGGTGTGGTCATCACCTCACTGGAGACAAGTCGAATTTCCCCTCCATGCAAGCATACTCAGGTAATGAAGTTATTATCACTGCTGATAATACTGTTTATGAAGTAGAGAAAGAGGGGGTTGTGTCTTTGGGTAGTGATCAGGGGCCACTCACATTAAGGAGTGTGTATCACGTGCTGGGCATGAACAACAACCTCTTCTCGGTGACCAATGCGGTGGACATTGGTTATCACGTTCTGTTTGGGCCAACAGACGTGAGTTTCCTTCGCAACGTATCAGCGGTTAAGGCTGATGTTGCTCATATAAGGAGGAGGGTCAAGAACTTATTTGTTCTTGCTACTAATGCTTATGTTGATCGTATGAGATCCAACGATAGCGCTGCTATCTGGCATGAGAGGCTGGGGCATGTAGGCATGGACAAGCTGAAGGCTATGACTAGTAGAAGTTTGGTGAGGGGTCTGCCTAAGTTATCCTCCTTTGGTGATGGGCATGTTTGCGCGGGGTGTCAATACGGTAAGGCACATCGCCTTCCGTTTGATAAATCACAAATAAGGAGCAAGCTACCATTGGAGTACATTCATGGCGACTTGATGGGACCAACGGTCACTGTCAGCCTTGGTGGAAGCAGATACGTGCTTGTCTTAATTAATGACTACTCAAGGTATACTTGGGTGTACTTCTTGAAGGAGAAGTCAGAAGCTTTCCGGTTGTTTGTGGAGTTAAAGGAGTTGGTAGAAGGCCGGCTTGACTTGCGGATCAAGAAGCTTAGAACGAACAACGGTGGTGAGTTCATCTCCTCCGAGTTTTCTAACTTCTGCAGGAAGCACGGGATCCAACAGGAGCTTACTTGTGCTCACACTCCACAATAAAATGGAGTAGCGGAGCGGAAGATCCGTCATCTGACGGAGACCTGCAAATGCTGGCTTCATGCGAATGACATCCCAAAGTCCTTTTGGGAGGAGGGGATGTCTTGTGCTTCTTATGTCATCAACAGGATGCCGCTCAGCCCAATCAACATGAAGACTCCTATTGAGTTATTGCTGAAGGAGAAGCCAAGTGTGGGACACCTTCGGGTGTTCCGTTCAACTTGCTATGTGCATGTCCCGGATGCTTCACGGACTAAGCTGGATGCAAAGGCAAGGAAGCTTGTCTATGTTGGCTACGATGAGTGGAAGAAGGGATGGAAATGCATGGACCCTGTGACGAAGAAGTTCGTTGTGTCAAGAGACGTTGTCTTTGACGAGCTGATATCGTATGGAGGTGGCTCGATTGAGCTAACCAGAAGTAGCAAGGTTGATGAAGAACCCTTGGTGGCTGCTGAAGGCTTGGAAGAGGAGCTCGCTGTTTCACCAACAGCTCATGTTGCTTCTAACTCCGAGGCTGAGACTTCTGGCTCAGGAAGCAGGGGAGCACTGCTCAATGCTTTCCCCAAGAAGGAGTTGAGCCCGAAGAAGCAACGGAAGCAGTGAGCAAGGAGCCGACCCTTCGGAGATCGAAGAGGGTTATTAAGCCACCGGCTCGATACTGTGATGGGAATGTAGTGAGCTTTGTCTCCTGCTTCTTTGCAGGTCCTCTAGATGAGCGAGAGCCTGCAAACTTCAACGAGGCCACTGGAGTTAAGGAGTGGGATGATGCCATGAAGGAAGAGATTGATGCTCTGAAGAAGAATGAAACCTGGGACCTTGTGCCCAAGGTTGATGGCATTACTCCGGTTACTTGCAAGTGTGTGTATAAGTTGAAGAAGAAGGCTGATGGGAGCATTGATAGGTTCAAAGCTCGCTTGGTTGCTCGAGGATTCTCACAGCAGTATGGAGAAGACTATGAGGAGACGTTTAGTCCGGTTGCGAAGATGACTTCAGTTAGAGTGGTGATCGCCTTGGCTGCTAGCAAGGGATGGAAAATGTGGCAACTCGATGTGAAGAATGTCTTTCTTTACGGAGAGATTGACAAGGACATCTTCATGGATCAGCCACTTGGATTTGTTTCTAGAGATCATCTGAACTATGTCTGCAAACTCAGGAAAGCTCTCTATGGGTTGAAGCAAGCTCCTAGAGCTTGGTATGGGAAGATTGCAGAGTACTTGCAATTCTGTGGATACCTTGCTTCCAACTCGGATTCAAGCTTGTTCATCAAGAAGAAGGGGGAGCTACAAGTCTTGGTCTTGATGTATGTGGATAACATGATCATCACAGGGAATTCGGAGGGGGAAGTAGCAAGGCTCAGGGCTGAGCTTGCTATACGCTTCGAGATGAAAGACTTGGGAGAGCTTCATCACTTTCTCGGTCTTGAGGTGGAGAGGAAGGAGTGCGGGATTCTCATTTGCTACAAATGGTATGCAGATCACATTGTGAATCGGTTTGGCATGGGCGAAGGGAAGAAGTGCTCTACTCCACTGGAACCTGGGTTGAAGCTTCGACGAGATGAGGGAAGCATTCTTCCTGAACCCTTAGTGTTCAGAGCTCTTGTTGGGAGCTTGATCTACCTGACGATTACAAGGCCAGACATTGCTTACGCTGTTGGCCGAGTAAGTCGGTTTATGGCTGAACCAAGGAAGTCTCATCTAGTGGTAGCAAAGAGTATTCTGAAGTATGTCAAGTCTACTTCTGACATTGGACTCCTCTATAGAAGGGGCTCAGATTTTGGCTTGCTTGGGTACACGGATGCTGACTATGGTGGTGATTCAGATGATTAGAGGTCTACTTCAGGTTATGTGTTCACTTGCGGTTCAGCTAGCATCTCGTGGTGTAGCAAGAAGCAGGACTCGGTGTCAGTCTCAACTACGGAGGCAGAGTATAAGGCTTCGGTCTTGGCTCCTCGGGAATCCATCTAGTTGAGGACGCTTATAGAGGATGTTCATGAAGAAGTGCAAGGGCCAACGTTACTCTGGGGTGACAATGAGAGTGCTCTCAAGCTGGTAAACAATCCAGTGTGTCACGCTAGGACCAAGCATATAGAGATCGATCATCATTTCAACAGGGAGAAGGTGTTGGAGGGATCTCTGCTGGTTGGGCATGTTCGGAGTGAAGATAATCTTGCTGACATCTTCACAAAGCCACTGTCGAAGGGGCCCTTTAAGCGGTTGCGCAGCTTGCTGGGCTTGGTCACCACTTCTCACTTCAAGGGGGAGTGTTGAAATTTGTGAAGTGAAAGTGGTTGACGGGACAGGCCGGGCGGCCTGAGCGGACAGATCCGGAAGACTGGGCGGACTGGGCGGACTGGGCGGACTGTTGTTTGCGGCCTGGTGGAAGGTCTAGTGGAAGCTGGCTGTTCTGAGCGGGTTGTGCAGACTATGTCCGCGGACTGTGCGGCCTGTTATCTACGGATAGGGCGTTGGCTGATTGATTTAGCCATGGAGCGGCCTGAGCGGATAAAGGCTTGCGGACGGGTGCGTTGCTCAGTGGCCGCGTTGCAAGCTTGTGTACCAGCGGTTTGGCTCATGTCCGCGGGAAGCTTGCGGACTGGCATGTCTGCGGTGTAGGCTGTTGCGGACTGGGATTAGAGTTTGGCTGTGGCCTTGCTAAGCTCTGGTGGTACAGCATGTGCACTGTTGTGGAGATCTATGGCGAACTGGTGTGTAGAGTCCGGCAGATGGTCATTGCTTTGGGCAGGTGTGCGAGTAGCGTGCGGACTGCTTCTCCTTGGCGGAGTGTTGGCGGTCTGTGTTGCTAGGATGTTTGGCGGACGGAGCTGTGTCTGTCATGCTCGCATTAGGCCTTTGGTGGTTCTGGACTTGTTCACACTCTGTGTCAAGACTAGTGTGTCCGCAGTATCCCCCAAAGTCTGTTGTTGACCGGGCGGACTGTTGCTAACTCTACATTTGGTCGTAGACTTCTGGCAGATGGAGGCTTGGGTCTTGTTCGATGTGGACTGTCTCCGTTTTGTGCGGACAGTCACTAAAGGGGGTTGCTGTACTGCAGTGGTTGAAGGCTTTGCGGGCTGATGCCTTGTCCGCATATCTTTGGCGGACTGATGAGGGTTCGCCAAAGTTGCCTTGCTCCTGGCGGTTTGGTCCTTGGTATCCGGCTAAGTCCTTGCGGACTCAGCGGATGATGTTTTGCTAGCGTGCGAGCTGGGGTGGTGTCTCTATCTCTAGGGCGGTGACCACACTCCTCACCTTGCCTATAAATAGGACCCCCCCCCCCCTGGCACGTATACAAAAACTGAGTGAACAGTAAGTTGGGCTTGGGTAAATTGCTGCGGTCTACGTTTTCTCTCCGCGCGGATTGAGTAGAGCTGACAGTTTGCTGTGTGCAGGTCGCGCGGGTAGCTTCCAGGAGCCAGGAGTTTGACTTTGACTTCGGTCAAGTACTTGGAAGTTGTGCGGTCTCTGCGGATTCAGCAGGTCGCTCTGCGGCTTGTCAGTTCTCTGCTTCAACATTTGCAAGTTCCAATAACATGTCCGCCAGGCGCAGGCGGGTAGGCGGTTTGTTCATCAGTTCATCAACATGAGGCGAATAACGGTGTGTCTGCGAGGCCTCGCGGATTCGTAGGACTCCGTGTCTATTCGGCGGATTGCAGCTTCAGCTCGGGCGGCTTCGGCGGACTTGGCGACCTCGGCAGTCTCGGCGGATTCCGGTGCTGTCCGCCCGGCTTGTTTTTTGGTGTTTTCTGTTATAGCTTGTATACTAGCGAAATCATGTCTCGCTACGTATACCTCGCCTTGTAAAGAAGATTAATGTATAAAACATATGTTTGTTCTTCCATGTGCTTGGTGTGTTGAGCTTGCGCCCTGGGTTTCCGCTAGATCAAAGTGTGAACTGGGTTGTTCCGAAAATATTAATTTGACGTTTGTGCTATCTTACTAACCAACTTGAGAAAATTTAACATGTCAATCATTTTATTGTCAGCCAAGCCAATCCTCATATAGCGCTAGTTTGCGGGTGAAGGAACTCGTGAGAGATTACGGAGGCAATTCCGCAGCAAAGGTACTATATCGACAATTAGCACTCATAATCTTTTCTCTATTCCATCCATCATGTTTCAACTCCGTCAATATTCTGACAAATCTAACGATTAGTTATAAACATTCCCTTCTCTTACTTACCTTGTGCACCTAAGGGTGTTCGTGAATCAAATCAATTTGGATATCATTTCAATGGAATCTAAATCTCTAATATTTTGGATTCAAATTTGTTCTAATTTTTGAACTCCAATTTAAATTTGGATTTGGCATGATTTATTTAAATTAAATAACAAGGACCAAATTAATAAATAATTGCACAATAAAATATCGAGTATATATTAGTAATTCAGGAACTATGCTAATCCTATGAATTTCAATCGGTTCTCAAACTAATCATGAACTATTTGGTTTATGAACAGCCTTATGTGCGACATTCTGGTTGCTCTCTATTCTCTTCTTGCAGAGTAGATTGCTCATCTTGCTGAGATGGAGATCAAGCACAGATGCAATCAAATTCAGGAACTTGGTTTTCCTTTGGGAGGACAGGCAAAATTGTTTGCCCAAGAATGGGAAGGTGATGTTACCATTGTCATGCCAGCTACACTGACTCAAGTACTATTAAACAAATTCTCTGCTTCTAGGAAGTAGGCAGTAAATAGGTGAATGTAACAACAGTGCAACTGACATACTCTTTATTATATCCAATATTTAAAAATTATACAAAATTCATCTCATGTGGAGCTCCAGAAGACCATCAACCAAGGTCGAAGATGCACCTGGGAGAAACAGTCCGCAATAAAGGCCAATTGCGCAATCGAACTTGTATTGGACGAATGTGTTGTTAAATTTTCTCAACGTGGTCAGCAAGATAGCCCAAACACCAAATTAATATCTTCGGAACTACCCAGTTCGCACGCTGAACCTGCGGAAAACCCAAGGACTAGAGGTTGCACCCAACAAAACAATGGAAGCACAAGAAGGTCTTATTATGCATTCACTTCTTTACAATCCGAGGCATACATAGCGAGACATGATTTCGCTAGTATTACAGCTGGAAACAGAAAGAAACCAAAAACAAGCCGGGCGGACAGCACTCCAGTCCGCCGAGACCGCGAGGTCGCCGAGACCGCCGAGACCGCTGAGCTCGCCCAACCTATGCTGCAATCCGCCAAATACCACGGAGTCCGCCGAAGCCGCGAGGCCGCGCGGACAGACCGTTATTCGCCTCCTGCTGAACCCGAACTGAGGAACTCCCCTACCCGCCTGAAGCTGGCAAAGATGAAACAGAACTGACAAGCCGCAGAGCGACCTCCTGCTGAGTCCGCAGAGACCGCACACTTCCAAGCACTGACCGAAGTCACAGCCAAACTCCTGGCTCCTTGAAGTTATCCGCGCGACCTGCACACAGCAAACCGTCAGCCTGAAACAATCCGCGCGGACTGGCAAACACAGACCGCAGCACTTCGCACACCCCAACTTACTGTTCACTCAAGTTACTTAGGTTACTGTAGATGTGCCAGGGGGGTCCTATTTATAGGCAAGGTGAGGAGTGTGGTCACCGCCCAAGAGATAGCGACACCACCCTCAGTCCGCGCGAATACAACCACCGTCCGCTCAGTCCGCGAGGACTTAGCCGGACACCAAGGGAAACCGCCAGGAGCTAGGCAACCAATGACGAACCCTCTCCAGTCTGCCTAAGCTAAGCGGACAAGGCACCAGCCCGCAAAGCTCCAACTGCTTCAGGACAGCAAACCCTCTTCAATGGCTGTCCGCACCAACCCGAGGCAGTCCGCAAGACCCACACCTCAATCCGCCACAAGTCCACGACCAAAGGCAAACAGCAACAGTCCGCCCGGTCACAGCGGACTTGGCGGATACGGCGGACACCATGAACTTGGCACAATGTGTGACCAAGTCCAAAACCATCAAGGGCCAGTGCGAGCATGGCGGACACAAAGTCCCGTCCGCCAAACACCCTAGCACAGACCGCAACCAGTCCGCGAGCTCCTCGCACTTGTCCAACGCAGCAGCTTCCTCCCGGACTCCAAACCCAGGCCGCCACAACGATCTCCACAGCAACTCCCTGCTGCGCCATCAGAGCTCGACAAGGCCTCAGCCAAGCTCTAAGCTTAGTCCGCAACAGCCAATACCGCGGACACATCAGTCCGCAAGCTTCCCTCGGACAAGAGCCAACCCGCCTTTCAACACAAGCTTGCACCCGCGACCACTGAGCAAAGCACCAGTCCGCAAGCCTCTCTATCCGCAGATACCAGGCCGCACCAAACCGCGGACTCCATGCAACAACCCGCTCAGAACACAGCCGGCTTCCACCAGACTTCTCACCAGGCCGCAAACCTCAGTCCGCACAGTCTGCCCAGTCCGCCAAGGCTGTCCGCCACAGGCCGCGCGGCCTGTCCCGTCACCCACTTCCACTTCACAAATTTCAACACTCCCCCTTGAAGTGAGAAGTGGTGACCAAGCCCAGCAAGCTGCGCAAGCGTTCAAAAGGCCCCTTCGACAGCGGCTTCGTGAAGATGTCAGCAAGATTATCTTCACTCCGAACATGACCGACCAGCAGAGATCCATCCAACACCTTCTCCCTGATGAAGTGGTGATCAATCTCTATATGCTTGGTCCTGGTGTGACACACTGGATTGTTAACCAGTTTGAGAGCACTCTCATTGTCACCCCGGAGTAAAGTAGGCCCTTGCACTTCTTCATGAACATCCTCTATGAGTCTCCTCAACCAAACGGCTTCCCGAGCAGCCAAGGCCGAAGCCTTATACTCCGCCTCCGTGGTTGAAACCGACACCGAGTCCTGCTTCTTGCTACACCACGAGATGCTAGCTGAACCGCAAGTGAACACATAACCAGAAGTAGACCTTCGATCATCTGAATCACCGCCATAGTCAGCATCCGTGTACCTGAGCAACGCAAACTCCGCATCCCTTCCATAGAGGAGTCCCATCTCAGAAGTCACCTTGACATACTTCAGAATTCCCTTCGCCGCCACTAGATGAGATTGCCTTGGTTCAGCCATATACCGACTTACTCGGCCAACAGCATAAGCTATATCTGGCCTTGTAATCGTCAGGTAAATCAAGCTCCCAACAAGAGCCCTGAACACCAAGGGATCATGAAGAACCCTTCCCTCATCCCGTCGAAGCTTTAGCCCAGATTCCAGTGGAGTAGAGCACTTCTTCCCTTCGCCCATGCCAAACCGCTTCACAATGCGATCAGCATACCCTTTCTGGCTAATGAGAACCCCGCACTCCTTCCTCTCCACTTCCAGACCAAGAAAGTGATGCAACTCTCCCAAGTCTTTCATCTCGAAGCGTATAGCAAGCTCTCCCCTGAGCCTTGCTACTTCCTCCTCCGAGTTCCCTGTGATGATCATATCATCCACATACAGCAGGACCAAGACTCTTAGCTCTCCCTTCTTCTTGACGAACAAGCTTGAATCCGAGTTAGAAGCCAGGTATCCACAGAACTGCAAGTACTCTGCAATCTTCCCATACCACGCTCGAGGAGCTTGCTTCAACCCATAGAGAGCCTTCCTGAGTTTGCAGACATAGTCCGGATGCTTCTAAGAGACAAAACCAAGCGGCTGATACATGAAGATGTTCTTGTCAATCTCTCTGTAAAGAAAGGCATTCTTCACATCGAGTTGCCAAAACCTCCATCCCTTGCTAGCAGCCAAGGCAATCACCACTCTTACAGAAGTCATCTTCGCAACTGGACTGAATGTCTCCTCATAATCTTCTCCATACTGCTGTGAGAATCCTCTAGCGACCAGGCGGGCCTTGAACCGATCAATGCTCCCATCAGCCTTCTTCTTCAACTTATACACCCACTTGCAAGTAACCGGAGTAACACCATCAACCTTGGGACAAGGTCCCAGGTTTCATTCTTCTTCAGAGCATCAATCTCTTCCTTCATGGCATCATCCCACTCCTTCACTCCAGTGGCCTCGTTGAAGTTTGCAGGCTCTCGCTCATCCAGAGGACCTGCAAAGAAGCAGGAAAAAAAGCTCACTGCATTCCCATCACAGTACCGAGCCGGTAGTTTAACCACCCTCTTCGATCTCCGAAGACACGGCTCCTTGTTCACGGCTTCCGTTGCTTCTTCAGGCTCCACTCCTACCTGGGGCAAGCAATGAGCAGTGCTCCCCCTGCTTCCTGAGCCAGAAGGCTCAGCCTCGGAGTTCGAAGCAACAGGAGCTGCTGGTGAAATAGCAAGCTCCTCTTCCAGGCCTTCAGCAGCCTCCACCGGTGCTTCCTCAACCTTGCTACTTCTGGTAAGATCCACCGAGCCACCTCCATATGACGTCAGCTCGTCAAAGACAACGTCTCTTGACACCACGAACTTCTTCGTCACAGGGTCCATGCATTTCCATCCCTTCTTCCGCTCATCATAGCCAATAAAGACAAGTTTCCTTGCCTTCGCATCCAGCTTTGTCTGTGAAGCATCCGGGACATGCACGTAGCAAGTTGATCCGAACACCCTAAGGTGTCCCACACTCGGCTTCTCCTTCAGCAACAGCTCAACAGGAGTCTTCATGTTGATAGGGCTGAGTGGCATCCGGTTGATAACATAAGCAGCACAAGACATTCCCTCCGCCCAAAAATACCTTGGGATATCTTTCGCATGCAGCCAACATTTGCAGGTTTCTGTCAAATGACGGATCTTCCGCTCCGCTACCCCATTTTGTTGTGGAGTGTGAGCACAAGTAAGCTCCCGTTGGATCCCGTGCTTCCTGCAGAAGTTAGAAAACTCGGAAGAGACAAACTCCCCCCCGTTATCAGTTCTAAACTTCTTAATCCGCAAGCCAAGCCGGCCTTCTACCAACTCCTTGAACTCCACGAACAAATGGAAGGCTTCTGACTTCTCCTTTAAGAAGTACACCCAAGTATACCTTGAGTAGTCATCAACCAAGACAAGCATGTATTTGCTTCCACCAAGGCTGGCAGTAACAGTCGGTCCCATCAGGTCGCCATGAATACACTCCAATGGTTTCTTGCTCCTTGTTTGAGATTTATCAAACGGAAGGCGATGTGCCTTACCGTATTGACAGCCCGCACAAACATGCCCATCACCAAAGGAGGACAACATCGGCAACCCCCTCACCAGACTTCTACTAGCCATTGCCTTCAGCTTGTCCATGCCAACATGCCCCAGCCTCTCATGTCAGATAGCCGCACTATCATTGGCCCTCATCCTATCAACATAGGCACTGGTGGAAAGAACAAACAAGTTCTTCACCCTCCTCCCAACATGAGCAACATCAGCCTTTACCGCTGATACGTTGCGAAGGAACCTCACGTCTGTTGGCCCAAACAGAACGTGATACCCAGCGTCCACCGCGTTGGTCACCGAGAAGAGGTTCTTTTTCATGCCCGGCACGTGATATACACTCTTTAACATGAGTGGCCCCTGATCACTACCCACAGACACGACCCCCTCCTTCTCTACTGCATAAACAGTATTATCAGCAGTGATAATAGCTTCATTACCTGAGTAAGCCTGCATGGAGGTGAACTTCGACTTGTCTCCGGTGAGGTGATGACCACACCCGGAGTCGATGATCCACTCGCTGTTGAAGTCCTCAGCAGATAAGGCCCGGACACAAGTGCCCGTCATGAAAGCTCCTCCCCATTCTGCTTCTTCACTTCGCGAGCAAGCTTCCTCCTTTCCCGCAGCATGCCCAGGCTGCAGTTTGACCTTGCAGTCCCGCTTGAAGTGCCCTCGCTGATGACACCGGTAGCACTTCAGATTCTTCTTCCAGTCCTTAGGAGCATTGCTCCTCTCCGGCGGATATGAAGATGAAGTCTCCTTCTCAACAGCGGCCTGCACCTTCTTCTTCTTCTTCCCTTCCCATCCCTTCTTCTTGCCTGAGAAGAGAGCCTCGCTGCCTTCCTGATTCAAATTCACTCCAGCCATCTGCCTTGCTAAGCTCTCCTGCGAGGCAAGCAGATTCTCCAGCTCCAGCAACGACGGCTGAGTAGCCCACCCTTGAACAGATGTAACAAAGGCCACATACTCCTTCCGCAAGCCGCGGATAATGTGCCTTTTCATCTTTGCCTCAGAGATAGGCTCATCAGGATCCAGTGCCGACAGCTCAGCACACAAGCTCTTCATCTTTAAGAAGTACTTGGAGATGGAAAGGTCTCCCTGAGTTGCCCTGGCCAACTCATTCTCCAGGAACTGCAGTCGCGCCACATTCTTCCTATTGAACAACTCATCAATGGTTGTCCAAATATCAGCAGCCGACTCACATCCAATGATGTGATCAAACAGTTCCGGAGAGACAGCTCTCTTCAGAATGAACTCCGCCTTAGCATTAGTTCTTCTCCAGAGCCTCACCTGCTCAGCAGTACCGAAAGCAGCAGTTACTTCCTGTCTGTCGTCTCCACCGACAACTTCCCACAGCTCCTCGCCTAGAAGATAACTCTTCATGCACGACTTCCACTTCTTGTAGTTAGTCGGCGTTAGTAGTTCAATGCCCAGACCTCTTGCTAAGCTTCCTTCCATTGCAATCACCTGTTGGTACCCTTCAGCAGCTCCGAGCAACAACACAGGTTGAACACCACTCAATCACTGAGTAACAACACTGGCTGACTTCCGCTCACGCAACTGAACCTCATCCTCAGAAACCTCGCTTTGATACCATGTTAAATTTTCTCAACGTGGTCAGCAAGATAGCCCAAACACCAAATTAATATCTTCGGAACTACCCAGTTCGCACGCTGAACCTGTGGAAAATCCAAGGACTAGAGGTTGCACCCAACAAAACAATGGAAGCACAAGAAGGTCTTATTATGCATTCACTTCTTTACAATCCGAGGCATACATAGCGAGACATGATTTCGCTAGTATTACAGCTGGAAACAGAAAGAAACCAAAAACAAGCCGGGCGGACAGCACTCCAGTCCGCCGAGACCGCGAGGTCGCCGAGACCGCTGAGCTCGCCCAAGCTATGCTGCAATCCGCCAAATACCACGGAGTCCGCCGAAGCCGCGAGGCCGCGCGGACAGACCGTTATTCGCCTCCTGCTGAACCCGAACTGAGGAACTCCCCTACCCGCCTGAAGCCGGCGGACAGGTTATTGAAGCTGACAAAGATGAAACAGAACTGACAAGCCGCAGAGCGACCTCCTGCTGAGTCCGCAGAGACCGCACACTTCCAAGCACTGACCGAAGTCACAGCCAAACTCCTGGCTCCTTGAAGTTATTCGCGCGACCTGCACACAGCAAACCGTCAGCCTGAAACAATCCGCGCGGACTGGCAAACACAGACCGCAGCACTTCGCACACCCCAACTTACTGTTCACTCAAGTTACTTAGGTTACTGTAGATGTGCCAGGGGGGTCCTATTTAGAGGCAAGGTGAGGAGTGTGGTCACCGCCCAAGAGATAGCGACACCACCCTCAGTCCGCGCGAATACAACCACCGTCCGCTCAGTCCGCGAGGACTTAGCCGGACACCAAGGGAAACCGCCAGGAGCTAGGCAACCAATGATGAACCCTCTCCAGTCCGCCTAAGCTAAGCGGACAAGGCACCATCCCGCAAAGCTCCAACTGCTTCAGGACAGCAAACCCTCTTCAATGGCTGTCCGCACCAACCCGAGGCAGTCCGCAAGACCCACACCTCAATCCGCCACAAGTCCACGACCAAAGGCAAACAGCAACAGTCCGCCCGGTCACAGCGGACTTGGCGGATACGGCGGACACCATGAACTTGGCATAATGTGTGACCAAGTCCAAAACCATCAAGGGTCAGTGCGAGCATGGCGGACACAAAGTCCCGTCCGCCAAACACCCTAGCACAGACCGAAACCAGTCCGCGAGTTCCTCGCACTTGTCCAACGCAGCAGCTTCCTCCCGGACTCCAAACCCAGGCCGCCACAACGATCTCCACAGCAACTCCCTGCTGCGCCACCAGAGCTCGACAAGGCCTCAGCCAAGCTCTAAGCTTAGTCCGCAACAGCCAATACCGCGGACACATCAGTCCGCAAGCTTCCCTCGGACAAGAGCCAACCCGCCTTTCAGCACAAGCTTGCACCCGCGACCACTGAGCAAAGCACCAGTCCGCAAGCCTCTCTATCCGCAGATACCAGGCCGCACCAAACCGCGGACTCCATGCAACAACCCGCTCAGAACACAGCCGGCTTCCACCAGACTTCTCATCAGGCCGCAAACCTCAGTCCGCCCAGTCCGCCCAGTCCGCCCAGTCCGCCAAGGCTGTCCGCCACAGGCCGCGCGGTCTGTCCCGTCACCCACTTCCACTTCACAAATTTCAACATGTGTGGCCCTTCTGAACCACATGCGAAGGATAAAGAGGAGCGCCGAGAGAGCTGCTGCTTCTCATGGGAACACAAGTGCTGTCAAATTCAGAGCTTCAAGGAGGATTCCTTCATGGAATTGTATTGCGAGGGAGAACTCCTCGGGATCACTAGATGAAGAAGGTGCTGTTGACGCTAATTCTTCGAACCAGCACGGAATCAGCCATGTTGGCGACTCATTAGGCAAAGTTTGTCGTAGCCAAAGCAGCATACACGATGTGAGTGATGGTGAATCAGAAAGTATCGATCTTAATTCGTGGACTCGAAGCGGCGGACCATTGATGAGACCAGCATCGGCAAACAGATTTATCATCTTCATGCAGAATCTGGAGGACAACTCGGATTTGAAGTGTTCACCGAAGGATGATGCTGATTGTTCAGGGAGAAGAGATTCTGGCTATAACAGTTTCAGAGGTTCTACTGACAGATTTTCAGTGAATTCAGACTCTGATTCTAGAGAATCTGCTAAATTTCCCACCCTTCCACCAGAATCCTGGTCAATGAAGGTGATTTACTGCAGCCTGAAAGGATTCATAATGGCATTATGCTCAGTGTGGTGAGGAGGAATACCTTGAGTTCTCCACGCACGACAGCTGATTTCGAACAGCAGCAGAGCTCGCCTACAGAAATTGATGCTGAGGTAATGCCGATTGAAAATGGAGATGTCAGTTCCAACTCGGATTGTGAAGACAATGACGGCTATGAAATGAAGTGTACAAGTAATGCTGCAGTACTTTGAGGAACCTCAGAGTTCAGTTTCATCTTTGCGGGTTAGTAGAAATCTAGCATCCCTATACTGTTTAGCAGATAGCTAGCTTTTTACTTCTTTGTAGCAGAAGATTTCAGGGTCTTTGAACACATGAAAGTTCTACTTTCAGGGGAAGAAGATGACAAATTTGTCACTTGATGCGCACTTCTTTCATGTAACTGCACATATATTTTCTACAAGCCATCAAATAAATGTCAGATGACATTACTGTTGGGATTGACATGTTGTCCGGGCCCCACCGTTTTGGAGTTATTGTGTCTCATTTGTGCTTATTTAATGTATGGGAAAGAGAACTTGTATTTAATAGGTTATTTGAAAGGTTGCATTTATTAGGAGAGAGTTTTGTTTGTTTTGCTTGACTTATAAATAGGCCCCTTGTAGTTCATTTTAAAGTTGCTGTGAATAGAAGGAAAAATTCTTCCATTCTCTGTGTTTTCGGTTTTGTGTGTAGAGCGCAGAAGCGCTAGAGGGAGTGAGAGTTGAGCCGGGCGGTTTGAAGCTCTAGCTGCGCGGTTTGAAGTTCCCGCTGGGCTCGGTGATCTCGCCGCGAGGAGGTGCTCGCGGTTTGTACTCCCGGGAGGAGCGCGGCTCGCAGAGTTTGAGATCTCGCCGCGAGAGGAGGTACTCGCAGGTCGGTCTCTCCAGGGCGGACTCGCCAGATCGATCTCTCCAGTCGGTCTCGCCAGGCGGTCTCGCCGGATTGGTCTCGCCGTGCCCACTCGCCTAGGTGCAGCTCGCGTGGAGGAGAGCTACCCGCCGCAGTTCGCGAGATAGGGGCACAGCTCGCCTGGGTGGAGCTCACTTTGGGAGAAGGCTACTCGCAGGAGCCTAACCGCGCGGGTAGCGGTCTGTCGTGACGGTCTTGCAAGTTTGGACTTGAGTTTTTGGAGTTAAGGGGAATAGATTGTGGAGTTGGGATTGAGAGGGGACCCATACACGTTTCCAATAAGTGGTATCAAAGCCGAGGTTGGACCCCCTGGAAGTTACTTGGAAGTGTTCAGTGAAGAGTTGAGATGGAAATGGGAAGCGTCATCTCGGGGCAAGTCCCCAAGTTGACAAAGACAAATTACGGGAACTGCAGTATTCAGATGCGAGTGCTACTTGCCTCCAAAGAGTTATGGGAGATAGTTGAAGAGGGAGTCGAGGTGCTTACTGCTGAAGCGGAGGCAGCGTTGACTAACGCCCAGAAGACAGCGTTAAGCGAAGCAAAGAAGCGGGACAAGAAGGCCCTATTCCTATTGTACCAAGGAGTTGATGAGGCGACGTTTGAGAAGATCTCAGATGCTGGGACATCCAAGGAGGCTTGGGAGATACTACAACGCTTCATGCAGGGAGTTGATAAAGCAAAGAAGGTTAAGTTACAATCCCTCTGAGCCCAGTATGAGGTGATGAGGATGCAAAGCTCGGAGAAGGTTGGTGACTACGTGACACGCCTACGGACGCTCACAAATGAGATGAAGAGGAATGAGGAAATATTAGATGATGTTAGCTTCATGGAAAGGCTCATGCGATCGATGTCCAAGAAATTCAGACATGTGGTTGTGGCGATTGAGGAGTCGAAGGTTCTCACCGAGATGGCGGTAGATGAACTTGTCGGCTCACTGCAAGCCCATGAGTATCGCATGCTGCAGGATGATGAGGAGTTGAGTGCCTTGGGAAAAGCACTCCAGACTCAGCTTAACTTTGGAGAAAGCTCAGGAAGAGGAGGAGGCCAGCTTGGCCGAGGCTACCAATGAAGAGGTGGAAGAGACTTCAGAAGAAATCAATACAACCAAAAGGAGGCAGAGCAACCTCACGGTTGAAGACATGATGGAGGAGGAAGAGGAAGACGCCAAGGGAGAGGCCAAGGCAGAGAACAAGGAAGGGACTAGGGAAGAGGTCAAGGAAGAGGAAGAGGAGATATTTCTCAGACTCAATGTTACAACTGTAACAAGTTCGGGAATATGAGCTATGATTATTGGGCTCCAAGGAAAGGAGGAGAAGCCAACCATTATGCTGAGGCAAGTAACACGGGTGGCGACCCGATGTTGTTACTTACCATCCAAGGTGCCGCAGGAGAAAGGAACGGAGTGTGGTACTTGGACACTGGCGCAAGTAACCACATGTGTGGAGATAAGTAGCTGTTCACCAGCCTTGAAGAAAATGGTGGTAAAGTCAGTTTTGGCGACGCCTCAAAGATATCTGTGGAACGAAGAGGAGTGATAACGGTCACGATGAATGGAAAGGAGGTGCATATCAACGATGTATTCTATGTGCCGGGCTTGAGGAGTAACATCTTAAGTCTTGGGCAGCTAGTGGAGAAGGGATATCGGGTTCTGTTGAGTGATAGTACCTTAGCTATGAAGGATAGTCAAGGAAGAGAGGTGGTGAGAGTGAAGATGGCGACGAATCGCCTCTTTCCTCTAAGTATGGATGCCAAGGAGACGGCATGTCTTGCGAAGACAGGAGAAGAAGAGGAAGCTTGGTTGTGGCAAAACCGAATGGGCCATCTGGGGTTCACAGGCCTGAAGTTACTATCCCACTCCAAGATGGTAGAAGGATTGCTTATGATCTCGCCTCCTCAGATGGTATGTGAGGCATGTACCAAAGGAAAGCAGAAGAGAGAAACGTTCGAGGGTGGAAAGTCCCGGAGGGAAACAAGGCAGCTAGAGCTAGTTCATTCGTACATAGCAGGTCCGTTTGAGACGACCTTTATTGGAGGCAACCGATACTACATTACCTTCACGGATGACTACAGCCGGAAGTGTTGGGTGTACTTTCTGAGAGAGAAGGCCGAGGCGCTTGACAAATTCAAGGAGTTTAAAGCAATGGCTGAGAAGGAGAGTGGGCAGCCACTGAAGGTGCTTAGGATAGATAGAGGTGGGGGGTACACCTCTAGGTTGTTTGATGACTTCTATAGAGAGTGGGAGATATCTCATCAGCTGACGGCGGCATACTCACCTCAGCAGAACGGCGTGGCAGAGAGAAAGAACTTGACGATCATGAATATGGAAAGTACTATGGTAAAAGTCAAGGGGTTGCCTAAGAAGTATTGGGCGGAGGCAGTACAGGTGGTAGTGTACTAACTGAACTGTTGCCCAACGAAGAGTGTAATGTTCAAGACGCCGTTCGAAGCATGGTGTGGGTGGAAACCGAGCGTGAAGCACCTAAGGGTCTTCGGGTGTGTGGCATATGCCCATGTCCCAGACCAGAGGAGAAGGAAGCTGGATGACCGGAGCGACACGTGCATCTTTGTAGGCTATTCTCCTGCGAGCAAGGCGTACAAGTTGTACAACCCGGTGATGGAGAAGGCCATCATCTCAAGGGATGTGGTGTTTGAGGAAGACAGCTGCTGCAGCTGGGATGAAGAGGTGAGGAACATAAATGGCATGTTCTTCGATGACGATGATGAAGAGGGTGGTCAGGTAGATGAAGCTGAGATGGGTGGAGCTGAGCCACCATCACCACCCAGCAGGGAATCAGGGGGAGCTCTCACCCATTACTCAAGTGAAGCAAGTACGAGCAGAGGAAGACCTGGTGGAGCAAGCACCAGTGGAACCAAGGATGATCGTCCTCATCCTCAGACAAGGAGGTTGGAGGAGATCTATGAAGATACGACTCCAACTCATAACAACTTTTCTTTATACTGTTTGTTTGCAGATATTGAGCCGTGCTCTTACGAAGAATCCACCCAAGAAAAAACTTTGAGAAAGTTGATGGATGCGGAGATAGCCTCCATCAAGAGGAATGACACCTGGAAGCTGGTGGATCCACCTGCAGGTCACAAACCCCTCGGGGTGAAGTGGGTCTACAGGGTGAAGAAAAATAAAGATGGAGGCGTGGAGAAGCATAAGGAGCGGCTAGTCGTGAAGGACTACCGGCAAGTCCAAGGGGTGGATTATGATGAAGTCTTTGACCTAGTGGCGAGGATCGACACTATCAGGATGATCATCGCACTGGCAACTCATCATGGGTGGAAGATCATGCAGATGGACGTGGTCTCAACCTACCTGAATGGTTACCTAGAAGAGGTTGCGTACATCGAACAACCCCCAGGATACGTCGTGAAGGGATAGGAGAAGAAAGTGTGCAAGCTGGACAAGGCTCTGTATGGTTTGAAGCACGGGGCTCGCGCCTGGAATGGGAGGATTGATGCCTGCCTATAGAAGCGCGGTTATAATAAGTGCCCCTATGAGTATACTTTGTACACCAAGGTGGAGAATGGTGGAGACATGATGATCATATGTCTATATGTAGACGACATGATCTTCACCGAAAACAGCCCTGTAATGTTTGAGGACTTCAAGAGAACCATGAAGAAGAAGTTCAAGATGACGGACCTTGGTGAGCTCAACTAATTTCTGGGAGTAGAGGTACAGCAGAGAGGAGACGACATCATAATTTCACAGAGGAAGTACGCGGAAGAGATCCTGAAGAAATTCAGGATGGAGGATAGCAAGCCTATCTCCACTCCTGCTGATCCAAGGCTGAAGCTAAGGAAGGACTCGAAGGAAAGAGCGGTTGACCCCACAATGTTCAAGAGTCGGGTCGAAAGCTTACGCTACTTGACCTTCACCAGGCCGGACATCATGTACGCTGTTGGAGTTGTAAGCAGGTACATGGAGGAACCAAAATAGGACCACTTCACAGCAGCGAAGAGGATCCTAAGATATTTGAACGGGACGGGGCACATGGCCTGAAGTACTCTACTGGAGAGGAGTTGAAGCTAGTCGGGTATTCGGACAGTGACTATGGAGGTGATGTGAATGACCGGAAGAGCACTTTCCCGTATGTTTTTCATATGGGAACGGTAGTGTTCTCGTGGATTTCGAAGAAGCAGGAGACGATCGCTTTATCATCTTGTGAAGCGGAATACATAGCAACAGCGGCCTGTACCTGTCAGGCGATTTGGCTGAGGAATCTCTTGGAGGAGTTGCATCATCCGCAGGATGGCCCGATGACTTTGTACGTTGACAACATGTCGGCCATCCAGCTCGCGAAGAACCCTGTGCTGCATGGACGGAGCAAACACATAGAGACGAGGTACCACTTCCTCTGTGAGCAAGTGGAACTGAAGACGGTGGAAGTTGTGTATTGCCTTACTAGAGAGCAGGTCGCAGACATCTTTACAGAAGCGTTGAAGGTGGAGGCGTTCCTAAGGCTTAAAGGAAAACTCGGCATGTGCTGCCAAGTTTGAGGGGGAGTTTTTGTTGGGATTGACATGTTGACCGGGCCCCACCATTTTGGAGTTATTGTGTCTCATTTATGCATATTTAATGTATGAGAAAGAGAACTTGTATTTAATAGGTTAGTTGAGAGGTTGCATTTATTAGGAGAGAGTTTTGTTTGTTTTGCTTGACTTATAAATAGGCTCCTTGTAGTTCATTTTAAGGTTGCTGTGAATAGAAGGAAAAATTCTCTCATTCTCTGTGTTTTCAGTTTTGAGTGTGGAGCGCAGCAGTGCTAAGGGAGTGAGAGTTGAGCCGGGTGGTTTGAAGTTCTAGCCGCGCGGTTTGAAGTTCCCGCTGGGATCAGTGATCTCGCCGCGTCGAGGTGCTCGCGGTTTGTACTCGCGGGAGGAGCGCGGCTCGCAGAGTTTGAGATCTCGCCGTGAGAGGAGGTACTCGCAGGTCGGTCTCTCCAGGGCAGACTCGCTAGATCGATCTCGCTAGTCGGTCTCGCCAGGCGATCTCGCTGGATTGGTCTCGTCATTCCCACTCGTCTAGGTGCAGCATGCGTGGAGGAGAGCTACCCGCCGCAGTTCGCGAGATAGGGGCACAGCTCGCCTGTGTGGAGCTCACTTTGGGAGAAGGCTATCGCAGGAGCCTAACCGCGCGGGTAGCGGTCTGTGGTGGCGGTCTTGCAAGTTTGGACTTGAGTTTTTGGAGTTAAGGGGAATAGATTGTGGAGTTGGGATTGAGAGGGGACCCATACACGTTTTCTGTTAAAAATTTAACAAACCCGCAGAGGCCTCCTCGGATACCTTGTTGAAACTCAACAAACTGGAGGAAATCACTCCACTTATAATGTTGAGAGTTTTCCCGGATCTTGGAGTTAGCAGGGATTATATCAACAAAGCAGTAACAACCAGCAACACATGCAGCACAAGCGTCTTTATTGATCAAGAGCAAACTTCTTTACAAGGCGAGACATACATGGCGAGACATGCTTCACCAATACCCAAAGCAGGAGAGCAGAGAGTTACAAAGACAAGAAACAGAACAAGCCGCGCAGACTCAATCAACAAGCCGTTGGTCTACTGCCGTAGAGTCCGCTCAGTCCGCCAGGTCGCCAGACCGCAACCCAAGCCGCGCGGACTCACCCCTTCCCAATGCTAGCTCTTCACCGTCGATCTGCAGGCCGCCTGACCGCGAGGTCGCCTATCCGCCAGACCGCACACACTGTGCCACCGAATGGAACAGTCCGCCTGAAGCAGGTGACTTCCTGAACCCCGAACCAAGTTGACAAAGAGAAGACCGCCTGGTCGCTATCTGCGACCTGCTGTTTACCGCCTGTTGCTTAACCGCAGAGTCTGCACTGTCCCTGACCGCAATCAGAGCCAAGTCCTGGCTTTCCAGCGCTATCCGCACAACCTACACAGCACAACCGGGTCAACTCTCAAACCGCGCGGACACCAAAGTCCAGACCGCAGCAACTTACACGAGCTCAATTACTGTTCACTTACTTTGGGTTAGGTTCTCTTCTTCCTGATGTGACATGGGTCCTATTTATAGGCACGATGATGAGTATGGTCACCGCCCTAGCCGATAGGATCACCACCACATCCCGCAGCAAGAACAAGTGTGTCCACCAGCTCGCGGACACACACTCCAGTTCGCCGCTCCTGTGCAGATAGCCAGTCCGCCCCAGCTTCTCCAAGGCCGGACTCCAATATCCAGCCCGCCTTGCCGCCAAAGGCCAAGCCAGGACCACCACAGTCGGACTCCACAACAGCTATGTCCGCCAATCCGCGGACACAGCACCAGTCCGCATAACCCGATCCCGCAGCCTCGCCATCAAGGCACCTCCCGGACTCAGCGGACACTCGGCTTCCGTCCGCACATCCCGAGTCCATTGCCTCAATCTCCAAGGCACCGCCGGACTCAGCAGACACGCCGATCTAGTCTGCTTACACAGCAAACTCCAGTCCGCATTCCTGAGTTCATAACCTCATCATAAGGCTAAACCGAACTTCAGCGGACTCCAGCTCCAGTCCGCACGCTCTTGCACAGGCAATCCTCTAGTCCGCATACCCCCAAGCTAGAAATCAAGGCAACAGCACTTCTACTAGGCTTGCCGGACTGAGAAAGCAGCCCGCGCTCCACTGCGTGATCTCCCCGGACTGAGCCAACCTGGACTTGGTTCAGTGCCCACCAAGTCCAGTCCACTGGCCACAAGGGCCAGTCCGCACTTACTGGCGGACACTGTATCTAGCCCTCCATAGCGGGCGACCTCCAGCTTCTGTCCGCACTGACCGGCGGTCTCCGCGGCTTCCACTTGCCGCTTCACTAGAGCAAGACCAAGGCAACTGCCAAACCAGTCTGCCGAGCTCCAGTTCTTCAGTCCGCTTCATGCCGGACTCCGCGAATAAGGTTTTCATCCGCCCGGTTACTTCCTGGGATCCAACTACCAGCTGAGCATGAGCCGTCCTGGCTGACCGCAACTGCTGTCCGCGTAGTCCGCGCGAACAGCCTACCCAGGCCGCTATAGAGCAAACCGCCTGCAACATCCCTGCCGACTTAGCAGTCCGCCAACCCTGTCCGCGTAGTCCGCGCAGATAGGTTGTCCAAGCCTTCCATTCACCCACTTTCACTTCACAATTTTCAACACTCCCCCTTGAAGTGAGAAATGGTGAATAACTCCAGCAGCTCCCGTAACCTTGCACCTGGTCCCTCCGATAGCATCTACGAAGAAATGTCCAAGACATAGTCCTCGCCCCGCATATCATGGACCATGAGGGAGCCCTCCAGCATCTCCCAATGGGAGCCATGCTTCCCTCTGCCTTCTTTAGCTTCAACTCCACTCATGCATCACAGGAATATCACCAACTACCTTGGGCACAGAGGCTCAAGCCTTATTATCTCTGAGAGAAGTCACCTCTTCAGCCTTGGTGTCAACTACCTCCTTGATTCTAGTGGGTTCATCACAGCCAAAAGTACTTTGCTCGACCTGAGGGCTAACACGGAAACACGGAACCAAGTCCGTCGTGTTCCCTTCGCTATATCGAGCTGGTGGCTTACTAATCCTCTTCGATCTCCGAAGAACCTGATCATGGCTAACCACCTCCGTTGCTCCTGAACCAGCTTTGTTCCCGGGCAAACCCGAAAAAATGCTCCCTTTGCTCCCTGAACAAGACGCCTCCTTACTGGAACCAGAAGCACTTGGAGCAACGCTCCCCCTGCTACCTGAACCAGAAGACTCTCCTCTTGAACAAGAACTGCCTGGAACATCGCTCCCCCTGTTTCCTGAATCGGAAGCCTCCGCCTTCGAGCCGGAAGAACCTGGAGCTTCTCTCCCCCTTCTTCCCGACTCTGACTCCTTTGCCCCGGAGCTAGAACAACCTGGAGCTCCTGGTGACTCAGGTAACTCCAATTCCTTAGCAGCAGCCTCCTTCAGCCCATCATCTGACCTGCTTATCTCTAGCTCCACATGAGAGCTACCCCAATACGGCGTCAACTCATCGAAGACAATGTCTCTCGACACTATGAGTTTCTTCGTCGCAGGATCCATACACCTCCATCTTCTCCTCTGCTCATTATACCCAACAAAGACTAGCTTTGTCTTGAGAGCACCCGGAGAGTGTATATAGCAGATAGATCCAAACACCCTTAGGTGCTTCACGCTGGGCTTTACTCCGAACATCAGCTCATAAGGAGTCTTCACATAGATCGGACTAAGAGGCATCCAATTGATGACATGAGCAGCATCGGCCATCCCTTCTGCCCAAAGAGCCTTCGGAACATCTTTACTCTGAAGCCAACACTTGCAGATCTCCGTTAACCAACGGATCAATCGAGCTGCAACACTACCTTATTGTGAAGTATGTCCACAAGAAGGCTCCTTCCGGATCCCTTGCTTCCTGCAAAAGTGTGAGAACTCGGTTGAGCCAAACTCACCACCGACACTTGTCCTCAACACCTTGATCCTCCGGCCAAGCTGGCCTTCCACAAGCTTCTTGAACTACACAAACAAGTGCACCATGTTGGACTTCTTCGTCATGAAGTATACCCAAGTATACCTTGAATAGTCATCAACCAATATCAGCATGAACCTGCTGCCTCCAAGACTGGCCGTGACGGTCGGTCCCACCAGAGCACAATGGACAACCGCCAATGGTGCTTTACATCTGGATTGTGTTTTATCAACCATGAAGCGATAGGCTCCACTTTCCTGACATCCCGCACACCCCCGACCATCGCCATAGGATGACAATCTAGGCAAGCCTCTTACGAGTCTTCTTTCCGCCATTGCTTTCAGCTTGTCCATCCCTACATGCCCCAGTCTTTCATGCCAGATAGCTGCACTATCACTGGCCTTCATCCGATCAGTTCCAGAACTTGTTGATAACCCAACAATGTTCTCCTTCCTCCCTACGTGAGCGACGTTCGCCGAGAGCAAGACAACCTTGCACTCTTTCCGGAGATGACCATGCTGCTTGCATTTATAGCACCTTGGTCCCTACTTCCTCTTCCTATCATGCCTAGGAGAACCACTCCTTTCTTCCTGATAAGAAGTAGAAGGACCATCTTCCGCAGCAAACTTCACCTCCTTCCTGAACAACCCATCAAGAGAAGTCCAAACCTCCGCAGCTGACCGACATCCACTGATGTGGTCCAAGAGCTCCGATGAGATCACCTGCTTGAGAATATACTCCGCTTTCGCATTTGTCTCCTTCCAAGCTCTCATCGCCTCAGCATTACCAGCAGTAACCTCTTGTCTTCATGCTCCGCATACAACCTCCCAAAGGTCCTCGTCAAGAAGAAAGCTCTTCATACAAGACTTCCACCTTTCAAAGTTCGTCTTTGTAAGAAGATCAATTCCCAAACAACTTGCATCTTCCACTGCCATGGTTCTACCACTGGTTTCCTCTTCAACCGAGCAACTACTTCCGTTGACCACTGCTTGACCACTCCAACCTCCCTCTGATACCATGTTAAAAATTCAACAAACCCGCAGAGGCCTCCTCGGATACCTTGTTGAAACTCAACAAACCGGACGAAAACACTCCACTTATAATGTTGAGAGTTTTCCCGGATCTTGGAGTTAGTAGGGATTATATCAACAAAGCAGTAACAACCAGCAACACATGCAGCACAAGCGTCTTTATTTTTCAAGAGCAAACTTCTTTACAAGGCGAGACAAACATGGCGAGACATGCTTCACCAATACCCAAAACAGGAGAGCAGAGAGTTACAAAGACAAGAAACAAAACAAGCCGCGCGGACTCAATTAACAAGCCGCCGGTCTACTGCCGTGGAGTCCAATCAGTCCGCCAGGTCGCCAGACCGCAACCCAAGCCGCGCGGACTCACCCCTTCCCAATGCTAGCTCTTCACCGTCGATCTGCAGGCCGCCTGATCGCGAGGTCGCCTAGCCGCCAGACCGCACATACTGCGCCACCGAATGGAATAGTCTGCCTGAAGCAGGCGACTTCGTGAACCCCGAACCAAGTTGCCAAAGAGAAGACCGTCTGGTCGCTATCTGCGACCTGCTGTTTACCGCCTGTTGCTTAACCGCAGAGTCCGCACTGTCCCTAACTGCAATCAGAGCCAAGTCCTGGCTTTCCAGCGCTATCCTCACAACCTGCACAGCACAACCGGGTCAACTCTCAAACCGCGCGGACACCAAAGTCCAGACCGCAGCAACTTACGCGAGCTCAATTACTGTTCACTTACTTCGGGTTAGGTTCTCTTCTTCCTGATGTGACATGGGTCCTATTTATAGGCACGATGATGAGTATGGTCACCTCCCTAGACGATAGGATCACCGTCACATCCCGCAGCAAGAACAAGTGTGTCCGCCAGCCCTCGGACACACACTCCAGTTCGCCTCTCCTGTGCAGATAGCCAGTCCGCCCCAGCTTCTACAAGGCCGGACTCCAATATCCAGCCCGCCTTGCCGCCAAAGGCCAAGCCAGGACCACCACAGCCGGACTCCACAACAGCTATGTCCGCCAATCCGCAGACACAGCACCAGTCCGCATAACCCGAGCCCGCAGCCTCGCCATCAAGGCACCTGTCGGACTCAGTGGACACTCGGCTTCCGTCCGCACATCCCGAGTCCATTGCCTCAATCTCCAAGGCACCGCCGGACTCAGCGGACACGCCGATCCAGTCTGCTTACACAGCAAACTCCAGTCTGCATTCCTGAGTTCATAACCTCATCATAAGGCTAAACCGAACTTCAGCGGACTCCAGCTCCAGTCCGCACGCTCTTGCACAGGCAATCCTCCAGTCCGCATACCCCCAAGCTAGCAATCAAGGCAACATCACTTCTACTAGGCTTGGCGAACTGAGAAAGCAGCCCGCGCACCACTGCGCGATCTCCCCGGACTGAGCCAACCTGGACTTGGTTCAGTACCCACCAAGTCCAGTCCACTGGCCACAAGGGCCAGTCCGCACTTACTGGAGGACACTGGATCTAGCCCGCCATACCGGGCGACCTCCAGCTTCTGTCCGCACTGACCGGCGGTCTCCGCGGCTTCCACTTGCCGCTTCACTAGAGCAAGACCAAGGCAACTGCCAAACCGGTCTGCCGAGCTCCAGTTCTTCAGTCTGCTTCATGCCGGACTCCGCATATAAGGTTTTCATCCGCCTGGTTACTTCCTGGGATCCAACTGCCAGCTGAGCACGAGCCGTCCTGGCTGACCGCAACTGCTGTCCGCGTAGTCCGCGCGAACAGCCTACCCAGGCCGCTATAGAGCAAACCGCCTGCAACATCCCTGCCGACTTAGCAGTCCGCCAACCCTGTCTGTGTAGTCCGCGCGGATAGGTTGCCCAAGCCTTCCATTCACCCACGTTCACTTCACAATTTTCAACATTTCCAACAATTACTGTACATCATTCCCTATATAGGCTTTACTGAAAATTAATTATTAGCTACCATTTGGAAATTTCACTGTGCTTAATGAGGAAACTAGAGGCCTAAAGGTCTGCAATTTCCAGTAGGGACTGATCCAAAATTGAGTGAGGGACTGATTGATATCATTCACATTAAAGCATCCATAAGTTGGCAGTTTGGTGTGGTGAGTTTACCTAAAATGGACTTCTTTGTACTATTAACTAGTTTCCATAGTTGAACATTTTAGAAAGTTTATCTACCAACATGGACCGAGAACAAATATTATTATTGATTACTTTATATTATTTAGCATTTTGTTTAAAAATGCTTCAAGAAATATTAAGAGATTGGATCATATATGTGTAAATGTTTTGAAATGTGTTAACTAGTTTCCTTATTTTCTTAGAGTTGCACGTTGATTCCTTGCAGGGGAGGACCCATGTATGGGCAATAGGGCACGTGCCCGGGTCATATTTTTCGCAAAATTTTACAGAGGTGTGTAGGTGCTTCGCGAATTTATTCAGGCAGTTCATTTCCTCGACGCAGAGGTAGGCCGCATGCCCTAGAAATGCATTTCAAACCCTCCTAATCTCGTCTCATTCCTGCAATCCTGTGACGAGAACCTTGTGATTTTTGAAGCTGCCTGCTTGCGATTATGAGAACCAGTGACGCCAACGCCATCGTGGCGGGCATGCGGCCTGCGACTCTGCGAGCATTGCTGGAAGATTTGATATGTGGTTTTAAACTATTTCGATTTAAATTTTTGTGGCGAAAATGATTAATTCATATAGCTAACAGTAGTTAATATTTGCTGCTTCATTTTCAACTTTCAGAATTATTGTATTATAACAGACACCGAAAAAAGAATCAGAAGACTGCCTACCATTTGTTCAATATCCACCTCCTCCATGCATAAAAGGTGACTCCGGGAGGAACCTGCACATCATTGGTCGAAGCAATCTACTAAATCTCTCACATTTTATCTCAACAGCCCTTCAAACTCTTTTGGTTCTCTTCAACCTGGCATTCATGAACAAGTGAAATAATTTACGTTATTACTTTGTATTGAGGGGTTTGGGCTATCTCCCACCCTCTTTTAAGTGTTAATGAAATAATGTGTATTGAACAATATCCTTATTGCAATTGAGTTTGTTTATTATTGTATTTGAATGTGCAAATATAATTTTTGGTGAATTGCAAATGAAATAATTTTATGATATTTTATGAAAAATTGCACAAATTTTAGAGACAAAATTTCATTATTGTTTCATCTGTTTAGTGCTCAAATATTCCATCTCTAAAAATACATATAATGACATAATTAGTTTGGTCAATAAAATTATTTGATTTTAGTGACATGAATACTTTGGTTGCTAAAAAAACTTTTAGTGACCAAATTAATCTGATCACTAAATTCTTTTTTAGTGGCTGAGTTATTGTAGTCGCTAAATATGTATAAATAGTGATGAAATTGATTTGTTGCTAAAAATAATTAGTGACGCCATTATTCATCACTCAAAATTGTTTTAGTGACCGTTTAATTTTAGTCGCTGAAATTTTTAGTGGTTGAAATGATTTGATCACTAAACATGCACATCTAGTGACAAATATTTTTGTCACTAAAGGAAATTAGTGACGTGATTACTTCGTTACTATAAGTTATTTTAGTGACCATTCTATTTCTGTCACTAGAATTTTTTTTGTGACCAAAATGCTTTGGATACTAAAAACCCTTTTAGTGACGAAATATTTTCTGCCACTAAAAACATTTAGTGGCGGCCCTTTTGTGACCACTTTGTCACGAGATGAATTTGGTCACTAAATGCCTTTAGTGACCACAATTCAATATTTAGTGACGAATTACTTTTTCACTAAAAGTCAATTTTCTAGTAGTGTACCTTCCCTGGTGTCCATGATGTGTTCCATGTGAGCCAGTTGTGGAAGTGTATCCCTAGTGATCGTCAAGTTCTTGACTCGGTGTCACAGATTTAGCCCAACCTTACGTACGTGGAAGAACCTGTTTGTATTCTGGATTGTCAAGATCGAGTGTTGCGGAGAAAGATCATCCCCACAGTTAAAGTTTTTTGGTGAAATCAAGACGTCGAGAGCACGATGTGGGAATTGGAGTTGGCGATGAGAGAATCTCATCCGCATCTCTTCCCTTAGTTCAGGTATGTCATCTAGTTGTTGGTAATAATTGAGTTTTGTTTTAGGTTTGGTTTTTTTAGGTTGTGTTAAGTTTCGGGACGAAACTTCTTTTTAGGGGGTGTGACTGTAACACCCCTAATTTTCTGATGTCATTATTTGATTTGTCGACATCATAATTATGACGTCAAGGCGTTACCCTTTTTTATTTTGATGTTGGCGCTGCACCGTTTGTGCGTTTTCGCTTCCGTTGGGTCTGTTTGACAAGATTTTGGGAATTTTTAATAAAATTGAATGTTTTCCTTGATATAAAGGATGTGGTTTTGAGACTTTGGTCTTGTCCAGCTTTTTTGTAATCCGAGCATCTTGGAGTCTCGGCGGGTGTTTGGACCCTTTTGGTGATTTCTTTTCCTTGTGAGAGCATTTGATGATTGAGTCTCAAGAATGGTACATCGGATTCTAGGGTTGTCTTCAATGTTGAATTTGTTTAAAATTCAATGTGCATTTGGGCTCTGTATAGAACTCCTATCTTCCTTGTCAAACTATTCCAAAGGTGGTAAATTATTTTAAATATTTTAAGCCTTATGCTGCTTTGATTCTCGTGAAGCCCTCCTTTAGGTAGGCTTTCGTCGACCTGAGGTGGGTGGCGCAGTTTTGGGGGCACTACATGGTGTTTGGCGATGTGTCGATTGGAGGCCGATGATCGTCGAAGCTCGAAGATTGTCGAGCGGAGCTCGACGATCGTCTAGCTGAGCTTGACTATGAGTCGGGATGTTCTGGGTTTTGAGTTCGACGAAATCCGAGCAAAAATCATTGAACTTGGTTGCATTCGATGAATTTCGAACTGAATCCGTCGATCGGGTTATCCTTGTGTTCGACGATCGTTGAGCGGACCACGCCGAAGCGTCGAGCTGAGCTCGACGATTTGTCAAGATTATTTTTTTTCCTTCCTGCTTGTTTCTGAGAAGTGTTTCTCATGTACTCGAGAACTTGTTCTCGAGAAGACTTGTTGTACTCGAGAACGGTCTTTCTTTCCCGAGAGTTGTCCTTTTGTTCTCGAGAACTACTTTCTGTTCTCGAGATACCTTTTGTTCTCGAGGGGTGGTTCTTTGTTCTCGAGATGCCATTGATATTCTTGAGAACTGCCTTCCATTTCTCGAGAACTGCTTGTGGTTCTCGGGAACTGCCTTCTAGTTCTCGAGAACTGTCTGCTGTTCTCGAGAACTGCCATCAAGTTCCCAAGAATTGTCTGTTATTCTCGAGAACTGCCTTCTAGTTCTCGAGAACTGTCTGCTGTTCTCGAGAACTGTCCGCTATTCTCGAGAACCGCATTCTAGTTCTCGAGAATTGTCTGCTTGTTCTCGAGACCCTCATTACCTCTTCTCGAGTTATCCGGTTCAGTCGACCCAACCCTTTTCTTAAGTGCAATACCCTGATTTTTACCCTGGGTATATATATACCTACTTCTTATTTCCTCCTTCATTTTTGACTGAACATTATGTTCAGCTTCCGAACCAGCGGAGCGAGCGAGGGAGAATTTTCCTCTATCCTTCTGGTGGCCGCCGACGGTGCTTCATTGCTCGAAATCTCCAACCAAATATAGATCCGGAAAGCTCTCAACAAGAGCTACGCATCGTGGTAAAATCTCACCCTTTCCTTCAGATTTCCTCGCTAGGGTTTTTGGCCCTAACCCTTATTTTCATCCATTCTTATTAGATTTTGACATCCCTCATCTTCTCTCGCCCCGATCTACGTCAAGGAGTGATTTTGAGAATTTTTCCGGCAAAAATCAAGGCAAGTGATGGTTTTTTTTCACTTCCCTTCTTGTTGGGTATTGTATCCACAATGTACCTGATTTGAAGAAGCCCCTGGACAAGCTAAGGTCAATAGACTATGTATTTGATGAACTTTTTCAAGGTGTACTTGCAGTTTCTTCACGCTAAGTGCACACCAATGTCAGGGTGCAGTAGGTCAATATACACGGGTCTGCACGACGTAATCCCTCGTTGAGCAGATCAGTGTGTTGGCCTATGTGTACTCTCTCTATTGGAGTGCACTTACTTTCAAGTACAGGGCCGCTCATATGCAAGAGAAGACAAGGAGCATGGAGGATCAAGGAGCAGCTCCTAGGTGGAAGACGAAAAATCGTCCAAGGCAAATTCGACGAGAATCACCAAGTGATTCTCGCCGAATCGGCGAGAATCACTAGGCGATTCTCGTCGAATCGTCGAGAATCGTCAGTGATTCTCGCCGACTCCTTCTGGCCATCTCAAAATGGTGCCAAGTAAGATTCGGCGAGAATCACTTGTAATTCCCGCCGAACCTGTGGTCAAGCAGCCCATGAATACCAAGTAAAATCCGCTGAGAATCAACAAGTGATTCGACGAGAATCACAAACGATTCTCGACGAATCGTCGAGAATCACTTGGTGATTCTCGCCGATTCGTCGAGAATCGTCTGCGATTCTCGTCGATTTTGACTTGATTCTGTCTCAGCTAATTCCCTGAACCGGATTCTGCCGCTGTTTAATATCTGGACCGGGATTTGGGGATTATTTCTGTGGGTCCCACAAACGGTCTTATTGGGGGTAGCTACAGTATTTATACTCGGGTATTTTGAACAGTATGTGACACAGAAAAAGACGCCGAGCTCACGGAAACCCTAAGATCGCGAAATCCTTCCGCCGCCTCCGTCGCCGCTCGCGCAAGTCCGTCGCCGCCACCGATAGATCTTCTTCCTGATCTCCGGCGACAGTAGCTTAGCAAGGCTTGAGTCTCACGCGTCTATCCAGAGATCCTTTGTCTCTCGATTTGTTGATCGGAAACACTTCCCATCCGAATCGATCGAGACGACCGATCCTCGTGTGACCGTTGGAAGACCGAGCTTGCTTCGCAACGAAGTTTGGATCTCCAAGTTCAGCAGCTGCTCTTCATCGTAGCCGCCGATCCCGAAGCTAGCCGCCGCTCGTGTGCCGCCGCCGGTTCCGGGGAAATCCTCTCCAAGAGAGACCAAGGTCGTAGACTCTTCATCGACTTCAATAACACGTCGTCGAACAAAGAGGAACACCGGAGTCTCCAAGAGAAGTTTGTATCACGTGTACATTCTACTTTTATTTTATTGTAAAGGAACTTTTGTTCCGTATTGTAAGGGTTGGGTGCAACCCGATTTGTGAGAGTGTTGACTCTCACGTGTGGAAGGGCTCCTTCCGTTAGTGCAGGGATTGGATTTCAATCCCGTTGGTGAAGTGACCGAGTCGTCCCTTGTTGGGGAGATAGGTCGAAGGGGGAAAGTGGATGTACCCAAGTCGGGGAACCACTATAAATTTGCTGTGTTTTCTGTGTGCTGTGTTTGTTGTTTTTATTGTGCAGGTACATCTGTAAATTCCGCAAAAGAACCACACGTCACCTATTCCCCCCCCCCATAGGTGCACATAGCCGACACTAGGTGGACTTTCAAGTGGTATCAAAGCGAGGTTACTCAACAAAAAGGCTAACACCTTGAGGTGAATCCTGCCACTAGTGTCAACAAGGAGACATACATCTACTATGGACGGGCTCAAGTACTCCGGCAAGATCCCAGTGTGCAACAGACTCAACTTTCCTATCTGGAAGGAAAGAATCAGGTTCTACATGGAAGCAGTGGACCCTCGACTGTTCATGATCGTGCTGGAGGGACCTTATGTCCCCACTAAGGCCTCCACCATTGATCCCACCAAGAAAGTGCCGAAGACACTCTCTGAAATGGATAAGGATGAGATGGTCCTAGTGGGCCTTGACATGAAGGCAAGAAACATCCTGGTCAGTGCAGTTGATGACTCGATGATGCAAAACTTCAGCAACTGCAGGACAGCTCAGGAGATATGGCAGTGTCTGATCATTCTAATGGAGGGCACAGATGAAGTAAGGGATGATCGGAGATCCCTCCTGAACCAGAAGTATGAGGCCTTCCGGCAAGGGCCTAAGGAAGAGATCGGAGTCACATACGAGAACTTCCTGAAGATTGTCAACGCCCTCAAGGGCTATGGAAGAGTGTTCACCAATGGTGAACTCAATGACAAATTCCTTAGGTCCCTTACTAAGGAATGGAACACAAAGATCTGCGCCATCAGAGAATTTGGCAGACTAGCAGAAACTGATCCACAAATCCTGTTCGGGAAGCTGATGTCCTATGAACTTCAGCTGAACACCAGGAAGGCAGAGGAAGAAGCAGAGAAGGCTGCTGCTAAAGAAAAGACTGTGGCCCTAAAAGCCAGTCACTCCAGAAAAGGGAAGGGTGCGGTGTCATACCGTGCCAGAAATAAGGAAGAAGAGGAGGACTCTGATCCATGCTCCTCTAGCTCAGAACTGTCAGAAGAGGATTTCTCCCTCATCACTCGAGAGTTCAAGAAATTCCTCAAGATGAGGAATCAAAGAAAAAGAGACGGCTCCTCTTCCAGACATCAGAAGAAAAACTACTCTTCTGACAGGTATGCATCTAAACCTAACAAACATCGTTCTTCTGATATCATTTGTTTTGGATGCAATAAGCCAGGTCACGTTGTGGCCGACTGCCATCAAAGCAAAAGAGATAAAGGGAAAGGAGAAGAGCTCAAATCCTCCAGAGATAAGAAGAAGGAGCGGAGCTACATCGCTAGAAGACCAAAGACACTAAGTGAGTCTGACTCCTCAGACTCCAGTGATGATGAGGAAGCCTACTTCGGGCTGGTGGGTCGCTCAGACTCAGAAGGAGAATGTCCCCCATTTTCTGGGAAGGTAAAAGCTCACACCCTCTCTCCGACTCCGACTCTGATCCTGAGTCTCAGGATGATGAACCTGAGGATGGCCCTTCGGCCCGCGAAGCTGAACTCCTCGAGAAGTATGAGCTTCTGCTCAACACTTTCGACGAGTGCCGTAAGAGACTGAGGGCTGAGAAGAAGGAAGTAAAATTCCTTAAGGGTGAGTGTGTATCCCTAAGGGAAGAGGTCACTAGTTTGATTTCTCTCCGGCAGGAACACCTTGACCTGACTTCAAAGCACTCAGAGTCTTTGCAGCTCCTTGATCTCAAGCAGGAGGAAGTCAACAAATTGGAAGAACTACTTGCGGCAGAAAGGAAGATCGTACAGAGCTTCTCTATGCCAAAAACAGTGCTTCCAGTCGTTGACACCTTCTCTGCTCAGGCCAAAGGAGCTGGCTTGGGGCATATTGGGGCATCTGGTTCTTCATCTAGGAGGAACAAGAACCAGAGGAAGAATAAGGCCGCCAAGAAGGCCTCTGCTGATGAAAAGGGGAAGGCTCCTATTAGTCCTGTTGCGTTCAGAAAGCCTGGCTTTCCTTGCAACCAACATGACTTTGAGTCAACATTTGGGCATCATTTCCGGCCCTCGGTTGCAAAGCCTAAGAGCCGGTATGACGGTTGGAACTTCCCCCGGAACTTTGGTGAGAGTGCCTTCAAGGCACCTTATGAGGAGATCCACATAGGAAATTATGGTCCGTTCTCTAGCGGCCATAATGGAAAGCAGGCGCCAAAAGTCAAGCCTGTTTTTCAGAAGGTGACAAAGTCATGTGACTGCCGTCACCATGAGGCCTCCACCTCCAGATCCAAGGCCCCAGCTGTACCCGTTGTTCCCAGGGTAAGGCAGGAGCCTCGGAAGAGATACAACAGGTTCGACTGTTGGTGCTGTGGCAAAGTCGGTCACTTTGCCGTGGATTGTTGGTTTAATCCAAGGAACTACGAGACTCCCCATGTTAACAATGCGAGACCGACCACTCGTAGGGTTAACCGACCGAGGGGGAGTGTGCTAACCAGGAATCTAGGACCCAAGTTCGATTGGGTTCCTAAGGCAAATTAATTTTGTTTTGCAGGAATGTCCAAAGGCCACCAAAACGCCAATCTGGTATTTGGACAGTGGATGCTCCCGGCATATGACCGGGACAAGAAGCCTGCTGCGTGATTACACTCCAGTCGAGAATGGACCCAAAGTCATCTTTGGAGGGTCAGATCGAGGAGTCACCAGAGGTTATGGTATGATTTCCAACGGTATAATCTCTATCACCGACGTGGCTTATGTTGAAGGGTTAAACCATAACCTGATCAGTGTAAGTCAGTTATGTGATAAAGGTTATGACGTTAAGTTCTGCAAGGATAAATGTCTGATAATTTCACGTACCTCCTCTGAGACGGTATTATCAGGCATTAGGAGCAGAAATATCTTCTGCTTAGATTTTCTTAGTATAGATTCATCTACCCCCGTATGCCTTGTGGCAACAGGCAGTGCTTCTCTTTGTGAACAATGGCACAAGAGATTGGCACATATTAATTATAAGACAATTAGTATGCTATTTTCTAAGAATTTAGTAAGAGATGCTCCCAGTATCAAGTGCATCAAGGATAGCCCCTGTCATGCATGCCAGATGGGCAAACAGACACGGGCTACCTTTAAGAGCATTGCAGACAAAGACTCTTCCCGATGTCTTTACCTGCTACATATGGACTTGTTTGGCCCAATGCAAGTTCATAGCTTGGGAGGCAAGTCATATACGCTAGTGATAGTTGATGATCACTCACGGTTTACATGGGTGTTCTTTTTGAAACGAAAGTCAGATACTTTTGACATCTTCACTAATTTTGTCAAGCAAGTTCAGAACGAATTTAACTGCTCCGTGGTCAAAATCCGAAGTGACCATGGAACAGAATTCGAATCTGGTGCTATGACAGAATTTTGTGAAGAACAAGGTATCTTTCATGAGTTTTCCTCCCCGCGCACTCCTCAGCAAAATGGAGTTGCGGAGAGGAGAAATAGAACTCTCATTGAAGCCTGCACGACTATGTTGAAAGATGCTTCTCTCCCGGAATACTTCTGGGCAGAGGGTGTCAATACGGCATGTCATGTACAAAACCGAGCTTTGATCAACAAACATCATCGTAAGACGCCCTACGAGCTACTGAAAGGCAGGAAACCAACCATGTCCTACTTGAGGATCTTTGGTTGCAGATGCTATGTACTGAATAATGGGAAGTACCCGCGTACTAAATTCGGTGAAAAATGCTTCGAGGGCATATTCATGGGCTATAGTTCCCATAGTCGGGCATATAGGGTCTTCAATAAGAAAACCCTAGTGGTAGAAGAATCAATAAATGTTGTATTTGATGAAGGAAGTTTGCTTAACTGTCATTCTTCCAGTAGTCTTCTTGAAGATGCAGGTGCTAGACTTGACCAGCTGAATCTGGATGAGACCCCTAAAGATGACGCACCCAAGTACATCAAAGTTTCCACCTCCACGTCATCTGAAGATGTTGAAGATCAAGATGGAACAAATCTTTTAGAAGAAAGAGAAGCACAAGAAGTAGCTGAAGCTCCAGACGCCAGACTTCTAGAGCTCCGTCACGCGCGGGATCATCCTAGAGAACAGATCATCGGAGATCCTCGTGTAGGCGTCAGAACTCGAAGAGGTACAACTAACGAAGTATTGCATCTCAGCTTCCTGTCACAGGTAGAGCCAAAGAAGTTCGACGAGGCGAACAAGGATGCGGCATGGATTCTGGCCATGCAAGAGGAACTACATCAATTCGAACGTTGCAAGGTTTGGACACTGGTTCCCAGACCATACAAGCAGAATGTCATTGGCACGAAGTGGATTTTCAGAAACAAGCTGGATGAACATGGTGTCATCATAAAGAACAAGGCCAGGCTGGTGGCTCAAGGTTACAGACAGGAGGAAGGGATTGACTTCGACCAAACCTTCGCACCAGTCGCAAGGCTCGAGGCAATCCGGTTGTTCCTGGCATATGCTTCACACAAAGGATTCACTGTCTACCAAATGGATGTGAAATCGGCATTCCTGAACGGAGACCTGAAAGAGGAAGTATACGTCGCTCAACCCCCAGGTTTTGTCGACCCTACTTATCCCAATCACGTTTATTTTCTTAATAAGGCTTTATATGGGTTGAAACAAGCTCCACGAGCTTGGTATGAGACTTTATCTAGTTTTCTTCTTGAGAACAAGTTCTCCAGAGGTAAGATAGATAAAACATTGTTTCTCCGGGAAGTCAAAGGCAAGATTTTGCTGGTGCAAATCTATGTCGATGACATAATATTCGGCTCAACAGACAACAATCTTTGCAAAAAGTTTTCTAAACTCATGCAAGGAAAGTTTGAAATGAGCAGTATGGGAGAGCTCAAGTATTTCTTAGGCCTTCAAGTGAAACAGTCTGAGGATGGAATCTTCATCTCTCAGACGAAGTTCACAAATGAACTCCTTAAGAAATTCGGTATGGAGAGTGCAACCTCTATGAGGACTCCAATGGGATCCACCATGTCTCTGGATAAGGATGAGAAAGGTAAACCTTTCGATGAAACCAAATACAGAAGCATCATTGGATCCCTGCTCTACCTTACTGCCAGTAGACCGGATATTATGTTCTCCACATGCGTATGTGCCCGATATCAGGTGAACACTAAGGAATCTCACTATGTCGCTGCAAAGCGAATTCTAAGATACCTTAAAGGTACTCCTAATCTTGGCCTGTGGTACCCGAGGAACAATGATGTCGAGCTAATAGGCTTTTCAGATGCTGATTTTGCAGGGAGCAGGGATGACAGGAAAAGCACCTCCGGGACGTGTCAATTCCTCGGCAGGAGGCTTATCTCATGGAACAGCAAGAAACAAAATTGTGTTGCAACCTCCACAGCCGAGTCAGAGTATATCTCAGCAGGAAGCTGTTGCGCACAACTCCTTTGGATCCGAAATCAGTTGGCCGACTACAACCTTCAGTTCAAGGAAGTTCCAATGTACTGCGACTCCTCCAGTGCAATTGCCATTGCCAACAATCCGGTGTCGCACAGCAGAACGAAGCATATTGAAGTACGCTACCACTTCATTCGGGAGCACGTGGAGAACAAGGATATCTCTCTCTGTTATGTCCCCACGGACAAGCAGATTGCTGATATATTCACAAAGCCCCTAGACGAGGCAAAGTTCAATCTTTTCAAGACAGAATTGGGGATGCTCAATTATGAAGAATGAAGACTACAGAGGCATAAGCTGAGGGGGAGCCGGGAACTCCCGAGTGAGTACAGCTGCAAGAACTGAGGGGGAGCTAAGGGCCAAAGGTACTTACCCCCGATTTGCCGAAGCCGAAAAGGGGGAGATAACCCTCTCGGGGTCAAGGCTAAGGTGGCTCCAGCTTGCTCCCAAGCACTCGGTATTGGTAAGGGATGTCTCCACTTAATGATGTTAAGTTTATGGCCTTCAGTTGCTTTCCTTTTCATTTGCTCTATTCACCTTAGCTTGTAGGGTTTAGGCTTCTTCAAATAGGGGGAGATTGTTGGGTATTGTATCCACAATGTACCTGATTTGAAGAAGCCCCTGGACAAGCTAAGGTCAATAGACTATGTATTTGATGAACTTTTTCAAGGTGTACTTGCAGTTTCTTCACGCTAAGTGCACACCAATGTCAGGGTGCAGTAGGTCAATATACACGGGTCTGCACGACGTAATCCCTCGTTGAGCAGATCAGTGTGTTGGCCTATGTGTACTCTCTCTATTGGAGTGCACTTACTTTCAAGTACAGGGCCGCTCATATGCAAGAGAAGACAAGGAGCATGGAGGATCAAGGAGCAGCTCCTAGGTGGAAGACGAAAAATCGTCCAAGGCAAATTCGACGAGAATCACCAAGTGATTCTCGCCGAATCGGCGAGAATCACTAGGCGATTCTCGTCGAATCGTCGAGAATCGTCAGTGATTCTCGCCGACTCCTTCTGGCCATCTCAAAATGGTGCCAAGTAAGATTCGGCGAGAATCACTTGTAATTCCCGCCGAACCTGTGGTCAAGCAGCCCATGAATACCAAGTAAAATCCGCTGAGAATCAACAAGTGATTCGACGAGAATCACAAACGATTCTCGACGAATCGTCGAGAATCACTTGGTGATTCTCGCCGATTCGTCGAGAATCGTCTGCGATTCTCGTCGATTTTGACTTGATTCTGTCTCAGCTAATTCCCTGAACCGGATTCTGCCGCTGTTTAATATCTGGACCGGGATTTGGGGATTATTTCTGTGGGTCCCACAAACGGTCTTATTGGGGGTAGCTACGGTATTTATACTCGGGTATTTTGAACAGTATGTGACACAGAAAAAGACGCTGAGCTCACGGAAACCCTAAGATCGCGAAATCCTTCCGCCGCCTCCGTCGCCGCTCGCGCAAGTCCGTCGCCGCCACCGATAGATCTTCTTCCCGATCTCCGGCGACAGTAGCTTAGCAAGGCTTGAGTCTCACGCGTCTATCCAGAGATCCTTTGTCTCTCGATTTGTTGATCGGAAACACTTCCCATCCGAATCGATCGAGACGACCGATCCTCGTGTGACCGTTGGAAGACCGAGCTTGCTTCGCAACGAAGTTTGGATCTCCAAGTTCAGCAGCTGCTCTTCATCGTAGCCGCTGATCCCGAAGCTAGCCGCCGCTCGTGTGCCGCCGCCGGTTCCGGGGAAATCCTCTCCAAGAGAGACCAAGGTCGTAGACTCTTCATCGACTTCAATAACACGTCGTCGAACAAAGAGGAACACCGGAGTCTCCAAGAGAAGTTTGTATCACGTGTACATTCTACTTTTATTTTATTGTAAAGGAACTTTTGTTCCGTATTGTAAGGGTTGGGTGCAACCCGATTTGTGAGAGTGTTGACTCTCACGTGTGGAAGGGCTCCTTCCGTTAGTGCAGGGATTGGATTTCAATCCCGTTGGTGAAGTGACCGAGTCGTCCCTTGTTGGGGAGATAGGTCGAAGGGGGAAAGTGGATGTACCCAAGTCGGGGAACCACTATAAATTTGCTGTGTTTTTTGTGTGCTGTGTTTGTTGTTTTTATTGTGCAGGTACATCTGTAAATTCCGCAAAAGAACCACACGTCACCTATTCCCCCCCATAGGTGCACATAGCCGACACTAGGTGGACTTTCACTTCTTCACACTAATTTTGTAGGAATTTCTAATTTCTTGTCATCATAATTGTTCAATAACTGCTGAATTTAAGTTATGTCAAGATCTCCTCTCTAATTTCCATTATAGTTTCGAAGTTCATGATTTTGTTACCTTACCTTGAAAGTGTTATATGTTTTGATGATGAGGTTATTTATCACTCTTCTTATCGCCCGTGAATTTCATGTAGAATCCGTTAGAGTTATTTAGGATTTTAAATTTTTCCTAAAGGTTGATCAACTATTTCATTTTATAATTGTCTAGTAGAATCTGATGTGTCATTGTCGACTTGAGATTTTTATCATGATTTTTCTTCGTGGCGATGTCTGTTAAATTTTCTCAACGTGGTCAGCAAGATAGCCCAAACACCAAATTAATATCTTCGGAACTACCCAGTTCGCACGTTGAACCTGCGGAAAACCCAAGGACTAGAGGTTGCACCCAACAAAACAATGGAAGCACAAGAAGGTCTTATTATGCATTCACTTCTTTACAATCTGAGGCATACATAGCGAGACATGATTTCGCTAGTATTACAGCTGTAAACAGAAAGAACCAAAAAACAAGCCGGGCGGACAGCACTCCAGTCCGCCGAGACCGCGAGGTCGCCGAGACCGCCGAGACCGCTGAGCTCGCCCAAGCTATGCTGCAATCCGCCGAATACCACGGAGTCCGCCGAGACCGCGAGGCCGCGCGGACAGACCGTTATTCGCCTCCTGCTGAACCCGAACTGAGGAACTCCCCTACCTGCCTGAAACCGGCGGACAGGTTATTGAAGCTGGCAAAGATGAAACAGAACTGACAAGTCGCAGAGCGACCTCCTGCTGAGTCCGCAGAGACCGCACACTTCCAAGCACTGACCGAAGTCACAGCCAAACTCCTGGCTCCTTGAAGTTATTCGCGCGACCTGCACACAGCAAACCGTCAGCCTGAAACAATCCGCGCGGACTGGCAAACACAGACCGCAGCACTTCGCACACCCCAACTTACTGTTCACTCAAGTTACTTAGGTTACTGTAGATGTGCCAGGGGGGTCCTATTTATAGGCCAGGTGAGGAGTGTGGTCAACGCCCAAGAGATAGCGACACCACCCTCAGTCCGCGCGAATACAACCACCGTCCGCTGAGTCCGCACGGACTTAGCCGGATACCAAGGAAACCGCCAGGAGCACGGCAACCGTTGACGAACCCTCTCCAGTCCGCCCAAGCTAAGCGGACAAGGCACCAGCCCGCAAAGCTCCAACTGCTTCAGGACAGCAAACCCCCTTCAATGGCTGTCCGCACCAACCCGAGGCAGTCCGCTAGACTCACACCTCAATCCGCCACAAGTCCACGACCAAAGGCACAGCAACAGTCCGCCCAGTCACAGCGGACTTGGCGGATACGACAGACACCATGAACTTGGCACAATGTGTGACCAAGTTCAAAACCATCAAGGGCCAGTGCGAGCATGGCGGACACAAAGTCCCGTCTGCCAAACACCCTAGCACAGACCGCAACCAGTCCGCGAGCTCCTCGCACTTGTCCAACGCAGCAGCTTCCTGCCGGACTCCAAGAATCAGTCCGCCAATCGGTCTCCACAGCAAGACCTGCTGTAACACCAGAACTTGACAAGGCCTCAGCCAAGCTTTAAACCCAGTCCGCAACAGCCCATACCGCGGACACATCAGTCCGCAAGGCTTCCCGCGAACTCGAGCCAACCCGCCTACAGCGCAAGCTTGCACCCGCGACCACTGAGCAAAGCATCAGTCCGCAAGCCTCTCTATCCGCAGATACCAGGCCGCACCAAACCGCGGACTCCATGCAACAACCCGCTCAGAACACAGCCGGCTTCCACCAGACTTTTCACCAGGCCGCAAACCTCAGTCCGCCCAGTCCGCCCAGTCCGCCAAAGCTGTCCGCCACAGGCCGCGCGGCCTGTCCCGTCACCCACTTCCACTTCACAAATTTCAACACTCCCCCTTGAAGTGAGAAGTGGTGACCAAGCCCAGCAAGCTGCGCAAGCGTTCAAAGGGACCCTTCGACAGCGGCTTCGTGAAGATGTCAGCAAGATTATCTTCACTCCGAACATGCCCGACCAGCAGAGATCCTTCCAACACCTTCTCCCTGATGAAGTGGTGATCAATCTCTATATGCTTGGTCCTGGCGTGACACACTGGATTGTTTACCAGTTTGAGAGCACTCTCATTGTCACCCCGGAGTAAAGTAGGCCCTTGCACTTCTTCATGAACATCCTCTATAAGCCTCCTCAACCAAACGGCTTCCCGAGCAGCCAAGGCCAAAGCCTTATACTCCGCCTCCGTGGTTGAAACCGACACCGAGTCCTGCTTCTTGCAACACCACGAGATACTAGCTGAACCGCAAGTGAACACATAACCAGAAGTATACCTTCGATCATCCGAATCATCGCCATAGTCAGCATCCGTGTACCCGAGCAACGCAAACTCCGCATCCCTTCCATAGAGGAGTCCCATCTCAGAAGTCACCTTGACATACTTCAGAATTCCCTTCGCCGCCACTAGATGAGATTGCCTTGGTTCAGCCATATACCGACTTACTCGGCCAACAGCATAAGCGATATCCGGCCTAGTAATCGTCAGGTAAATCAAGCTCCCAACAAGAGCCCTGAACACCAAGGGATCATGAAGAACCCTTCCCTCATCCCGTCGAAGCTTCAGCCCAGATTCCAGTGGAGTAGAGCACTTCTTCCCTTCGCCCATGCCAAACCGCTTCACAATGCGATCAGCATACCCTTTCTGGCTAATGAGAACCCCGCACTCCTTCCTCTCCACTTCCAGACCAAGAAAGTGATGCAACTCTCCCAAGTCTTTCATCTCAAAGCGTATAGCAAGCTCTCCCCTGAGCCTTGCTACTTCCTCCTCCGAGTTCCCTGTGATGATCATGTCATCCACATACAGTAGGACCAAGACTCTTAGCTCTCCCTTCTTCTTGATGAACAAGCTAGAATCCGAGTTAGAAGCCAGGTATCCACAGAATTGCAAGTACTCTGCAATCTTCCCATACCACGCTCGAGGAGCTTGCTTCAACCCATAGAGAGCCTTCCTGAGTTTGCAGACATAGTCCGGATGCTTCTCAGAGACGAAACCAAGCGGTTGATCCATGAAGATGTCCTTGTCAATCTCTCCGTAAAGAAAAGCATTCTTCACATCGAGTTGCCACAACCTCCATCCCTTGCTAGCAGCCAAGGCGATCACCACTCTTACAGACGTCATCTTCGCAACCGGACTGAATGTCTCCTCATAGTCTTCTCCATACTGCTGTGAGAATCCTCTAGCGACCATGCGAGCCTTGAACCGATCAATGCTCCCATCAGCCTTCTTCTTCAACTTATACACCCACTTGCAAGTAATCGGAGTAATGCCATCAACCTTGGGCACAAGATCCCAGGTTTCATTCTTCTTCAGAGCATCAATCTCTTCCTTCATGGCACCTTCCCACTCCTTCACTCCAGTGGCCTCGTTGAAGTTTGCAGGCTCTCGCTCATCCAGAGGACCTGCAAAGAAGTAGGAGACAAAGCTCACTACATTCCCATCACAGTATCGAGCCGGTGGCTTAACCACCCTCTTCGATCTCCGAAGACATGGCTCCTTGTTCACGGCTTCCGTTGCTTCTTCAGGCTCCATTCCTATCTGGGGCAAGCATTGAGCAGTGCTCCCCCTGTTTCCTGAACCAGAAGGCTTAGCCTCGGAGTTCGAAGCAATAGGAGCTGCTGGTGAAACAGCAAGCTCCTCTTCCAAGCCTTCAGCAGCCTCCACCGGTGCTTCCTCAATCTTGCTACTTCCGGTTAGCTCCACCGAGCCACCTCCATATGACGTCAGCTCGTCAAAGACAACGTCTCTTGACACCACGAACTTCTTCGTCACAGGGTCCATGCACTTCCATCCCTTCTTCCGCTCATCATAGCCAACAAAGACAAGTTTCCTTGCCTTCGCATCCAGCTTTGTCCGTGAAGCATCCGGGACATGCACGTAGCAAGTTGAACCGAACACCCGAAGGTGTCCAACACTCGGCTTCTCCTTCAGCAACAGCTCAACAGGAGTCTTCATGTTGATAGGGCTGAGTGGCATCCGGTTGATAACATAAGCAGCACAAGACATTCCCTCCGCCCAAAAGGACCTTGGGATATCTTTCGCATGCAGCCAGCATTTGCAGGTTTCCGTCAAATGACGGATCTTCCGCTCCGCTACCCCATTTTGTTATGGAGTGTGAGCACAAGTAAGCTCTCGTTGGATCCCGTGCTTCCTACAGAAGTTAGAAAACTCGGAAGAGACAAACTCCCCCCCCCCCCCCCCCCCCCCCGTTATCAGTTCTAAACTTCTTAACCCGCAAGCCAAGCCGGCCTTCTACCAACTCCTTGAACTCCACGAACAAACGGAAGGCTTCCGACTTCTCCTTTAAGAAGTACACCCAAGTATACCTTGAGTAGTCATCAACCAAGACAAGCATGTATTTGCTTCCACCAAGGCTGGCAGTAACAGTCGGTCCCATCAGGTCGCCATGAATACACTCCAATGGTTTCTTGCTCCTTGTTTGAGATTTATCAAACGGAAGGCGATGTGCCTTACCGTATTGACAGCCCGCACAAACATGCCCATCACCAAAGGAGGACAACATCGGCAACCCCTTCACCAGACTTCTACTAGCCATCGCCTTCAGCTTGTCCATGCCAACATGCCCCAGCCTCTCATGCCAGATAGCCGCACTATCATTGGCTCTCATCCTATCAACATAGGCACTGGTGGAAAGAACAAACAAGTTCTTCACCCTCCTCCCAATATGAGCAACATCAGCCTTCACCGCTGATACGTTGTGAAGGAACCTCACGTCTGTTGGCCCAAACAGAACGTGATACCCAGCGTCCACCACGTTGGTCATCGAGAAGAGGTTCTTCTTCATGCCCGGCACGTGATACACACTCCTTAACGTGAGTGGCCCCTGATCACTACCCAAAGACACGACCCCCTCCTTCTCTACTGCATAAACAGTATTATTAGCAGTGATAATAGCTTCATTACCTGAGTAAGCCTGCATGGAGGTGAACTTCGACTTGTCTCTGGTGAGGTGATGACCACACCCGGAGTCGATGATCCACTCGCTGTTGAAGTCCTCAGCAGATAAGGCCCGGACACAAGTGCCCGTCATGAAAGCTCCTCCCCATTCTGCTTCTTCACTTCGCGAGCAAGCTTCCTCCTTTCCCGCAGCATGCCCAGGCTGCAGTTTGACCTTGCAGTCCCGCTTGAAGTGCCCTCGCTGATGACACCGGTAGCACTTCAGATTCTTCTTCCAGTCCTTAGGAGCATTGCTCCTCTCCGGCGGATATGAAGTTGAAGTCTCCTTTTCACCAGCGGCCTGCACCTTCTTCTTCTTCTTCCCTTCCCATCCCTTCTTCTTGCCTGAGAAGAGAGCCTCGCTGCCTTCCTGATTCAGATTCACTCCAGCCATCTGCCTTGCTAAGCTCTCCTGCGAGGCAAGCAGATTCTCCAGCTCCAGCAGCGACGACTGAGTAACCCATCCTTGAACAGATGTAACAAAGGCCACATACTCCTTCCGTAAGTCGCGGATAATGTGCCTCTTCATCTTTGCCTCAGAGATAGGCTCATCAGGATCCAGTGCCGACAGCTCAGCATACAAGCTCTTCATCTTTAAGAAGTACTTGGAGATGGAAAGGTCTCCCTGAGTTGCCCTGGCCAACTCATTCTCCAGGAATTGAAGTCGCGCCACATTCTTCCTATTGAACAACTCATCAATGGTTGTCCAAATATCAGCAGCCGACTCACACCCAATGATGTGATCAAACAGTTCCGGAGAGACAGCTCTCTTCAGAACGAACTCTGCCTTAGCATTAGTTCTTCTACAGAGCCTCACCTGCTCAGCAGTACCGAAAGCAGCAGTAACTTCCTGTCTATCGTCTCCACCGATGACTTCCCACAGCTCCTCGCCTAGAAGATAACTCTTCATGCACGACTTCCACTTCTTGTAGTTAGTCGGCGTTAAGAGTTCAATGCCTAGACCTCTTGCAACACTTCCTTCCATTGCAATCACCTGTTGGTCACCCTTCAGCAGCTCCGAGCAACAACACAGGTTGAGCACCACTCAATCACTGAGTAACAACGCTGGTTGACCTCCGCTCACGCAACTGAACAACCCGCAACCTCAGAAACCTCCCTCTGATACCATGTTAAATTTTCTCAACGTGGTCAGCAAGATAGCCCAAACACCAAATTAATATCTTCGGAACTACCCAGTTCGCACGCTGAACCTGCGGAAAACCCAAGGACTAGAGGTTGCACCCAACAAAACAATGGAAGCACAAGAAGGTCTTATTATGCATTCACTTCTTTACAATCCGAGGCATACATAGCGAGACATGATTTCGCTAGTATTACAGCTGTAAACAGAAAGAACCAAAAAACAAGCCGGGCGGACAGCACTCCAGTCCGCCGAGACCGCGAGGTCGCCGAGACCGCCGAGACCGCTGAGCTCGCCCAAGCTATGCTGCAATCCGCCGAATACCACGGAGTCCGCCGAGACCGCGAGGCTGCGCGGACAGACCGTTATTCGCCTCCTGCTGAACCCGAACTGAGGAACTCCCCTACCCGCCTGAAACCGGCGGACAGGTTATTGAAGCTGGCAAAGATGAAATAGAACTGACAAGTCGCAGAGCGACCTCCTGCTGAGTCCGCAGAGACCGCACACTTCCAAGCACTGACCGAAGTCACAGCCAAACTCCTGGCTCCTTGAAGTTATCCGCGCGACCTGCACACAGCAAACCGTCAGCCTGAAACAATCCGCACGGACTGGCAAACACAGACCGCAGCACTTCGCACACCCCAACTTACTGTTCACTCAAGTTACTTAGGTTACTGTAGATGTGCCAGGGGGGTCCTATTTATAGGCCAGGTGAGGAGTGTGGTCACCGCCCAAGAGATAGCGACACCACCCTCAGTCCGCGCGAATACAACCACCGTCCGCTGAGTCCGCACGGACTTAGCCGGATACCAAGGAAACCTCCAGGAGCACGGCAACCGTTGACGAACCCTCTCCAATCCGCCCAAGCTAAGCGGACAAGGCACCAGCCCGCAAAGCTCCAACTGCTTCAGGACAGCAAACCCCCTTCAATGGCTATCCGCACCAACCCGAGGCAGTCCGCAAGACTCACACCTCAATCCGCCACAAGTCCACGACCAAAGGCACAACAACAGTCCGCCCGGTCACAACGGACTTGGCGGATACGGCGGACACCATGAACTTGGCACAATGTGTGACCAAGTCCAAAACCATCAAGGGCCAGTGCGAGCATGGCGGACACAAAGTCTCGTCCGCCAAACACCCTAGCACAGACCGCAACCAGTCCGCGAGCTCCTCGCACTTGTCCAACGCAGCAGCTTCCTGCCGGACTCCAAGAATCAGTCCGCCAACCGGTCTCCACAGCAAGACCTGCTGTAACACCAGAACTTGACAAGGCCTCAGCCAAGCTCTAAACCCAGTCCGCAACAGCCCATACTGCGGACACATCAGTCCGCAAGGCTTCCCGCGAACTCGAGCCAACCCGCCTACAGTGCAAGCTTGCACCCGCGACCACTGAGCAAAGCATCAGTCCACAAGCCTCTCTATCCGCAGATACCAGGCCGCACCAAACCGCGGACTCCATGCAACAACCTGCTCAGAACACAGCCGGCTTCCACCAGACTTTTCACTAGGCCGCAAACCTCAGTCCGCCCAGTCCGCCCAGTCCGCCAAAGCTGTCCGCCACAGGCCGCGCGGCCTGTCCCATCACCCACTTCCACTTCACAAATTTCAACAATGTCGTGGGGCGAGACATGCCGCCAGGACCCGATTGGGTTGTGGTGTGCCTCTGAGCTCTAAACCCGGATCGTTACGGGGTTTTCCTTCTGGGTTTCTCTTTGTTGCGGGTGTTATTAGTGGGTGAGTCCACCGTCGTAATGTTTAATCTCCCTATTAGCACTTTGTGGGGCTTTACAGGATTTTTTCCCACCCTGCTCGTTTTGGTTTTTTGTGGAGTTGACCATAGGGGCTAGTAGGGGTTTGTTTCCTCTTCCTGATGATTTAATTGTGACCTTTCTTCCTCTTATGGTCTTGTGCATTTGGGGTGCTGTTGTTTTATGTGACATTTCACGTAAGTGTTCCCTCTTACTTTTGTACCATACTGTTGTACATTAATTAAGCATTTTTCCTTTGCTCTAGGGTTGGTACCCCTTGACTTTGATTACTTTTGTCATATTTTCTGTCATCACTTGTACTTTCTTACTGAGGTGTTCTGTCTTTGGAATGCCTCTAGTTCAGAGTTGTAGCTGAGTTCGGTGCTGGTTTTGGAGTGCTTGAGCGGCAGTGTTGGTCGTGGTTGTTGTCTCACCATAGCAAGGTAGATTGTTGATTATTTTGCTTTACTAGTTCAGACATACTCGGATTTATGTGGGTTCGTGTCAGTTTGTTGATGCCCACAGGACTGCTATTCTTTTGGATACTTGCTTGCTGTTTAGTTTTCTATCTTTGGATGTGGATTACTTGCTCTCTGGGATGTTTTATGTTAGGATTGCATGGTAGTTATTTTTCAAGTATAAAAAAACAACTACTATTACCTTATGCATTGCACGTTTTCAAAATGTTAAACCACAATATTTAGCGACCGTAAAAATCTACTTTTATTACTATTATAAATTTAGAACTTGCATACACTGAGGTGTCCTCTGGGAACCTCTAAGCTCATGTAGGGTGTCTAATCTTATAAAAGAAGTATTTTCTGCAGCATTTAATTACTTTTCTTGTGTAATAGATGATCCACTAAGCCGAGGGATACGGCTAACTACTTTACTTAAACTGATTTTACCATTAAACAACTTAAAGAATTATTTCTTCATGGTTAAGTAGGACTTTTGCCTGAGCATTCATAGTTATCTCCTGCTGGTGTGGCATCATGACGTGAATTTTTCCCTTACTCTGATATACCTTTATTGGCAGTGAAAAATGCGGGTTGTGACAATTATGCTTTCTCCACGATAATTACATCCACATAAAGATAGTTCTTTTATAAGCGCCACTTCCTCTTCTAAACCCGTTCCGTCACACAAGTTACAATCATGCCCAATAAAGTTCCCCAACCATTTGATTATCACATTCTCATAGAGGCCAAATTCACTCAACACCTGACAATTATTCTTAAAATTTCCTCACTCAACCAAGCCCAAACATATACTGACCTGAGTGTATTAAACACAATGACTAGGTTGTACAGCCAATTCGACCAACCATCCCTGAGTCTATAGAACTTGTATGAAGGCATGCAACCATCCGTTGGAAATGTATTTCCAAGGACTATAACTTTTGTATTTGGACCACAACCCAGTTCAGGCTCTAACACATCTGAAATCAGCCTCGAAGTCTGTTGAGTTCAAAAAGCAGTTTTCTATGCATTTACAGACAGCAAATTCGGTCAGACTTTCCTGTGGATATATACCTCGCATGAAGACGTGTAACTACCCGTTGGAAAGGTCTTTACCAGGGCTAAGAATTTCCTGTTGAGTCGAAAGCCCAGATCTGGCCGTATCATACCCGAAAATGGCCATGAAGATTACTGCTCGCAGAAATCAGTTTATGAGCGCATCTTAAAGCAGAATGAATGTCATCGGTTCGTCTTCTTCCTACAACCAAAATTACCAAATAAAATCCAGAATTCCTCCTCCCTTATTCACCCTCAAAAGGCCTACTTTCTTCGCGAAACCAAGTCCCTATCTTCACATGGAATGAAGGAGTGGTCGAAGACATCTTATCTCTAGGACGCAAGTCCTAGCATGGCCTCCTCTTAGGAAAACCCATTCTCATGAATCAAGACTCTTTTGAGTCGATATCTCTCGTAGGATTAATTAGAGATCTAGCACCAAGGGACATGGTAGGAAGCTCACTTCGGTTTCGGCATTTCCGACCATGGATCTCGTCACTCTCCTTGGCAGAATATTACTCCTTGCTAATATTATTCTTTATGGGAAGAGAGAAGGAGAAGATTTTCTTCCAGAAATCGACTCCAGTGGCATCTCTGTTTCATCAGGCTCAGTAAAGACAACTGCTCGGCAAACTGGTAAAAATACGGCTAGGGTTTTCCGCATGTCCCTTTTTATAATGAGAAATTGGGGGTTAACTTCTTTGCCATGTGTCGGCCTGACATTGTACCGCCTAATATTACTTTAAATGATTCATGTTGAAAGGATGCGGCCCATTTAAGTCGGTTTGGCGCAATTCCCGAAAATCCAGTTCAGCAGTAAATAGGGCCGAAAATTTGCCTAAGACGAAAAACGTCGAGTCCAATCAACGCTCTTAACGCCTATAGAGGCCAGAAAAATCTAAGTTAAATGGCATCTAGAGCGTTGAGTCCAGTCAATGCTCTCAACGCCGCCAGAATAATCTAAGTTAAATGTCATCGAGAGCGTCGAGTCCAGCCAACGCTCTCAATGTCACCAGAATAATCTAAGTTAAATGGCGTCGAGAGCATTGAGTTCAGTCAACGCTCTCAACGCCGCCAGAATATTCTAAGTTAAATGGCGTCGAGAGCGTTGAGTCTAGTCAACGCTCTAAACGCCGCCAGAGTAATCTAAGTTAAATGGCGTTGAGAGCGTTGAGTACAGTTAATGCTCTCAATGCCGCCAGAATAATCTAAGTTAAATGGTGTCGAGTGCATTGAGTGCACTCAACACACTCAACGCCTAACCAGCCAGAATTTTTTCTAAGTTAAATGGCGTTGACTGTGTTGAGTCCACTCAACGCACTCAAAGCCTAACCCACCAGAACTTTTCTAAGTGAATTCCTGATCTAGTCATTGAGTCTAGTCGACTCACTCGACGCTCCCCGAACCTGAGATAATTTTCTTAACTCAAGATGCGTGCGAGGGGTCTAGCAAGAAATGAGATGTTACATTGGGTATGTAAAACCCAAGAGAAAAAGTGGCAAAAAACTGACATGACAAAAGGGTCCAGTCATTCCACAACTTGGGTTTCAGACTAAAGGAAAAGAAACCCAGAAGTCTGGACCAGTTGGACCAAGTTCATATTTGAATAGGAAAGCTATTCCTAATATGCCTGCTCTAAGGAGGTTTGTTGTAACTGAGAGACAAAACAACCATTTTGCTCCCAGTCAAAATACAACTGCCAAGTTTGTTGATTCCTGTCCTAAGAAATGTCAGCACAAAGTTCCTTCTGTTTCTCCAAAGAGGAGGTATAACAGATATGAATGCTGGTGTTGTGAAAATGTAATACACTTTGTCTTGGACTGTTGGTTCAATTACACTATGTCTCATGTTCAGAAAATGTACCAGTTAAGAAGTAGACAGGTGGTCTCAATGGAGCCACAGCTAACAAGCACCTAGGACCCAAAATAATTCGGGTTCTTAAGGAAAAATAAATTCTTATTTTGCAGGTATGTCTAAGAACCAAAGAAAGACCAATCTGGTACTTAGATAGTGGATATTCTAAACACATGACTGGAGCTAGGAGCAATTTTAGGGAGTATATTCCTGAAAAGAATGGACCAAAGGTGATCTTTAGTGGAGCTGACAAAGGAATTACAAGAGGTTATAGTAAGATCTCAAATGGCTTAGTCACTTTCACCAAAGTAGCTTATATGGAAGGGTTGCAACACAACCTTATAAGAATAAGCCAACTTTGTGAACTTTGCCATGACATTTCATTCAACAAGGATTAGTGCCTCATAAAGAAGTCAAGTGACCAAGAGGTTATCTTGACAGGCACTAGATGTGGGAATGTATATTGCTTAAATTTTCTTTACTTAAAGTCAGACTCGCACATTTGTCTAGCTACAAATGAGAAAGCTTCACGCCGTGTCAAATGGTACAAGAGGCTAGCTCATTTGAATTATAAGACCATAGGAAAGCTTTTCAGCAAAGAGCTAGTTAGGAATGGTCCTAACATTAAATGTTCTAAGAAGAGCATTTGCTTTTCATGCCAAAAAGGCAAGCAGACGAAAGCTTTATTTAAAAGCATTCAATCCAGAGACTCAATGAGGTGTTTATACCTCTTGCATATGGACTTGTTTGGTCCTATGCCAATTCATAGTCTAGGAAGGAGAGTTTACACCTTTATAATTGTTGATGACTATTCTAGATTCGCTTGGATTTTCTTCTTAAGGAAAAAGTCTGAAACTTCTGATATCTTTAAGACATTTGTCAAACAAATATAGAATGAATTGAATGGTTCTATGGTCAGAATCAGAAGTGATCATGGAACAGAGTTTCAATCTGAATATATGACAAAGTTTTGTGAAGAAATTGGGATTCAGCAAGAGTTTTCATCTCCAAGAACACTCCAACAAAATGGAATTGCTAAGAGAAGGAACAGAACTCTCATTGAAGCTGGAAGAACCATGCTGAGTGATTCGTCTATCCCGAAATATTTCTGGGTTGAAGCTATTAACACAACATGTCATGTTCTTAATAGAGCTTCAATCAACAAAAGGTTGAATAAGACTCCTTATGAACTAATGAAGGGTAGAAAACCTAACTTGTCATATTTCAAAATCTTTGGATGTAGATGTTATATCCTAAATAATGGGAAAACATACATAACTAAGTTTGCTAAGAATTCCTATGATGGCTTATTTATTGGTTATAGTAACCACATTAGGGCCTATAGGGTCTAAAACTTAAGGGATCAAGTTGTGGATGAGTCTGTTAATGTTGTATTTGATGAAAGTTCTATGTATTACATTGATAAGCCGGGTACATCATGCACAACAGGAGTAGACTTGAAGATAAAGAAGTTGTTAATAAAAGATTCAGCTCCAACAAGCCAAAGTATACAAGATAGAGTCAACATTGTTGAGGAAGTGGTTGCACAGGAACAACTAGAAGAAGAAACTCAGCAACAAGTTGAAGCTATTCAAAGAGAAGCTATCATATTAGATGTTGCTGTTAGACATCTAAGGGATCATCTAAGGGAACTGATCATTAGACATGCAGCACATGGTGTGATCATAAGAAGTAGACATCACAACACTGTGATGTATTCAGGATTTCTATCTCAAATAGAACCAAAGTAGTTTGAAGAAGCCAATGTAGATCCATTTTTAATAAGGGCTATGCAGGAAGAATTAAACCAGTTTAAAAGATGCAATGTCTGGAAGTTGGTTCCCAAACCAGATGATTATAACATCATAGGAACTAAGTAGATCTACAGGAACAAATTGGATAAGAATGGTGTTATAGTAAGAAATAAAGCTAGATTGGTTTCAAAGGACTATAGACAAGAATAGGGCATAGACTTTGATCAAACCTTTACACCAGTGGCTAGATTGGAAGCAATTTGACTCTTCCTAACATATACAGCTTACAAAGAATTCAAAGTTTACTAAATGCATTTGAAGACAGTATTCCTTAATGATAACCTCAAAGAAATGGTCTATGTTGAGAAACCCTCAGGTTTTGTTGATTCTTATAAACATAATCATATTTATTTATTATTAAGAGCTCTCTATGGATTAAAACAAGCTCCAAGGTCTTGGTATGAGACTCTATCTAAGTTACTTCTAGAGAATGAATTCTCAAGAGGGAAAATAGACAAAACACTATTCCTAAGAGAAGTCAAAGACAAGACCATCTTAGTAAAAATATATGTTGATGACATTATATTTGGCTTTACTGATGAGTCACTTTGAACTAGGTTTGCCAAACTTATGCAAGGTAAATTTGAGATGAGCAGCATGGGTGAACTCAAGTTTTTCTTGGGTCTCTAAGTTCAGAAAACTATAGATGGACTTTTTATTAGTCAGTCTAAGTTCACCAAGGACTTAATCAAGAAGTATGGCATGGAAACAGTAACTTCCATGAGAACTCCTATGGGGTCTAGTATGTCTTTAGACAAGGATGATGCTAGCAAGCAAGTTGATATCACCTTGTATAGGGGCATAGTTGGATCACTGCTCTATCTAACAGCCAGTAGAGCAGACATAATGTATGCTACTTGTGTCTGTGCTAGGTATCAAGCTTACCCTATTGAATCTCACTATATAGCAGTCAAAAGAATATTGAGATATCTAAAGGGCACACCTAATATTGTTCAATGGTATCCTAGGAATAGTGATTTTGAACTAATAAGCTTTTCAGATGCAAATTATGCAGGTTGTAAAGAAGATAGGAAAAGCACTTCAGATTCATGTCAATTCCTTGGAAGAAGGCTGGTGTCATGGAGCAGCAAAAAGCAAACAAGTGTAGCAATATCCACTTCTGAATTTGAGTACATTTTAGCTGGACGTTGTTGTGTAAAATTGCTATAGATTCAGCATCAATTACAAGATTACAACTTACAGCTAAGTAAAATTCCTTGATTTTGTGATTCTACCTGTGTTATATCAATTGCAAACAATCTTATTTCACATAGTAGAATAAAACATATTGAAATTAGATATCACTTCATTAGGGAGCATGTAGAAAATGAAGATATTAGTTTAGAATTTGTTCCAACAACTAAACAAATTGCTGACATATTCACTAAGCCCCTAAATGAAGAGAAGTTTAATTTCTTCAAATTTGAACTTGGAATGTTGAATCTTGAGTAATGTATGCATAATTACAAACTGATATAAAATAAGAATAAAATAATTGATCAATAATAAAGTTTACTCACTTAAATATCAAGAATAGACCTCATAAATGTCAAGTATCTATATTTTAGAAAACAAAATTTTGACTAAGTCAAAAGTTATGTCGACATAATTGATAGTGTGTCGACACTGCATCTTGCAAGTGTTGAGACACTAAAATAAGTGTTGAGACATCAAGGGTGTTGAGACCCTAAGTTATGTGTCGAGAGACATAATCCTTGTGTCGACTTGTGTCGACACATCTCAACAGACAACTTTTCCCTATGTCGACACTAGGTATTTACCTAAAAATTTTGAATAGTCTAGATGTCGCGCGCCCTTTCGTCTTTAGAGAAGATTAGACTATAAATAGGGTGTGAGAGTAGAAGTCGACTATGCTTTCTTAATTTCTTGAGCATTTGATTCCTGAGTGTCGAGACCTAGAATCTTGATTAGTCGACACTCGTCAATCCTTTCTCTTAACTACAATGGCTCTCAAGAGTGATGACAACATCTTTGAAGGTTATGAACTCGTGTGCAATGGATTTGACTCAGCATAAGAAGAAATTAGGATGTCATTATCCTAATCACTAAAGCTGGATTGGAATATCTACTTTCAGAACCATCAAAAATCTGGAAACATTAAGTTTCAGAATTCTTCTCGAATGTTAAAATGGATTCAAAATCAGAAAAGATAATGTCTAAAGTGAATGGAGCTAAGGTTAAACTCACAACCAAAAGGATAGCGCAAATATTTCACTTACCAAGAATAGATCAGGAAGATGACATAAACTAAGACAGGACTACAGAAGCATTGGTGTGGTGTGGATTGGCCCCAACCATTAAGATTGGAATCACCCTGAATAGGAAGGGTATGAATTCATAAGGAAAATTCCTGTCTGAAATAATTGGGAAGGTGTTGCTATGTAAAACAGGATCACATGATAGAATATCTGCTCAAATGTTTGAGCTAATGACAAGAGTAATCTTCAAAGTAAAGACAAACTAGAGCAAAGTTATCTTTCATAGAATAACAGAGAGCTTCATGAAGCCCAATATGGGCAGAATTCTAAGTCTATACTTGGTTCATGCCATTCCATACAGCCACAACCTCAAGATTTGATCCAAGATCAATCACATGAGGAGAATGAGCATGAGAATATTGGCTAGGTGGGATAGAGTCTTATCCAAAGAAACACCTGTGGTTGAGAAGGAGAAAAAGAAAAAGAAGAAAGTTGTAGTTATGGAAGAACATTCTTCTAGTGAATCTGAAGAACAAGTAAGTTCAAGATCTGAAAAACCGGATGATATAATAGCTGAGAAATCTCCAAGGCCGTCACTTGGAACTAGTGATCAGGTGCAGGGGGAGACAATACAAGATATGGATTACTTTGAGGGGGAGAACCTTAATGTTCTGTTATATATAAATATGGATAATGTAAATACTATTGTAATGGACGTAGTGTAACACCCTAGATTTCAGTGATGACTGGGCTTAGAAGAGTGGGCAACATGGCTTGGGATACGAGCGTGTCCCAAAGCCATATCCTACTCTGTGTGAGGTACACGGCCGAGGACACGGGCGTGTCCATGGATGTGTCTTGCACTCGAGTGCTGGCAGGGTGTTCTCGAGTGGACTCGACGAAATGCGGTCGCTGATTCTCGAGTCGGGTACACGGCCTAGGACACGGGCGTGTCTAGGTCCGTGTCCCACTATAGGCTCAACAAGTTCTCGAGTGAGTTCGATGAAATGCACTCGACGATCCACGAGTGGGGCACATGTCCTGTGACATGGGCATGTCAAGGGTTGTGTCCTTCTCTGTATTTGCACAGTGCTTTGAACACGGGCTGGAAACGGGCGTGTCTGAATCCATATCGGGCACACGGCCTGTGACACGGGTGTGTCACATGGTTGTGTAACACGGCCGTGTCTTGGTCAGGATAAGGCAGTTTCTTTGTCGCTTAAGGTACACGGCCTGTGACACGGGCGTGTTACACACCGTGTCTGGCCCAGGAAAATGATTTTCAGGGCTTTTTGTGGTTGTCCATTCCTTGTAAAGTGGATCTAACGGCCCAGAATTCTCCCTGTTGCTGATAAGGACATGAGTTGAGGATAAACTCTCTCATTTTCTCAAGGCCTTTCTCTTTCTTCAAGTGTTAGAGAGTGAGGAGAGTGTTGAAATTTGTGAAGTGAAAGTGGGTGTTGGAGCAGGTCGGGCGGTCTGAGCAGTCTGAGTCTGCGGCCTGGGCGGACTGATGGTTGCGGCCTGGGTGACCTGGCCTTGTTGGACTTGGTGGCTTGGTTGTTCTTGTGGAGCGGATTGTGCGGTCTGTGTTTGCGGCCTAGGTGACCTGGCCTGGTTGTACTTGGTGGTTTGGGTGTTCTTGTGGAGCGGCCTGTGCGGCCTGTGTTTGCGTCCTGGGTGACCTGGCCTGGTTGGTCTAGGTCGCTTGGCTGTTCTTGTGGAGCGACATATGTCTGCGGCCTGGGCAGACTGGTGTGCGGCCTGGATGGTGTGGCCAAGGAAGTCTTAGCAACATGGGCATATAGTGGAGCGGCTTGAGTGGACTGTGTTTGGAGGTCTGTTGGCGGTGCTCAGCTTGATCTACGGCCTTGCAGTTAGACAGTTCTTGTGGTAACCGGACGAATTTTGAAGTTGTATCCGCGGTGTTGTGGCGGACTTGTTTTACATTCGTGGAGTCTGCTTTTGTGTACTGGCCTTGGAGACCGACTTTGGTCCTTGCCGAGCTCTCCGGTGATGCAATAGGTGGTGGCCATATCCTTTGTGGAGGACTGTCCTTATGATTAGTGGACTAGGTCGTTTGTGTCTGTCATGCTCGCGCCAGTTGCTTGATGAGCTGCTGGACTTTGTCATTTTCTGTGACAAGTCCATGGTGTTCGCAGTGTCTGCTGAGTCCACTATTGACCGTGCGGACTGCCTGGTGGGCGTGGATTCGTGGCGGACTGTAGCATTATTGTCGAGATGTGTGGGTTGTCGCTTTGTCCGCATATAGTGTGCGGATTGATGCAGCATGGGTCGTGGCTGTGTCCGCGTGCTGTGATGAGTTGCGGCTGTGTCTGCGTGCTGCGGTGAGTGGCGGACTGGCGCTATGCTTGGGTTGGGCAGACTGGCACTGTGCTTGTGTTGTGTGGGCTGGCTTTGTGTCCGCATGGTGGCGGACTGACTTTGACCTGGCGCCTGGCGGGTTTGGTCTGGCCACGTCTTTGCGGACTTGGCAGACTGGGTAGTGTTACCGCACGAGTTGGGGCGGTGACTCTATTCACTAGGGTGGTGACCACACTCCTCACCTCACCTATAAATAGACCCCCCGGCACATCTACAGGAACTGAGTGAACAGTAAGTTGTCTTGGTTAAGTTTTGCGGTCTGGAATTTCCTGTCTGCGCTGGTTGAAGAGAACTATTTAATGTTTGCAGGTTGCGCGGGTAACACTGAGGAGCCAGGAGTTTGGCTTTGACTGCGGTCAGCATTAGTGAAGTTTGCGGTTTCAATCGGCTGTCTCAGCAGGCGCTTCAGTGGCTTGTCAATTTCTCTGCTTCAGCTTTCCAAGTTCAATAACCTGTCCGCCATAATTGGCGGTCTAGGCGGCCCGTTCTTCAGTTCGGCGGCAGCTTGTAGCAGTCAGTGAATAACGGCGTGTCTGCGTGACCTCGCAGTCTTGGCGGACTCTGTGTTCTATTCGTCATCTAGCAGCAACAGTTCGGGCGGCCTCGGCCACTTTGGCTGACTGGGCGGTCACGACGGTCTCCGGTTCTATCCGCCCGAATTGTTTTACTTGTTATTTTTTCTGTGTTCCTGTGTACTGGCAAAATCATGTCTCGCCATGTATACCTCTCTTTGTAAAGAAGAAATAAAGGAATATATGATCTGCTTGCCCCTGTGATTGCATTTGGTATTTGAGCTTGCTTTCCTGGTTTCCGCATGATCATGGTGTGATCTTGATAGTTGTGAGGATATTAATTTGGCATTAGGCTATCTCGTTGACCACGTTGAGAAAATTCAACATGGTATCAGAATCAGGTTCAGTTGCTTGAGCGGTGATTAACTTGTGTTGTTGCTCTGTTCTTATAAAAGCTTAACCAAGGTTGTTGTAATGGAAGGGAACTATGCAAGAGGTCTGGGTATTGAACTCTTGACCATGACTAACTTTAAAAAGTGGAAGTCGTGCATGAAGAGTTTTTTTCTTGGCGAGGAGCTATGGGAGGTCGTCGGTGGTGACGATAGACAGGAATTTACTGTTGCGGTTGGGACTGCTGAGCAGGTGAGAGTCTGGAGGAAAACAAATGCAAAGGCTGAGTTTACCCACAAGAGTGTTGTTTCACCGGAGCTGTTTGATCACATTATTGGATGTGAGTCGGCTGCTGATATTTGGACAACTATTGATGAATTGTTCAACAGGAGGAATGTGGCGATACTACAGTTCCTGGAGAATGAGTTGGCTAGGACAACTCAAGGAGATCTGACCATCTCGAAGTTCTTTCTAAAGATGAAGAGCCTATGTACTGAGATATCATCGCTTGATCCTGATGAGCCTATCTCTGAGGCCAAGTTGAAAAGGCTCATTATCTGCGGCATGCGTAAGGAGTATGTTACCTTTGTAACCTCTATTCAAGGTTGGGCAACTCAGCCATCTCTGCTGGAGCTTGAGAACCTGCTTGCTTCACAGGAAAGTTTTGCCAGACAGATGGCAGGAGAGACTATCTCTAAAGGAGGTAGTGAAGCATTGTTCACAGGCAAGAAGAAGAAAAGATGGGAAGGGAAGAAGAAGAACACCATTGCTGAGAATGAGCCTTCAACTTCTTATCAGCCAGAGAGTAGCGCTGCTCCTAATAAGCATTGGAAGAAGAACTTGAAGTACAATATGTGTCATCAGCGGGGACACTTCAAGCATGACTACAAGGTCAAACTGCAACCTGGGCATGCTGCAGGCAAGGAGGAAGCTTGCTTGAGTACTAAAGAAGCTGGATCGGTCGGAGCTTTCATGACGGGCACTTGTGTCCGTGCTTTGTCTGCTGTCGACTTCAACGACGAGTGGATCGTGGACTCCGGGTGTGGTCATCACCTCACCGGAGACAAGTCGAAGTTCTCCTCATTGTAAGCTTATTCAGGTAACGAAGCTATCATAACTGTTGATAATACAGTTTATGCAGTAGAGAAGAAGGGGGTCGTGTCCTTGGGTTGTGATAAGGGGCCACTCACCTTAACGAGTGTGTATCATGTGTCGGGCATGAAGAAGAACCTCTTCTCTGTGACCAATGTGGTAGAGGCAGGTTATCACGTTCTGTTGGGGCCAACAAAAGTGAAGTTCCTTCACAACGTATCAGCGGTAAAGGCTGATGTTGCTCATGTTGGGAGGAGAATTAAGAACTTGTTTGTTCTTACAACAAACTCTTACGTTGATCGGATGAGGGCTAATGATTGCGTTGTTATATGGCATGAGAGGCTGGGGCATGTAGGAATGGATAAATTGAAATCTATGGCAAACAGGAACCTCGTAAGAGGCTTGCCTAAGCTGTCTTCCTTTTGGTGACGGTCACATTTGTGCGGGATGTCAGTACGGTAAGGCTCATCGCCTTCCATTTGATAAGTCACAAATGAGGAGAAAAAGACCATTGGAGTGTATTCATGGTGACTTGATGGGACCAACCATCACTGCTAGCCTTGGTGGGGGCAGATACATGCTTGTGTTGATTGATGACTACTCAAGATACACTTGTGTTTATTTCTTAAAGGAGAAGTCAGAAGCTTTCCAGGTGTTTGTGGAGTTCAAGGAGCTAGTGGAGGGCCGGCTTGGCTTGCGGATCAAGAAGTTTAGATCTGTCAATGGTGGTGAGTTTATCTCCTTCGAGATTTCTAACTTCTGTAGGAAGCACGGGATCCAGAGAGAGCTTACTTGTGCTCATACTCCATAACAAAATGGAGTAGCGGAGCGGAAGATCCGTCATCCGATGGAAACCTACAAGTGTTGGCTTCATGTGAAAGACATTCCTAGGTCCTTCTAGGCAGAGGGGATGTCTTGTGCTTCTTATATCGTCAATCATATGTCACTCAGTCCAATCAACATGAAGTCTACTTTTGAGATGTTGCTGAAGGAGAAGCCAAGCGTGGAACACCTTTGGGTGCTTGGATCAACTTGCTATGTGCATATCTCGGATGCTTCAAGGATAAAGCTTGATGCAAAGGCAAGGAAGCTTGTTTTGTTGGCTATGATGTGCAGAAGAAGGGATTGAAGTGCATGGTTCCTACGACGAAGAAGGTTGTTGTATCAAGAGACGTGGTCTTTGATGAACTTACATTGTATGGAAGAGGCTCGGTTGAGCTATCAGAGAGCAAGGTTGATGAAGAGTAGAAGGTGGTTGCTGAAGTTCCGGAAGAGGAGCTTGGTAACCCTAGTTGCAAACTCAGGGTTAGATTTTCTTGTTTCAGAGCCGACCAAGATATGGAAGAAAGAAGTTCTAAAATTTCTGAATGGAGCAACCCTAGACGAATCTGGACTCAAGATAAAGTCAAGGGTTCATGGAAAAAAGGTGAAGGTCTCACCTAAGAGTTTGAGAAAGGTACTAAACCTACCAAGGACTAAGGAAGAAGATGAAGTTTCTGCTTCTAAAACTAGAGAAGCTTTAACATGGTGTGGACTGGATTCCAAGATGAAAACTGGATCAGTATTCAACAGAAAGGGAATGAACAGCCAAGGCAAATTTCTCTCTGAAATTGTTGGCAAGGTGATCATGTGCAAGCCTGGAGGGAATGACAAAGTTTCAGCTCATATGTTTAGCCAAATGACAAGGATTATCTTCACCCTACAAACTGATTGGTCTACTGTATTGTTTGATAAGATAAAGGAGAGCCTGAAGAAACCCAATTTGGGTAGGATTCTAAGTCTTTACTTGGCTGGTAGTATACCAGAAGTAATGAGCCAAGCTGCAGGATCAAAAATCCACCACATGAGAAGAATGGACATGAGAATCTTCTCTAGATGGGATAGAGTTTTGACCAAGGAGATGCCCACTCCTGAGAAGGAAACAACCCTAAAGAAGAAGAAGAAGTCAGTCCTAGTGACTCAAGAATCCTCTAGTAGTTCTGAGAAGCAAGTTTTCTTTACTCTTGATGAGGAAGCAAAAGGAAATGCTGGTCAATCTCCAGCAAGACAAGATGATGCAGAGAGGCATGGGGAGCTAACACAGGCTAGCCCAATACACCAAGATTCTATCTAGGGGGAGCCTCTACTGGTTGAAGAGCCAACACCTCTAGAAAGTGAAAGAGCTACTCAAACTATTCTTGGGGTAATCACTGAAATCAACCAATTAGATTTCCTTATTGAGAGTGAAGTTATAACTGACAAGCTATCTAATGTTAATCAGCAAACACAAACACATAGCCAACCCCCAGATGTTGTCATGAAAGACACATCTATTGCAGATCCAGTAGTATCTGCTCAAGTTGTTGATGAAATCAGGGAATCTCCACCCCATCCTCAACAAGAATTTACCTTGGAAGAACTATTCCCAGATCTTCTACAAACAGACTTTGAGAAAGAGAGTGCTGCTACTGAGGGGGAGAAAGTTAGTATTGAGGGGGAGCAAGTGGAAAATATAGCAGCAACTGCATGCAAAGAGCCTGAGAAGCACAAGGAAGCTGAGCAACCAACAAGGACTGAGAAGGAGTTACCTTCAAGCCCAAAGGACAGAGTGACTATTGATAGCACATCTGCTTCTGAAGATGAGGAGGCTGCCAAAGCTAAAAAGAGAAAGTTTCAACTCTTCAAGACGAGGAGCCAGAATTATAAGAAAGCTCTACAAACCATTGCACCACAGCCTATATCACAGCCAGCACCATCTGTAGATTACAATTCTCTGATGGTTGCAATGCAGATAAAGCTTGATGAGCAAAGGAAAGCAATAGAAACATATATGGATGAAGGGCATAATTCTCTACAGTTTGATCTAGCCCAAGATATTAAGTCTATCAGATTTGAAATGAATCTGAATAAGAAGGAGATGACTGATTGCTTCCATAAGGGAGGGAATGCTGTAGTCTATCTAGCCATCATCAAGAGAAGATCAAAGCTCAAGTGGATGAACTTGAAGTAAAGAAAGGCTATATTCTGGAGAATCAAATAAGAATGAATGATAATTTGACAGCTTCCCACAATGTTATTGTAACTGAACTAAAGAATATAACAACTGCCCAGAATGCAGCCCTGGCCACTGCCAAAGAGGAATTTGACAAAGCACTGCAAGAAAGCCTAACTGCTGTTACTACTGCACTTCAAGATTCCCAGAAGCTCATCACTGACAAGCTCCAAATGTTGAAACCTTTCTACAAGGATGGAGTCAATTATCTAAATTCCCGAATAAGATTCCAGAAAGATGATCTAAGGGATCATATTGAAAGAGAAGTCATAAAGGGGAAGAGGGTGTTAGTCAAAGCAGGCTCTGATCATGAAAAATGGATTTCAAATTCCATCAGAGCCACCCTTGGATATCCTCCATTATGTGATGATGACAATGTGGCAGAGTCTGGGATTAATCCTGCATATCTTGGAGGGGAGCAAGCTGAAGTGGCTCAAGTAATATACCCTCCTCTAGACTTTGATATGATTCAAGCAGATATACAGTCAATGTATAGCCCAACTGAGGGAAAGCACAATGTCATCATAGAAAAAGTATTCCAGCCAGTATCTAGGGCTATACAAGAAGCTATACTGAAGGAATAAGAAGCCAAATTGTATAAGAAGAGGTTCAGAGAGCAAGCTGAACAAAGGCCTGACTTTGAACAATGGAGCCCCACTTCAAGGAATATCATTCTGACTGCATGGAAGGCTGCGAAGGATAATATTCAAGATAGAAACAAATGGTTTTCTGAACTGGAATAGAGGAAGCATGAGTCTAGACAAGAAGCCATTGTGCAATACAGAAGAAAGGCTAAGATATGAAAGCTACCTCCTACTACCCAGGAGCCTAGCAAGTACTTTCTCAAGCCTTATCATTACTTTGAAAGGCAGAAAATCAAAGCTGAAGAGTTAAAGAAGAAGGATCTTAAAGGCAAGAAGCCTGCTGCTGCTGAAGATGTTGAAGCCCCTGTCCAAGCAAAGATACAATCTGGAAAGGGCATAGTTATCAAGGAGGCTGAGCAGAAATAGAATAGAATTTATCTTTAGTTTACAGTTGTAATCTTTTGATTTTAAACATTCTGTAAACTTTTGGATAATGATAATGTTGAAGTTCTTAGAATTATGTAATGTGTGATAAATCTATTACATTAAATGTTCTGAGATATTTGTTATATACATGTTTTGTTTATTACATGTTTATGAATTTACCCTGTTATATAATCTTGTTTTACATCATACTGTGATTTTATTGTGTATGGTGTATATCATTGACTAAGGGTTATGACTTCTCCAAATAGGGGGAGATTGTTGGGTACATTGGAATAAATGTACCTGATTTGAAGAAGCCTCACCCTACTCAATGATATACATCAAAATGTATTTGATGTGTTTTGAGTTTAGTTGTGCAGGTTAAGTATTTGCAGGGAAAGTTGAAAAGTTTCTAAGTCCATGTGTCGACACCCAGAAGCAAAGTGTCGACACTTAAGAAGACTTGTGTCGACATCCAGAGAAGCAGTGTCGACACTTGGAGTAATTGTGTCAACACCAGGGATGCAGAGTCGACACCAGAAGGAAAGTGTCGACACATACAGGGTGTGTCGACACTCAATGAAGAAATGTCCAGTGAAGCAGTGTCGACACTTAGAAGCAGTGTCGATACCCAGAGGAACTATGTCTACATCAGAAAGTGTCGACACTTGGAGGCTGTGTCGACACTCAACAAGTTCGACAAATTCTAAGTACAAGTGTCGACACAAAGGAGATGTGTCGACACTCAGCCAAAGTCTCAACAGAAGAAGAATGTGTCGACATAATGAAGAATGTGTCGACACACAACAGAAGTCTCAACACATGAAGAAAGTGTCGACACAAGGAGCTGTGTCGACACTCAGCAAAATTCTATGAAGACTAAGTACAAGTGTTGACACCAAGCAGATGTGTCGACACTCAGCAAATGTATCAACACTGAAGGCATGTGTCGACACCAAAAAGATGTGTCTACACTTAACAAGTTCAACACAAGAAGATGTGTCGACACAAAGGAGTTGTGTCGACACTTACAAGAAATCAACAGAGTACTGAAGAACAAGGAGTTGTGTCGACACCTTGAAGGCTAGTGTCGACACTTAGTCTACTTGTGTCGACACTTGGTCTATAAGTGTCGACACTTAAAGACAGACTGTCTCGACACTTTCAGACAGTTACAGATATTTCAAGAAGTGACTAGATGACATGACAGCTGCCATTCCAGCCGGTCTACTGCAACTGTCCGAGATGTCAGAAAGCCATTAGAAACCGGATCAGCCGGTCACCATGAAGAAAGCCTATATATAGGCCTATTCTGTCAACAGAAGAGTAGGATCAACACATCAAAAGGATTCAACACAGATTAACACAAATCAGTTGAAGTGATCAGAAGATCTAAGTAGTTGGAGAGAGAGAGCTCCTTCCAAGAAGTCAGCCGTTGGAACCAGGCTGTGAAGAAGGGTTCAGACCTAGTTCTGAATCTTAAGTTGCAGTGATTGAAGATCAGCTGCAGAGAATCAATCCTATTGTGTTCTACATTCAAGAAGCTTTGAAGAAATCCAAGTGAGGTTGATCTCAGCAGAGTTCTTTCAAGAACTCATCAAGAACCTATCAACTCATCTCTCTTTTTCTGAGTTGTAGGTATATACTTTGTATTTTAAATTTCTTATAGGATCCTTAGGGATCTGAGTTGTAAGCCTGCAATTATAAAGGCTGAGTGGTAGGGCCTGTGTGCCTGAGTGTAGGAGATCCATTTCTCTGAGTGTAGGCCTATTGTGGCTGAGTGTAGGCCTTGTGGCTGAGTGTAGGTCTTTAGAAAAGACTGAGTTGTAGGGCCTTGGGCCTGAGCTGTAGGAACCATTTGGGGTTCTGAGTGTAAGATCTGAGGATCTGAGATATAGTTGAGGAGTTTGGCCGAATCTAGTACACTACTAGATAGCCGAAGGGGGAAAGTGGATGTACCCAAACCTTGGGGAACCACTATAAATCTGTGTGTTCACTGTGTGCATGTTTATTCTGTGATTGCTAATTATTTGCTGTGAAGAAGTAATTATAAATCTGTAATCTTATCTGCAATCTGCCTAAAAGTTTAAAAAAATATTTAGTCACTTATTCACCCCCCCCCCCCTCTAGGTGATTAGGGTACAATTTCTTTCAACACTGTTCGACACGGGTGCTTCGCACTCATTCGTGTCGGAGGCCTTCGTGGAAGGGCTGGAAGGAGTGGAGCGGTTCACAGGCCTGATGAGGAGGGTGCGTCTACCCGACAGATTGGAGCTATTCACCTCTGCCCACAGCAACATGGAGACGGGGATTGGCGGAAAGTCATTCTAGGTATCAGCAATGATCCTAAGGATGCCAGTCTTCGAGCTGATCCTGGGCATGACATGGTTGCACTGGAACCATGCCCAGATTGATTGCCAACAAAAGAGGATCACCGTGAGGCACGGGGACTCTGTCAATATCATCGAAGGTATAAGACCTGCCTCTCATATACTCTTATCTTCAGTACAGGCCGTTAAGACCCATCTGTAGGGAGAGGAGGTTTATCAGATTCTATTTGAGATGGCGGAGGCCAAGGAGTCTGTGGCAGACATCCTGGTTGTGCGAGATTTTGCTGACGTCTTTCCAGAGAAACTGCCAGGACTACATCCGCACTGAGAGCAGGACTTCCAGATACAGCTTGTGTCGGGGGCCAAGCCGGCATCTAGGGCCCCTTACCGGATGGCCCCGAAAGAGTTGACAGAGTTCCGAAGTCAGTTGCAGGAACTAGTAGAGGCAGGATTTGTCCGGCCAAGATCTTCGCCGTGGGGAGCCCCGGTGCTATTTGTCAAGAAGAAGGACGGAAGTCTTCGCTTGTGTATTGATTATCGAGCGCTGAACAGACTGATGGTCCGGAATACATACTCGCTTCCACGGATTGATGAGTTGTTCGATCAACTGGAAGGAGCGCATTTCTTCTCGAAACTTGACTTGAGGTCAGGTTATTACCAGCTACCGATTCGAGGGGAGGACATTCCGAAGACTGCCTTTAGTAGTAGGTACAGACTGTTTGAGTTTACAGTGATGCCCTTCGGGCTCACTAATGAGCCGTCAGCTTTTACAAGCCTCATGAACAGGGTATTCGAGTAGTATTTGGATGTGTTCGTCATCATATTTATTGACGACATCCTCATCTACTCAAGGATGGAGGAGGAGCATACATGACACCTGAATTTGACTCTAGAGAGGCTACGGGAACACCAATTGTATGTGAAGTTCAGTAAATGCCATTTTTTTCTAAAGGAGGTAGCCTTCTTAGGTCATATCATCAGTAGTGCAGGGTTGGCAGTAGACCCGGCCAAGATTCGGGCAGTTCAGGATTGGCCACCGTTGAAGAAAACCATGGATGTACAGAGCTTCCTGGGACTTGCCGGATATTACTGGAAGTTTGTCGAAGGATTCTCCTGGATTGGACTCCCTCTTACATCCCCGACGAAGAAGGAATCCCCGTTCATTTGGATGCCACAGTGCGAGGCGGCCTTTGAGGAGTTGAAAGGTTGGCTTATCTCGGCTTCCATTCTCGCTCTTCCGTCGGGAAGGGAGGGATCCCAGGTGTACACGGATGCCTCCTACCAGGGGATGGGTGTCGTTCTGATGCAGAACGGGCACGTAATAGCCTACGCCTACCGACAGTTGAAGATACATGAGAAGAACTATCCGGTGCATGATCTGGAGATGGGTGCAGTGATCTTTGCTTTGAAGATTTGGCGACACTACCTCTACGGGGTTCACTGTGACATCTTCTGTAACATCCCTCAAACAACTAGACCCCTCGGAATGGTTTTGTCATGACCAGGTCATGACAAAACCCAAGGAATCCCAAAGAGACCAAGGTCAACCCAACCCTATTTCTGGTCAACCTAGCCCAAATAGGCTAACCCAAGCTTAAGCCTCCTCATGTGGCTTCTTTAGGGAATACTGTGCATGGAAGGGCTGCAAATAGTCCTTCAGATTAACCAAGTCAACTTGCTGACTAGGAGAGAGGGTGAGTGTAACAGCCCAAATTCTGGGAGTAGCAAAATTTGGGTGATACGGCTTGGGACACGGGTGTGTCCCAGGGCGTGTCCCGCTCGGGTTGAAGAGTTGGGCACTTGGTCGACGAATTTTGGTCGATGAAGTTTTTGAGTGGTCACGCCCTATAATACGGGCGTGGCAGGGGGCGTGTCCCCTCGGTTCGAGGAACTGTCGAGCGTCGATCGTCGAGTGTCGATCGTCGATCGTCGAGTGTCGATCGTCGAGCACGGGGTACACGGCCTGTGACACGGGCGTGTCACAGGGCGTGTCCCGCTGTATCGAAAGGTTGAGTGTCGATCGTCGATCGTAGAGTGTCAATCGTCGAGCATGGGGTACACGGCATGTGACACGGGCGTGTCACAGGGCGTGTCCCCCTGTGTCGAAAGATCGAGTGTCGATCGTCGATCGTCGAGTGTCGATCATCGATCGTCGAGTGTCGATCGTCGAGCATGGGGTACACGGCCTGTGACATGGGCGTGTCACAGGGCGTGTCTCGCTGTGTTGAGAGGTCGACGATTTTCTCTCGACTGGGTGTCGAGTGGGTTACACGCTGTAACACCTCCCCTGTAGTGAACGTATAATATGGGTCCGGCCGGGGCCCCACAGCATACGGACGCCACAGCTTTAGTATTAAAGGTTTATATAGCTACCCACACTCAAAACACTTTGCACAACACAGCGAAAACACAAGCAAGACAAGAAGTTATCCACCACTAGAAGAGTAAAACAAATGTCCTTATGGCCTTACAACAAGTGTCCAAAATCAAATAATACAACAGTCATGAATGCCTAGCACTCCTAGTCTACCTCGACATGCAAGCCGGATAACATGAGTCTCAAACATACAACATCACATAAGTAGAGCTACAAAAAGAAAAGCACTTCATGAGGCTTAGGCCTTTCTGGCCGGCGAGCTAGCTCCTGCATGCGATCCTTGCCCTGTAAAATTTATTAGTAACATGGGTCAGCAAAGGCTGACCTCAAACTGTGTAACAACACATCTCCTCCCGGCAGTCCCTAATGGACCCCGAGGTACCCCTCCAACCTGCAAGTTAGCACTTCGTATGCAATAATCATAAGCAAGAAAAGCAACTACAGAAACAGGCTTGGATGTCACACACATCATACATGTTCTCTACTAGTTGAGCATATAATAAAATGGCCTACTTATGCAATCATGTATGCAACAACCCGGGTTTCACCCCAAGGCACACTATCTCGTATGCATCTAGCACATCATCACAACATATGGGTACTCATCGATTCCCCATTGGCATAAAGCCGCAAACAAGGGGGTAACAGCTTTCCCCCAAACAGCGCACATGCCGCCATATGGAACTCTTGTAAAGGCTCCACCCGCTCAAGGTCTTACACCCGGGCTTACTTACAAGCTCTGACGTCTCATGTCAGGATTCCAACAACACAAACTGACTGATTCTAAGAAGCCTTATCGGACCCCACCCGCTCATGGCCTCACTGCACGGGCTTGTCCCCATGCTTGGCATTCTCGTCAGTCTCACAGAAGGGGACTAGTCTCGCCAGGACACTCTCCGCACATGACGTGAACGTCACGGGATAGCCAGCCGACCACGGAGACATAGCCACACCTTGGCACATCACAAACCAAGACAATTCCACCCTAGTCCCTCATTTGTACTGCAACGTTCCCGCGCACCAAGGAAACCATCTCCAACTCATGCGGAGCTAACCTTGTCCACCAAGGGAAACATCTACTACCACGAGGAGCTAACCTTGTCCGGTTCCGACTACACATACTCACTCGAGAAAAAGGGGAAAACATCACCACATCACAAACGGCGTCTTGCCGCAACGGAAACTCTACGAATCCTTAACGTTCGTATGCAACATCACCGAGTCGGACTAACGGTCGCGACTACGGATTCACTCACCATGCTAAATCCACTAACGGAGCGGATCTCTAATGCAAATCATGTCGGGGACGGACTCAATCGACCCAGAGGTTCCTCGTGAACCTTGGCCACCCAAAACCCCATTCATTTGAGTGTTTGGTGCCCAAAACTAGAAAAGAAATGATGCTAAGACATGCATTCTAAGACCGAGAGGAGAAGTGTCGTTACCTTCCGACTCCTCTTCCTTGCCATGGCAAAATAGCAGGACGAAAACCTTCGCAACGATCTAACCTCCACGAATCTGGACTCGGCTCGCGATTTGGAGCGCCGAAACCTCTCCTACAGCCCAAACTCTCCTTCTCCTTCTTCCTTGTTCTCACTTCTCTCTAGATCTTTAGTAAGAGAAAGCTTGGAGAAGAATGAGGGTTTTCAACCCTATTCTCGGACTTAACTCCTAATGAAATGATCTGAACCATCAGATCCTAAAATCAGGAAAAGAATGGGCACGATCCGCCTGAAAAATAAAAGACCTGGGCCGAACACGTCCTGGCACACGCCCGTGTCCAGGGCCGTGTGCCTCATTTGCCGTCTCAAATCGACGCGCCTGGAACAGCACACGGGCATCCGACACGCCCGTGTTCGACCCGACATGCCCGTGTCACCACTGACACGGCCGTGTGGCCGGCCGTGTGCCTCCATTGACACGGCCCCGAAAACATCCCGAGAGGTGACACGGCCTGGGACATGCCCGTGTCCCAAGCTGTGTGCCAAGTCTCGATGTACAACCCCGTGTCCGACGAGCAAGGTCGCAGGGGAGCTCGGCAACAGCAGGCGAGCTCGGCAACAGCAGGCGAGCTCGGCAGCGGCAGGGGCGAGGCTGAGCTCGGCATCCGTCGGCCAGAGATCGGGAACAGCAGCCAAGCGGGCTGCAGCTCGCGCCCTCGCAGTGGAGCTCAGCGGCAGCGGGCGAGCAGAGCATGCCGAGGTTGCCAGGGGTCCCAGCTCGCCTGGGGGTCAGAGGTACTTTTTACTGTTTTACCCCTGCTGGTCTGCCCATAGCCCTTCAAAACAGCGGAGTTTGGCTGTTGGCAGACCCAGCCGAGGGTTTTCTGGTAATTTCAGGTCAGTTATTTTGGTTATTGGCAGTCCGGATTTCAAAAGCTATAAATAGGACCCAAGGCGTACCCCAGAAAGCAGGTTCTCCCTGTGCTCCTCTCCCCAAAATCTCTAAGTTCTTTCTGAGGGTACCTTAGCTCGGCTTCAGGCTAAGGAGGGGAAGCGCTCTGAGATCTTCCGGGTTTGTGGTGGGACCTCCCTGCCGAGCCCTTGGGTCAATTTCTCCTTGCTTTCGTCGTTTTTCTTGCAGGAACAAAGTAGGCGCGCGACCACCCCCTTCCCCGAGGGGCGAGCTCCACAGGAAGCCGAGTTTCGGTTTCAACATTTTGGTGCGGTGAGCGTGGACAGTGGTCAGCGCAGAAAAGTTTCCGCGAGCTCGATGACGGGACAAGGATCCGCCAGGCCGAGCTCGCCCCCCCCCCCCCCCCCCGCCTCTCGCAACGGTGGGAATGTTCGAAGACTTCAGAAACGAGGTGCTGAATCTGGTCAAGTTCGCACTCGGCACGCGGGCCGAGTGCTCGACTCCGGCAAACCAGATCGCGGCCGCCCCCTCATTGGGCGAGGACGCTCCCGGCAGGCGAGCTGGGAAGGAAGTGGCCGAGGAAGGCCGAGGGTGCGAGCTCCCCGGGCGCGAGCTCTTCCCCGGCTCGGCAGGCCGAGGTCGCTTCGGCGAGCTGGGCTCGCGAGACTCGCCAGCTCGCCCAGTGGGGGGAGGGAGCCCTTTCAGCGAGCTGGTCTCTTCAGCTCCAGTTCCAGAGGGGTTCAGGGAGCCCGAGATGTCCTATTACACTGGGAAGGGAGACCCGGTACAGCATGTCCAATGGTTCGAGGACGTGGTCTCCATCCGTCAGATGTCGGACGGATTCAAGTGCCGGCTCTTCACCATCACCCTCCGGGAGAAGGCAAGGGAGTGGTTCCACCAGCTACCGGCCAGCTCCATCTACTGCTTCGAGGACCTACGCCGAGGATTCATGCTGAGATTCACCACTTCGAAGAAGAGGAAGAAGGAGTCCGAGTCTTTGTTTCACATTAAGCAGGGGGTGAACGAGACGTTGGGAAGCTATATGGACCGATTCCAGGAGGAAGTTACTCAAGTCCAGGAGATGCCGGGCCATAGTCTGATGATGGCCTTTACCCTGGGCCTGCAGCAGGGTTTCTTCCGGATGGAGCTGAAGAGAGTTCCCCCCCTCTCCTACGAGGAGTTGATGGAGAGGGCGGCGAGAGAGGTCGACGGGGAGGCGTCGAACCCAGAATTTGCAAGAAAACTGGCCAGGTGGGCCACAGAGGAGGAGAAAGAATCGAGAGGAGGAAAGACACAGGAGGATAGAAGAGGGGAGCCCAGGCAGAGGGAGCAGAGGCAGCTCCAAGGGCAGCAGCAACCGAGATGGGGGCGCCAGGAGCCCGACCGGCGGCTGGGATGGAGGCCCGAGTGGCAGGGCCAGGTGCCGCAGAGGGGGAACTTTGGAAGGGACCACTACCAGGGGAGGCAAGACCAGTTCCACCCCCCGGGCTGGAGGCAGGGCCAGAGGCCCCGGCTCCCCGATCAAGAGGAGGCCATGGCCATAGCCCTGGGAGCAAGGAGGGGAGCATGGAGAAGGAGAAGAAGAGAGGTCAGGGTGGAGCTGCCCTATTGCGACTTCCACCAGGAAGAGGGGCACGCCACGGCCACCTGTCCGGAGTTCCTCGAGATGAGAAGGAACAGGGAGCGGCAGCAGCAGCAGCAGGAGGCGCGACAGGAGGTGAGGATTGAGGAGGTCCTGCCTCGGGCAGAGGAGGATCGGTGTGAAGACCGGGTGGATGTGGGGACCCGAGGGGGAATCGGGATGATCCATGGGGGAGCAGGGATCGAGGCTTCCCGCAAGGCAAGCCTCCACACCATGTACCGGCGGAGCGTCGCCTATACATCCTAAACCCCGCCACCGGAGGAGAGGATCACCTTCTCCAGGAGTGATCTGCCAGACCACGAGGATCCGTTCTGTGATGCGCTGGTCATCTAGGCGTCCATCGAGAACTTCACCGTCTCTCGGATCCTCGTGGACAACGGGAGCTCCGTCAACGTCGTCTTCAAAAAGGCGTTCGACGCGATGAAGGTGGAGGCAAAGAGGGTGCTGGCCTCAGATGGCCCCTTATTCGGTTTTTCAGGAGAAAGGAAGGAAGTAGAGGGAGGAGTTGGACTCCATGTCACCTTGGGGGGGCAGTCCCGAAACTGCAAGTTCGTCATCGTGGACGCCCCCAGCAGCTACAGCGCCATCTTCGGGAGGCCTCTCATCAGCGCCTTCTGCTGCGTCCCCTCGTCTTACCACCAGTGTTTGAAGTTCAATGCTGAGGGGGTGCAGGTCAGGGTTAGGGGGGACCCAAAGGTGGCACGAGAGTGCTATGTCACTGCGGTGAACACCATCTCTTGGCAGGAGGGAGCCGAGGAGATGGGACGGAGGATGGAAGAGGTCGGCCAGGAAGCAGGAAGGGAGGAGCTGGGAGAGAAGAGCCGCGCAGAGGAGGCGGCAGGAGGAGATCTGGAGGAGGTGGCCGAAGTGAGGGCCGTTGGAGGAGAGCTGGAGGTAGAGGTCCCCGTTCCGGAGGAAGGGGATGCCGAGGGATGGGCAGAGCAATCCAGGCTGGAGGCAGCAGGGGAGGTGGTGGAGCTGGAGGTGCTCACCCGAGGAGGAAGGGTGGAGAAGATCCGCGTCAACGGGGGGCTGACCCCGGAGGACCAGGGCAGGATGCTGGAGTGTATCTAGAGGAACGTGGACATCTTCGCCTGGAATACCGCGGAGATGTCGGGGGTCGACGCGGATGTGGCTTGCCACCGCCTCAACCTGGACCCGGGAACATGCCCCGTTCAGCAGAAGAAGAGGTCCACCGCGGACAAGCTGGCAGGACCCATCCGGGAGGAGGTGGCGAAACTCCTCAAGGCAGGCTTCGTGTCTGAGATTCAATACCCCGGCTGGGTCGCAAACGTGGTTATGGTTAAAAAGGGGGATGGCCGATGAAGGATGTGTATTGACTTTTCCTTACTTAATAAAGCTTGTCCCAAGGATTGTTACCCCTTGACTCGGATCGACGCGCTGGTTGACTCAGCCGTCGGTTTTTCTGTAATGAGTTTTTTGGATGCTTTTTTAGGTTACCATCAGATCAGGATGCACCCCCCAGACGTCAAGGATGTCTCATTCATCACCAGGGATGGATGCTACTGCTACAAGATGATGCCCTTTGGGCTGAAAAATGCTGGGGCTACCTACCAGAAAATGATGGACATGGTCTTCAAGGAGCAAAGGGGAAGGAACTTGGAGGTGTACGTGGACGACCTCATGATCAAAAGCCGGGATGTGGATGCCCACCTCCGGGACCTGGAGGAAACCTTCGCCACCCTGCGCAGATACAAAATGCGGTTGAACCCCCTTAAGTGTGTCTTCGGGGCCAGCCGAGGAAAGTTCTTAGGGCATCTCCTCACCCCCGCAGGGGTCGAGCCGAATCCAGACAAGGTCAAAGCTATCCTAGAGCCCCCGCGAAATGCAAAGGAGGTCCAGCGGCTGACAGGGAAGCTGGCAGGGCTGAGTCACTTCCTTTCACGGGCAGGAGAAAAGTACTCCCCCTTCTTCAAGACGCTAAGGGGGGGCCAGAGGTTTGAATGGACCAAGAAATGCGAGGAGGCATTCCAGGCCCTCAAGGTGCAGTTGACACAGGTCCCGCTGCTCCAAGGGCCGAAGGAGGGGGAGGATTTGTTCTTATATCTCAGGGTCGGGGCAGAGGCACTGAGCTCCGTCTTGGTTCGGGAAGAGGGAAAGAGACAACTCCCTATCTATTATGTCAGCCGGGTCCTGAGAAAGGCCGAGCTCCGGTATCCGATCTTGGAGAAGCTTGCATTCGCCCTAATCATCTCGGCTCGGAGACTGCGACCTTACTTCCAGGCACACTCAATTCGAGTGGTGACCGACCACCCCCTCCGCAACATCTTCGAGGGGGTGGAGCATTCAGGCAGGTTGGCTAAGTGGTCGGTGGAACTGAGCGAGTTCGACGTCTCTTTCATCTCGCGGCTCTCGATCAAGGCTCAGGCGATGGCCGACTTCCTAGCCGACTACGTGGTTGAAGTGGCGGAGGAAGAACTCACTCACCCGGCTCCTTGGAAGGTGAGAGTGGATGGAGCCTCGGGAAGGCATTCCTTAGGAGTAGGGGTGATCCTTGAAAGCCCTCAAGGGACCCGGATCGAGCAGACGGTGGTGGTGCACTTTCCCATTACCAAAAACCAGGCCGAGTACGAGGCCGTGATAGCAGGGCTGCGCCTGGCCAGGGAGCTGGGGGTATCAGATGTGGAGGTCCTCACCGACTCCATGGTAGTGGCTTCCCAGATTAACGGGGAGTTTGAGGCAAGGGAGCCCACCCTACGATCGTACTTGGCCAAGTTGAAGGGGGTCATTGGCACTTTTCAAACTTTCACCATCCGACACGTGCCCAGGGAAGAGAATGAACAAGCCGATCAATTGGCTAAGCATGGTCCCCGGGTGGGGGGCACCATCACCGACCTGTTTCGCCCCTCCATAGAAAAAGGAGAGCTCATGGAAGTCGATCAGCAAGCTTCATGGATGGATCCAGTGATTGTTTTTCTCTCCACAGGAGATTATCCGGAGGGGGTGGACAAGAAGAAGCTGAGGCACAAGTCAGCATACTACCTCCTCCAGGACGGGCAGCTGTACAGAAAGACCCTCTCAGGGATGCTGGCCTGCTGCGTAACCGAGGGAGAAGCGCGAAGGATCTTGGAGGAGGTCCACTCCGGGGAATGTGGGAGTCACTCCGGGAGTCGGACCCTGGAAGGGAGGATAGTCAGGCAAGGTTATTTCTGGCCCACCCTAGGCCGGGACGCTGCAGAATTCGCAAGAAGATGTCACAAGTGCCAGCTGTTTGCCCCTCTCCAGCTGCAGCCGGCCCAGCGGCTCCGAAGTATCACGGCCCCATGGCCCTTCGCAATTTGGGGAATGGATTTGGTTGGGCCGTTCCCCAAAGCCAGTGGCCAGAGAAGGTTCCTCCTGGTAATGATAGACTACTTCTCAAAATGGATGGAGGTGAAGGCATTGGCCAAGGTGACCTCCCAGGTGATCAGGAACTTTGTTTGGGGGGAGATCATCTGTCGCCATGGGCTGCCCCAGGCCATCGTCACAGACAACGGGCCCCAGTTCGCCAGTGTCGAGTTCACCAGCTTCTACGGACAGCTTGGGATCGATCTCAGGTTCGCCTCGGTCCATCACCCCAGGAGTAACGGGCAGGTGGAGGCCGCAAACAAGATCATCGTCAACCTCCTCAAGAAAAAGGTGGAGAATCTGAAGGGGAGCTGGGTGGAGCAGCTCCCTGTGGTTCTTTGGGCCCTAAGGACCACCCCCAACACAGCTACAGGAGATACCCCCTTCAAACTCTCCCACGGGTGCGAGGCCGTGCTCCCCATTGAATTCGAAGTCCAAACACCGCGAGTCGTGGCAACAAAAGAAGGCCGTGAGGATTGGCAAGCAGAGAATGAGGAGGTACTAAGGCTTTCCCTTGACACGGTGGAAGAGGTAAGAGACCTTTCCACTATCCGGCAGGAGGAGGTAAAAAGAAGAATGACCAAGTACTTTGACAAGCATGTCAGGGTCAAGCAGTTCGTGGAAGGGGACTTGGTGCTGAAGAAAGTAGATGCGGCAGGGCGGTCAGCATCCGTAGGAAAGCTCAATCCCAGCTGGGAGGGACCATTCATTGTAAAGGTAGCCTTGGGGTCAGGGGGCTACCGACTCCAAAATGTAGAGGGCGAGACCCTGAGTCTCACCTGGAGTGGTGACGACCTCAAGCGATTCTTCCCCTAAAACATGTAAGCAGCACTTTGATTATAATAAATTCCTTCAAGCTTTCTGATAATGTTGTAACTAGCCTGCATGGTAGAATGAGATGTGTAATGGACCCCGAGCAGATCCCGCTGTCAGGCTCTCACTTAGCTGGCAGGGCTGGAAGTCACTCGGTGTCATCCTTAGCCTCGAGCAGATCCCGCTGTCAGGCTCTCACCTAGCTGACAGGGCTGGAAGTCACTCGATGGTGGAAGTATTGGACCCCGAGCAGATCCCGCTGTCAGGCTCTCACTTAGCTGGCAGGGCTGGAAGTCACTCGGTGTCATCCTTAGCCTCGAGCAGATCCCGCTGTCAGGCTGTCACCTAGCTGACAGGGCTGGAAGTCACTCGATGGTGGAAGTATTGGACCCCGAGCAGATCCCGCTGTCGGGCTCTCACTTAGCTGGCAGGGCTGGAAGTCACTCGGTGTCATCCTTAGCCTCGAGCAGATCCCGCTGTCAGGCTTTCACCTAGCTGACAGGGCTGGAAGTCACTCGATGGTGGAAGTATTAGACCCCGAGCAGATCCCGCTGTCAGGCTCTCACTTAGCCGGCAGGGCTGGAAGTCACTCGGTGTCATCCTTATCCTTGAGCAGATCCCGCTGTCAGGCTCTCACCTAGCTGACAGGGCTGGAAGTCACTCGATGGTGGTAGTATTGGACCCCGTGCAGATCCCGCTGTCAGGCTCTCACCTAGCTGACAGGGCTGAAGTCACTTGGTGTCATCCTTAGCCCCGCGCAGATCCCGATGTCAGGCTCTCACCTAGCTGGCAGGGCTGGGAGTCACTCGATGATGTCGGCCTTAAAATCATCAGGTGCAGGACAGTCTGTGGTAAGGAGCCAAGGGGAAGGGGCCTGCCAGGACGAGCTCAGGCTCGGCAAACTCAGCTCGGCACAGTCAAGAAGGCAGGCCGGGCTGAAGGGCTCTATATGGGCGTGTTTGGGCTCGTCATCTCCAGCTCGGCATTGGCGAGTAGGTCGCAAGCCACGGCCTTGCCAAAGGAAGGCAAGCCGGACCAGGGGACCTCGCCTCCCTGGCCCATTACACTTGAAAAGTTTCTTCTTCGACGGGCACAACCTGGATGGCTCGCATGCGAGTAAGGGTAGGCGGATGGAAGGGTGGAGGCCGCGTGCGAGTAATAGTGGCATGATAAGGGCGGAGAGCAACTCGCCGCGAAATTGTTTGGGGCTCGGCGAACACCCCAAGCGCATCTCGCTCGCGTACGCGCTCTCATAATCACTCTACTCGCGGAACCTGTCCCTGCGAGGACGCGGGAGGAAGCACTCGCATACCTTCATAACACAACAAGCATAGTAAAGGAGCACCGGTATGATCAAAATACTTTCATTGATTATTCACAAATGTACAGGGAGCTCCCCACGGCGAGTAGTCAAAAAAAGGAAAGAAAGAAAAAAGAAAAATACAAGGCTGTCAGCTGGCCTCGCCCCCTCCGCCGGACTGGTCCTCGCCGTTGCCCGAACGGTCCGGGAGGCTCTTCCCGAACATCGCGTCCAGGCTATCTTCCTTCTCGCTGGGCGGCGTCGCCGGAAACAGACTCGGCATCAGGTCCCGAGTAGAGATCTCCCCGCATCCTTCCACCAGCACCCCGGAGTCCTTCATCATCGCGAGGGTGCACTCGGCGGTCTGGATTGAGTTGATCCGCAGTCTCTCGATGAGGTCGGCCTCGCCGAAGATGCGCGGGCTCTTGTAGGGGAGTGTGGGATCGATGTCGTGCGACGTGAAGAAGATCTCCGCCTGGCGACGAACCTCGCCGAGAAGGTGCTGGTTCTCCCCCTTCAACTTCGCGTTCGCACCCTCCAGCTCTCCAAGGCGCGCGCGTAGGGGGCCGTTCTCCTCCCCGAGCTCGGCATTGCGAGCCTGGAGCTCGCCAGCAGCGTCGGCATCCGCGGCCAGTTGCGCGCGCAGGCGGCCGTTCTCCTCCCCCAGCTCAGTGTTGCGAGCCTGGAGCTCGCCCGCCTCCTTGGCATCCTGGAAAAAAGCCCACTTAGCAGCAGCACAAAGCTTTCTGAGTAAAAGAGAGCGGTGCGTAACACTTACCAGCCCGCCAGCAGTCTGGGCGAGAAGACTATCCGCGATACCGAGCCGCCTCGCCTGATCGGCAACCTGCTCCTTGGCGAGGTCGCGAGCCTGGTCGGCCTTTTCGAGCTGGTGGCTGATGGCGAAGCTGCGTTGCGCCAACATGTGGTGCAGCTCCAAAGTCCGCAGGTGGGACTGCAGACCCTCATGGCCGAGCTGCCGGAGGGTCGTCCTCTTGTAGGCCTCGGCATCCTCCCGGCCATAAAGGCCGAAGCCGAGGGCGTAGGCGTGACCGGTGGCGGGCTCGCGGTCGTGCCAGGACGGGTGCAGAGTGGAGACGGAGACTCGATGAGCGAGCTCGTCCCACTGCAGCATGGGCTCGCCCGTGGAATCCTTCCAGCGCGCGCCGAAGTTGAAGAGGGGGTGCTGCTTCGGCGGCGCGCGCTCGCGGGCGGTTCTCTTCGCCGAAGGAGGAGGAGAGACCGCCGCCGAGGTGGAAGGGCCCTTGCCACCCTTTTGGCCCTTGCTGGTCGTCTCCTTCAGCGGGCTCCCAGGTGACGCATCGGGAGGAGTCTCCGACGAGCTGATGTACTTGGGGCTGGGCTGATGTTGATGTTGTTGCCCCCGCGGAGCTAGCAGGGCCCTCCGCATCTTTTTCATCTGACGGGGGCCGAATGGCGGGTTCGACCCCGCGTCCTCAGATCGCCTCTTGCCGGAAGAGGGCTGCCAGAGGGCCTCCTCGTCTCGGCAGGCCGCTGCCGCCGCCCTCTCGCGAGCAAGAGGGTCAGTATCAAGCCCCAGGTCCGCAAAAGGCGGGTTCGCGGGGATTATTCGCTCCCCTGCAGGAAAGTACTTGGAAAGGTTAGAAAATTCAGATATGATGATGTGCCGAGCTCGCGAGTAGACGAGCTCGGCAAGATGAGGAGAGCATACGTTCGCCGGGCAGAATCGGGGGGAGCGCGTTGAGGCCCCTCCGCAGGAAGGCGACCTCGAAGTCTTTGTGGAGGAAGAATTTGTGGAGCTCGGCATCGTTGTCGGACACGGCCGGCGGGCGGTACACCTCCTCGCCTTTCTGTTGCGGCGAGTAGGGGATGTTGCCGAGATCACCCTTGATGAAGGCGATCTTGGTCATCCAGGTATGGTGCTTGTTCGCGATCTCGCGAACTTTGATCAAGGATCCGCCGAAATAGGCGACCCCGTCCGTCGTCGCCTTATAGGAGAAGAGTTTCCTGAACACCGTCAGGTTGAACTCGATCCTCTCCCGCCGGAGGTAGCTTGCGAACGCCACCATCATGGCGATGGCGTTTGAGTTCAGCTACGCGGGGACGGCCCTGTAGTATTTCAGGATCTGCCGGATCTCCGGCCACAAGGGAAGTCGCAGCCCCACCTCGAAGTGCGAGATGGGGAATGCGAGCTCGTTCTCGTAGAACGTGTTGATGGCCTCGCCCGGCCCCGGCCTGCGCGCCTCAAAGCCCGGCGGCACATACAGGCCTATGAATTCTGCGAGCTCCTCCTCGCTGGTGTGGCCGTCGAAGAAGCAGTAATCCGCGAAGTGCTGCGCACATTTGGAGCGGCCATCGGCGTCCGGGTTGGTCTTGCCCATGATCGCAGAGAAGAAGCGAAGCGCTGCGCGAGCAGAAAAAGGAAAAAAGCGAGGAAGGGAAAGCAAAGCAATAAAGACAGTACGGGGGTAGGTGAGGGGGGCTATTTATAGGAAAAGGAATCTGAGGCAGGCTGTCACATCGGCGCAGCTCGCCGCCCCAGCTCGCCACCCCAGCTCGCCACCCCAGCTCGCCGACTTCCGGCGCATCCCGACTGAGGCTAAGTCAAAACATTACGGCTTTTTATTTAAATAACATAATTAGGAATGTTCTAAGGGTTGTTCATCACAGAAGGGGAAAGTTCAAAACAGAAAAGGAGGCGCGCGAACAGGGAGGGCACCGGGACGCGAGCGACGGTCGGCTCGGCAGAGGAGCCCGCAAACTTACCTACCCCGGCCTCGCGATCCCCGCCCCCCAAGCTGCCGCGCGCGGAGTAACTCGCGGATCCTCCCGGAATTCCTTTGCGCAACCAAGAGACCGTCGTCTATCTCATCAAGGAGTCGGGAGGGAGACATCAACTCGCGAGCTCGGCCGAGGTGCACCTCCTCAGCAAGGCGCGCGTAGTCGCGCTGCAGCGTCTCGTTGACCCCCTGCACCTCGCGCAGTCCGCACACCAGCTTCTTGAGGAGCTTGACCTCCCTCCTCATCAGCTCACCTTGATCCACCTCCGGACCCAGGTAAGAGTCCAGTGAGCTCGGAGACGGGAGGGGGGAGTGGTGGGCTGCCCGCGAAGACTCATCGGCAGCCGATTGACTGGGAAGAGCTGTGAAGGCAAATGTCAGCAGAGCAAAAGCTAGTGAAGCACAGAGTTGAGCGAGGCAGACCTGAAGAGCTCGGCGGCTCAAAGGAAATGCGAGGAGGGATGAACCTCAGGTCCTTCCCGCGACCTGGGCCGCGAGCCCCCGGCGAGATGAGCTCGAAGCCCGGGACAGGTATGGACCCCAGGCCTCCCCCGGCGGCCGCATCAATTTGCCGAGGAGGGGAGCCAGGTGGTGAAGCTGGCCTCTGCGCACTCACAGGCAGGATCCCGAAGAGGAGCGGCGTATCCCGGGGATGGCTGTCCGGTGCCGAGAGTCGCGAAGTGGCGAGCGTGATCTCGCCTCGCAGCGTAGGGACCTGCGGTGCGGTGCCCACGTCATCTGGGAGGCCACCCTGATCGTCACCGACAACAACAACCTCCCTGTAATTTTCCGGAATAGTTCGAGTAGAAGATCCGGTCTCGCGAGCCAGCGTGGCCCTCAGGTCGTGGAAGATGGGCTCGGCCGCCTCGGGGAACGGCTTTGTCCTCTTGGAGCTCGGCTCGGCGGGGTCAGTTTGAGGAACTTTCGCGGGGACCGCCGTCAGCGCGGCAACGCGAGCCGCAGAAGCCTGGCGAGCCCGGTCTATGCGCTCTTGAATCTCCTTAGGAAGGGGCATCTTGGCAAGGCAGCAGGGGGAATGGCAAGAGCCAGGCAGCATAGCAGGTGCAAATATATAGCCGCAGGTGGCCCCCACCAGAAGATTCCCTCCAGCTCGCCAGCCAGAGCTCGCCGCACACTTCAGGTTGGATGTTTCTTTCCGAGCTTTTTGGCAAGCTCGAAAAGAGCGGGGATTGTGTACAACCCCGTGTCCGGCGAGCAAGGTAGCAGGGGAGCTCGGCAACAGCAGGCGAGCTCGGCAACAGCAGGCGAGCTCGGCAGCGGCAGGGGCGAGGCTGAGCTCGGCATCCGTCGGCCAAAGATCGGGAACAGCAGCCAAGCGAGCTGCAGCTCGCGCCCTCACAGTGGAGCTCAGCGGCAGCGGGCGAGTAGAGCATGCCGAGGTGGCCAGGGGTCCCAGCTCGCCTGGGGGTCAGAGGTACTTTTTACTGTTTTACCCCTGCTGGTCTGCCCATAGCCCTTCAAAACAGCGGAGTTTGGCTGTTGGCAGACCCAGCCGAGGGTTTTCTGGTAATTTCAGGTCAGTTATTTTGGTTATTGGCAGTCCGGATTTCAAAAGCTATAAATAGGACCCAAGGGGTACCCCAGAAAGCAGGTTCTCCCTGTGCTCCTCTCCCCAAAATCTCTAAGTGCTTTCTGAGGGTACCTTAGCTCGGCTTCAGGCTAAGGAGGGGAAGCGCTCTGAGATCTTCCGGGTTTGTGGTGGGACCTCCCTGCCGAGCCCTTGGGTCGATTTCTCCTTGCTTTCGTCGTTTTTCTTGCAGGAACAAAGTAGGCGCGCGACCACCCCCTTCCCCGAGGGGCGAGCTCCACAGGAAGCCGAGTTTCGGTTTCAACACTCGACACTCGTCGACAGCCTTTGTGTCGACACCGCGGAAAAACGTCGAGCGAAGATCGTCGACCAAGTGGGACACGTCCTGTGACACGCCCGTGTCACAGGCCGTGTGTCCCAGTCTCGACACTCGACACTCGACACTCGTCGAGTGAACATCGTCGACTGAAGTTCGTCGACAGACCCACACGGCCTTGGACACGCCCGTGTCCTAGGCTGTGTGCCTTGTCTCGACACACTGTTGAGCGAAAGTGTCGACACCCCGGGCCGAGTGTCGACACGGGCTCGACACGCCCTGCGACACGCCCGTGTCGCAGGCCGTGTGCCCTAGTCTCGACACATTGTCGAGCGAAAGTGTTGACACCCTGGGCCGAGTGTCGACACGGCTCGACACGCCCTGCGACACGCCCGTGTCGCAGGCCGTGTGCCCCCTGCTAGAAACCAAAACTTTCCAGAAATGCAAATCGACCCTCTCTCAAAACTGGGGTGTTACAACTCTCCCCCACTTAACAGAATTTCGTCCTGAAATTACAAAACAAAAGGGTACAAAAACTTAACTTGTAACTGAAATGAAGAATTCTGGATACTCTTCTAGCATGGCCTGTTCTCGCTCCCAAGAGAGCTCCGCTCGACCGCAGTTGTCCCATCGGACTTTCACGAGTTTAGCTTCTTTATTCCGCAATTGCCGAGTCTCCGAATCCTCTATAGCAATTGGAAGGACTCGTGTCCTCAAGTCTTCCTCAATCGGCACCGATGTCGGCTCAATCACCACACTAGCCTCCACCAAGGATTTCCTCAAAACGGAGACATGGAAGACGTCATGTAATCCACTCAGCTCCGCGGACAACGCCAACCGATAGGCTGCTTCTCCCACTCGTTCAACAACTTCAAAAGGGCCCAAAAACCTTGGACTCAACTTCTTGAGTCGGCGAATCCGTGAGATGCCTTTGAACGGTTTTATCTTCAAATAGACCCAATCACCTACCGCAAACTCCAACTTCCGGTGACGAGCATTAAAGTATTTTTCTTGACGGTCTTGCGCCACCTTCATACGCTCTTGTATGGTCTGTACCATCTCACAAGTGTCAACTACCACCTCCTTTCCCAAAATTTTGGTGTCTCCCGCCTCTGCCCAAGACATTGGTGTTCGACACCGCCTCCCATACAAAGCTTCGTATGGCGCCATTTTTATACTCGCTTGAAAACTGTTGTTGTATGCGAATTCCACCATGAAGAGGTGATCCTCCCACTTCTTGCCGAAGTCAACAACGCACATTCTCATCATATCCTCCATAGTACGGTTTGTTCTTTCAGTTTGCCCATCAGTTTGAGGATGGAACGACGTACTGAACTTTAACTTCGTGCCCAAACTCTTTTGAACTAGTCTCCAGTCCTTGGACGTAAACCGTCCATCTCGATCGCTGACTATACTCTTTGGAATCCCATGCAGTCGCACTATGTTGCGAACATACAACTCCACCAGCTTCTCCACGTTGTCCTCTTTCCGATTTGGGATGAAGTGGGCCACCTTGGTTAAGCGGTCCACAATCACCCAAATAATATCATTACCCTGCTGCGATCTACGCAAACCATGTACAAAGTCCATGGAGATGTCATCAAATTTCCATTCAGGGATTGGAAGGGGCTTCAGGAACCCGCCCGGCTTCTGACATTCGGCCTTCACCAAGGCACAAGTTTGGCAATGATTCACGTACAAAGCTACGTCCCGCTTCAGCCCCGGCCACCAAAAAGATTTCTTCATATCCAAGTACATCTTTGTACTGCCCGGGTGAATGGAGTACTTTGTGAAGTGAGCCTCAAACATCAACTCCTCACGGAGTTTGCCGAACTACGGTATACAAACCCTTCCGTTCTTCCTCAGAATCCCATCAATCATCTCCCAGGTGCTGCTCTCGCCCGTCTGAGCCTCCATCACAAATGGTTGAAACTCCACATCCAACCGAGTCGCTTCCCGAATGCGATCGGTCAAGTTGTTCTGCACTTCAATCCAGTTTAACCGAGCCACGCTGGACTTGCCTCTCGCAACACATTCCAATCCAAAGGACTCTCATTCCCGTACCAACCGCTCATCATGAGCTTCGATCCAATTCCCTTACCCCGAGTACTTCCTACTCAAGGCATCCGCCACCACATTGGATTTACCTGGCGTATACTGAATCGCCACCTCATAGTCTCCAAGGAACTCAACCCACCTGCGTTGCCGCATGTTCAAGTCCTTTTGATCCAAGAGATATTTCAGGCTTTTGTTATCCGTGAAGCTCTCCCCCTTTGCACCATATACATAATGCCGCCATATTTTCAACGCAAAAATTACCGCCTCCAACTCCATGTCATGGACGGGGTAATTCCTCTTATGAGGCTTCAGTTGTCTAGACCAAAAAGCTATCACCTTTCCATGTTGCACCAAAACGCAACCCAAACCGCATCCCGATGCGTCACTGAAAATCTGAAATCCCTCGGTCCCTTGTGGTAGACTTAGGATTGGAGCCACCATCAGTCTCTCCTTCAGTGCCTCAAATGCTTGGCTGCACTCTTGAGTCCACACAAACTTATGATCTTTACGAGTAAGTGAGGTGAGGGGTAGAGCTATCCGCGAGAAATTCTCCACGAATCTCCTATAATACCCGGCTAGCCCAAGAAAACTTCGGACTTCCGCAATGGTCCTCAAGACTGGCCAATCTATGATGGCCTCCACTTTTTTTGGATCCACTGCCACCCCATCCCCACTAATCACGTGGCCCAAAAATGCCACCTTCTCTAACCAGAACTCGCACTTGGAGAATTTTGCATACAACTGATTCTCCCTCAACACTTGCAAGACCACTCTCAAGTGGGTCTCATGCTCCACTTCCGATTTGGAATACACCAAGATGTCATCAATGAAGACAACCACAAAAGAATCCAAGTATTCCCAAAATACTCGATTCATAAGATACATGAACACAGATGGTGCGTTCGTCAGCCCGAACGGCATCACCGTAAACTCAAAGTGCCCATACCTTGTACCAAAGGCAGTCTTGGGGATGTCCTCATCCCGAATTCGCAGCTGATAATAGCCTGACTTCAAGTCCAATTTTGAATACACCACTGACCCTACCAATTGGTCGAACAAGTCATCTTTCCGAGGAATCAGATACTTATTCTTGATGGTCAATTTATTCAGCTCTCGGTAGTCTATGCATAGTCGCATGCTACCTTCTTTCTTCTTTACAAACAACATTGGCGCACTCCACGGTGAAGAACTGGGTCTGATATACCCTTGCTCCAATAATTCCTGTAACTGTACCTTAAGTTCAGCCAACTCCTTTGGTGCCATCCTAAATGGAGGACGTGACACCGGCCTAGCCTCTGGCACTAACTCGATTGAGAAATCGATCTCCCTGCGAGGAGGAGCTCCAGGAAGTTCATCCGGAAACACATCCTTGAACTCTGCCACTACGGACACTTCATCATTAGATAGCTGGGAGAGACGAACCTCCAATAACGCTACAAGTGCTACACCACCCTGGTTAACCGCTCGCATCAACTGTATGGCCAAAATCAGGGAACATGCCACTCCACAAAGGCCCTCAAATTTGACCTCTGCCTGCCCTTTGCTCTTTAGGGTCACTACTTTAGATAGGCAATCAATACTGGCGCGCTGCTCTGCAATCCAGTCCATGCCCAAAATGACATCTAACTCAACCAATGGTAAAATCGCTGCTACCAAAACGAAGTCAACTCCGTCTAGCTCCAAACAGATGCGCCCTTTGGCCCCAGTGGTCATGGATGACCCATTGGGCATGCGCACTTTCAACTCTGGGTCCGCCGAGAAAGACTCAAATCCTATTCTCCGGATGAAGCTCTCCGCAAGAAAGCAGTGTGATGCTCCCGTATTAAACAATACCCTAGCGGGGTATCCGGAAACTAACACGAAGCCTACAACATAGACATCACACAAAAGTCTAAAAGGATGAAGCACAAAATTTAAACTTGAATTTTCTTCATACCTGTCACCACATCGGTCTGGCGGATCGCTTCTTGCTGTCCAAGGTTGTAAGCCCTTGGTTGCATCGGTTGGAACCGAGAAGCGCTCGACTCTGCCATCTTCCCTTTCTCTGTAGCACTGGGGCCGGAGCGCACAGTCTACTCCTGCCTAGCCTCTTGCCCCGCTCCTCCTTGGGGACAAACACGAGCTATGTGCCCCACCTTACCGCAGTTGTAATACTTCGGCGGTCCCCTAGAGTGAGAACCTCCAGGCGTCCAATTTCTCTTCTCACCGGATCTGGAAGTGTGAGGCTTCTTCCTCCACCTACTCCCTTCAGACTTTCCATGAGATTGGGAAGGCTTCCCTTCCCCTTGCTTGGGAGTAAAACCCTTACGATGTTGGGTTCGCTCCAAATCACTTTCCAAAATCCTGTCAGCCTCAACTAGTTCATTGAATCCCGCTCTCTTCATGGAGATGAGGGGTTGTCTCAGGTTCTCCCTCAGCCCCTGGTAGAAGAGGTTATCCCTTTCAACATCATCTGTCATCGTCGTTCCAGCGTAACGACCCAAATGGGTGAACTCCTGCACATACTCATCCACTGTCTTGTCTCGCTGCATTAAATGCAGAAACTGCCTCTAAAGGGTCAATCGTGTAGAAACTGGAATATACCTCTTTAGAAACGCATCCCCAAACTCCTCCACTGACGGGGTGCGTCCCGGGAACTGGCAGCCACTATGGCTCACCCACCATAACTTGGTGTATCCTTCCAACATGAAAGCCGCATACTCAGCTTTCTTTTCCTCTGGCGTCTCTACCGCCCTTAAAAGCTCTTGAATGTGAACCCACCAGTCCTCCGCATCCATTGGTGTACCAACTCCCTTGAATGACGGGGGATGGAAACTCAGGAAATACTTCACGTGTCGGTCTCCATGTCCGACAACTACTCTTTCCGCCAAAGGCTCCACTCGCCTGGCCTCTCCGCCTGGCACTGCCGTCGCCGTGTCCGGTGTAGCAAGGGTTGCTACCCGAGCTGCCGCTGCAGCTTGGGCTGCCACCATCGCTTCCGCAAGCATGCGGCAGAAGTCGGCCGGGTTTACACCCGTACCCAAAAGACCTGGAGCAGTAGCACTGCTCGCCAAAAGCTCTTCTCTTGCTCTCGACGTTCCCGCCTCGTTGCTTGCACTCTTCAAGAAACAAGAAACAAGGAATCAGTCTCAAATCTCAAGACTTAAACATAAGGACACTCATGGTCCCGCGTTACTCTTATGTGGATAACTTCTCTACGCATTGGCCTTGAATCTAACCTCGCTCTGATACCAAATTGTAACACCTCCCCTGTAGTGAACGTATAATATGGGTCCAGCTGGGGCCCCACAACATACGGACGCCACAGCTTTAGTATTAAAAGTTGATATAGCTACCCACACTCAAAACACTTTGCACAACACAGCGGAAACACAAGCAAGACAAGAAGTTATCCACCACTAGAAGAGGAAAACAAATGGCCTTATGGCCTTACAACAAGTGTCCAAAATCAAATAATACAACAGTCATGAATGCCTATCACTCCTAGTCTACCTCGGCATGCAAGCCGGATAACATGAGTCTCAAACATACAACATCACATAAGTAGAGCTACAAAAAGAAAAGCACTTCATGAGGCTTAGGCCTTTCTGGCCGGCGAGCTAGCTCCTGCATGCGATCCTTGCCCTGTAAAATTTATTAGTAACATGGGTCAGCAAAGGCTGACCTCAAACTGTGTAACAACACATCTCCTCCCGGCCGCCCCTAACGGACCCCGGGGTACCCCTCCAACCTGCAAGTTAGCACTTCGTATGCAATAATCATAAGCAAGAAAAGTAACTATAGAAACAGGCTTGGATGTCAAACACATCATACATGTTCTCTACTGGTTGAGCATATAATAAAACGGCCTACTTATGCAATCATGTATGCAACAACCCGGGTTTCACCCCAAGGCACCCTATCTCGTATGCATCTAGCACATCATCACAACATATGGGTACTCATCGATTCCCCATTGGCATAAATCCGTAAATAAAGGGGGTAACACCTTTCCCCCAAACAACGCACAGGTCGCCATATGGAACTCTTGTAAAGGCCCCACCCTCTCAAGGTCTTAGACCCGGGCTTACCTACAAGCTCTGACATCTCATGTCAGGATTCCAACAACATAAACTGACCGATTCTAAGAAGCCTTGCCGGACCCCACCTGCTCATGGCCTCACTGCCCGGGCTTGTCCCCATGCTTGGCATTCTCGTCAGTCTCACAGAAGGGGACTAGTCTCGCCGGGACACTCTCCGCACATGACGTGAACGTCACGGGATAGCCAGCCGACCACGGAGACATAGCCACACCTTGGCACATCAAAAACCAAGACAATTCCACCCTAGTCCCTCATTTGTACTGCAGCGTTCCCGCGCACGAAGGAAACCATCTCCAACTCATGCGGAGCTAACCTTGTCCACCAAGGAAAACATCTACCGCCACGAGGAGCTAACCTTGTCCGGTTCTGACTACATATACTCACTCGAGAAAAAGGGAAAAACATCACTGTTGGGTTTCTCTATGAGGATGGCACAACACTTGTGCACGCAGTGGAAGAATAAAACATCAAGAAAACCTAAAAGAGATGGGATCGGGTCATGGTAGTTGAATCAAGAAGTTAACATACAAATATGCAAAAATAACCTCAATGGCGTTGAGTCACAACTCAACGGAGATGCTCCAAACTTCGTCTTCTTGCTAGTGGCGAGTTCTACGTGGAATAATATCCACGTCTCTGCAGAAGTCCACACGAGCGGGAGAACGCCGATCTTTCCGTCGCACGGATAATCGGGAAGGATGATAACCGCACCTTGCTATTCCACGGACTGCTAGGTCCGTGCCAGGAAAAGCAACACCAGCGACGATCGCCGAAAAGGAGGTGGTCGACGGAGCGAGCACGGCGGCGGAACCCTTCCGTCGGCGGGATTCGAGATCGGCGGAGCGAACGAACGTCGGAACACTTCTGTCAGCTTCGATTCGATTAGCACGCACAGATCTTCGGTCAGAGAGAGGATCCCGAAAACCCTAAGTGTGTATTTATACCAAAGGAATAAATAGACTTAGGAATATCGCTATCCGCAGACCACCCAGAAAAATAGGGTTCCAGAATCGGAGAGAAACACCAAGCAGATTCGGTGAGAATCAGTTAGGATCGGCGAGAATCAGTCGGCGAGAATCACAATCGGCGAGAATCACAATCGGCAAGAATCACCCGGATCGGCGAGAATCAGAGTACAACACTCGACGATTCACGCCGATCGTGGGTCGACGATTCACGTCGATCGGCGAGAATCAGAGTACCCATTCTCGATGATTCTCGTCGATCGGCGAGAATCAGAGTACCTATTCTCGACGATTCTCGTCGACCCTCGGTCGACTATTCTTACCAGACCTTCAAGGCAACATTTGCCCAACCCGACGATCCTTTAAGGCAACACTTTGCCCATAACCCCATTCAGGTCGGTGATTGGTAACCTTTACCAACACAGTCAATCATCCAACTTCTCCACATCTCTTATGTGCGACCCTGCAGGCTCATATCGCGTTGGCAGTGAGATTACATGTTTGACCACTTCTAGATCACAATAGTAACTCCAACAGACTCCCACTTGATCTTGAAAGTATCAAACCAAAAACCTCACAAACAATGAGCGGCATCTAGCAATGCATCATTGCTCCCCAAGCAATAAGAGTTTGTAACTCATAAGCCTTTATGATAAATGTATCAGCGTTGTCTTTGTCCCTTTGTCCCTTACATCCGGAAAGAACTAGAGGCATGGACCGTGTCACCCTCGTAATAGCTCAAATCCAAGTTTCTTGATTCAGGACGGACTTCCAGAGAATGGTGAGTCCAATATCACATATTGAGTCAACCAAGCATGGCCATGCATTTCTCAGTCTAGTTCCATCAAGGGGCCCATGGATGCAACTCCTGTCATACAGGAGGACAAATCTCATATCTGCTCACACACAAACACCCAAATGATTCGTAACATGCCCAATAACCACCCTTATCATCAACCTTTCTCAAGGAAGACTTTAGATGGCATCAAAGCACGCTCTTCCTCACTTGATGAATGCTGTGACTTCAGGTCAAAGGACCACAACACCATTGTCAATTGAGACCTACTCGTGACACGACTGGATGACAATCCACAGAGTAGTCTCAAGTTGGGTCTGTCCAGTACAACTTGTTCACTAACAAGTACCCACGTGATGACTTGATATCACAATATCATGGCCTGTGAGAACCAGTCATCAGTCGACACACGTGCTACCCTTCATGTATCATCATCACCCTTATCTTCTATGATGATACTCGACCAGGGACCTTTAATAATGAAGCTTAAAATAAATCATAGGCTCTCACATTCAAGTCACGTACTTGATGTCCCTTGAAAGCGAACATTCTAAGGGTATCTATTATGTTAACATTTAACTATCATATAGAAAAGCTCATAATAAAAGAACTTGCCATTAATTGTAAAAGAAAAACTAGGTACATTGTTCATCATATGAACAAATAGCCAACAAAATACATGTTTACATGCAATCCACAAAATTCTCACTAGAGTTGATCATTTAGGTATCGTATACCCATCGATCTAGTATGATCATCATGCTTTCTCTACGCGAGAGGCTTTGTCAGTGGATCCGCAATATTCTCCTCAGTCGGCACTCTGCAAATGTTCACATCTCCTCGTTCGACAATCTCATGAATAAGATGAAACCGCTGAAGTATATGCTTGGAGCACTGATGGGATCTAGGTTCCTTAGATTGTGCAATTGCACCATTGTTATCACAGTAGAGAACTACGGGACCAACAATGCTAGGAACTACATCAAGCTCGCCGATGAATTTCCTAATCCATACAGCCTCCTTCGCCGCATTAGCTGCGGCGATATACTCGGCCTCTGTTGTAGAATCAGCAACTGTCTCTTGCTTGGAACTCTTCCAGCTCACAGCTCCTCCATTCAGGCAAAACACAAAACCTGACTGAGACTTGGAGTCGTCTCTATCAGTTTAGAAGGTAGCATCCGTGTAACCACTTACAACGAGCTCTTCCTCTCCACCATACACCAAGAACACATCCTTAGTCCTTCTCAAGTACTTCAGGACATTCTTGACTGCAATCCAGTGACACTCACCGGGGTCTGACTGATACCTGCTAGTCATGCTCAAAGCAAAGGAGACGTCGGGTCGAGTACATAACATCCGTACATGATTGATCCAATTGCCGAAGCATATGGAATCAACTTCATGCGGTCCTTATCTTCATAAGAGTTTGGACACTGGTCCTTAGAGAGATTCACACCATGAGACATGGGCAAAAATCCTTTCTTTGACTCAAGCATGTTGAACCGCTTCAACACCTTTTCGATGTACGTACTCTGGCTCAAACCCAGCAACTTCTTCGATCTATCTCTATAGATCTTAATACTGAGTATGTAAGTCGCTTCACCCAAATCCTTCATTGAAAAGCAGTTCCCTAGATTGTTCTTAACAACTTTCAGGGTAGGAATGTCATTCCCAATCAATAGTATGTCATCTACATACAATATCAGGAAGACAACAATGCTCCCACTGATTCGCTTGTAAACACAAGGCTCATCTTCATTCTTGATGAAACCAAACTCTTTGATTTTCTCATCAAAACGAAGATTCCAAGTTCGAGAGGCCTGTTTCAGTCCATAAATGGACTTATTCAGCTTGCATATTTTAGTGGCTTCATCTGGGGATACAAAACCCTCGGGTTGTGTCATATACACTTCCTCAAGGAGGTTTCCATTAAGGAAAGCCGTTTTGAAATCCATCTGCCAGATCCCGTAGTCATAATACGCAGCAACAGCAAGCAATATCCTTATGGACTTTACCATGGCAACAGGGGAAAAGGTCTCATCATAGTCAGTACCATGAATTTGCTTGAAACCCTTAGCCACCAGCCACCCTTTGAATGTCTGTACATTCCCATCCATGTCGGTCTTCCTCTTGAAGACCCACTTGCACCCTATGGGTCGTACCCCTTCAGGTGGTTCCACCAAGTTCCAAACTTGGTTTGCATACATGGAGTCCATTTCGAATTTCATAGCCTCAAGCCATTTGTCGGAGTCCGGTCCATTCATAGCCTCTTGGTAGGTTGCTGGTTCATCATCATGATCCATAAGCAACACATTACCTATTTGAGACACGAGAAATCCATATCTCTCAGGCTCAAACCTCGGTCTACCAGATCTACGTAGGACTTGTGTTCCCTGAGCAGGTTCTCTAGCTATAACATCTTGTAGTCTTGTCTCAGAATCCAATTCTGGTTCATTCATTACATGTGGTTCTTGAACTTCTTCAAGCTCTACCTTTTCAGTCTTTCTTGATAAGAACTCTTTCTCCAAGAAGACACCAGTCCTTGCGACAAACACTTTGCCCACAGACGGTAGGTAAAAGTAATACCCTTTCGTTTCCTTAGGATATCCCACCAGATAACATTTATCCGATTTGGGTTCCAGCTTGTCAGGAATTTGACGTCTCACGTATGCCTCACAACCCCAAATTTTAATGAACGACATACTAGGACGCTTCCCAGTCCATATCTCATATGGTGTCTTCAGAACCGTTTTCGTTGGAGCGCGATTCAATGTCATTGCAGCAGTCTCTAAAGCAAAACCCCAAAAGGAAACAGGCAAGTCTGCATGACTCATCATCGAACGTACCATGTCTAACAAAGTACAATTTCTCCTCTCAGACACACCATTATGTTGTGGTGTTCTAGGTGGAGTGAGCTGTGATACAATACCACACTCTTTCAGATGATCACGGAACTCATGACTCAGGTATTCGCCACCTCGATCAGATCGGAGTGCTTTAACCCTTTTACCCAACTAGTTTTCTACTCCATTCTTGAACTCTTTGAACTTTTCAAAGGTCTCGGATTTGTACTTCATAAGATACACATATCCGTATCTACTGAAATCATCAGTAAATGTAACAAAGTAGAAATACCCACCTCTAGCCATGGAACTCATGGGTCCGCATACATCACTATGTACAACACCCAAGAGATCCTCAGCCCTCTCAGTATAACCAGTGAAAGGAGCTTTAGTCATCTTGCCTAACAAACAAGATTCGCATCGCTCAAATGATTCATAATCAAATGAGTCCAAAAGTCCATCTCTATGGAGTTTGGATATGCGCTTCTCGTTGATATGGCCCAAATGACAATGCCAGAGAAATATAGGGTTCGAGTCATTTATTCTTAGTCTTTTATTATTTTCTACATTACAGATCAGATGGTCCAAGTTCAAAACATAAAGACCATTAAACAATTGGGCTACAGCATAACAAACATCATTCTTAAATATAGAACAACAGTTGTTCTTAATTATAAAAGAAAATCCAATCATATCCAAACATGAAATAGATATAATGTTTCTAGTTATGGCCGGAACAAAATAACAATTATCTAGTTCTATTACAAGCCCACTGGGCAAAGAAAGACGGTAAACCCCTACGGCTACAGCAACAACTCTTGCTCCATTGCCGACGCGGAGGTCCACCTCCCCTTTACTCAGCAATCATCTCCTTCCCAGTTCCTGCACATTTGTACAAATGTGAGAACCACATCCGGTATCCAATACCCAAGATGAAGGAGCAGAAAGGTTTATCTCTATAACGTAGACATTTGAAGCGGAAGTCATACCTCCCTTCAATTTCTGTAGACCTTCAATGTACGAAGGACAGTTCCTCCTCCAATGACCAGCCTTGCCACAGTGGTGGCATTTCCCTTCCTTCACCGTGCTTTTCTTTTTCATCAGTGCTGAAGACTTGGGCTCAAGGTATGACTTAGGTCCCACCTTCATCTTCTTAGAGCCCTTGGCCTTGCCCTTGCCTTTATGCACCATCAGTATGGGGCTGGCAGGCTTGGCCTTCTTCATATTGATTTCGGCAGTTCTCAACATGCCTAGGAGTTCGGGCAGTGTCTTGTCTATTTCATTCATGTTGTAGTTCAAGACGAACTGCTCATAACTGTCCGGCAACGTTTGCAGGATCAGATCTGTGGCCAACTCTTGACCAAGAGGAAAACCCAGCCTTTCAAGGTTCTCTCTATACCCAATCATCTTGAGTACGTGAGTCCCTACTGAGTCTCGAACTCCCATCTTGCACTGAAACAACGCTTTTATGACGTCGAACCTCTCTTGACGAGCCTGCCCTTGAAACATTTTCTTGAGATGCTCGTCAATCTCCTTGCACCCCATGTTCTCATATTGCTTCTGAAGCTCAGAGTTCATAGTGGCAAGCATAAGGCATTCGACATCTAAAGCATCATCAGTATACTTCTTATAAGTATCCTTCTCAGCACGGGAAGAGTTCCCGGTCGGCACCTCGGGGGCTTCTTCTTCCAAGACATAGAGCTTTCGCTCTTGCCTGAGAACAATTCTCAGGTTCCTATACCAGTCCATGTAATTTGTCCCACTGAGCTTATCCTTCTCAAGGATGGCTCTCAGAGACAACGTGGAGTGTGAAACACTTGCCATGGAATTCTACAAGAATTTATGCAGAATAAAATCAATACCAAAATTTCAAATACAATTTATTTTAATTTGGACTTCAATTAAAACACTCCCACTATTTTATTCGAAATGATAGCCCTCACTAACAATTCGGAGAGTTCATGCGAGCTACTCTCTTAGTGGACAAGATCCGTATTTCACCAACACAATGAGTCAACTTTGGCTTTCCTCTCACGATGCGGTTATTTAGGTAGGCAACGCTTGCCAATTGCATCCTCATGCAATTCTTGTATGGTTGGTGAATAACTCCTTACTCGCATCCATCATATGGTGCATGCCAACCCTATGCCTCTAGGCACTCAACTTTTGAGGTCACCTAGTTAAGTTGGACCCGATGTCGACAGTGGGATATCACAATTATCCGCTCGCACCCTTACCAAGATAGATTAATGCACCTTGGTTTGGCAAGCCCACACTTCATCGATCGAGGCAGGAAGAGTGTCATCCACCAGAAGGCATCCGAACACTTAATATTTGATGAAGGGATTTTGATTATAGGTTAACAGTTAACCATGATCAACATTTTATCAATGTGCACATCCAAAGAAAAGCAATTTTTCTAAAACCACATGCATCCCTTATGTGCACAACCTGACACAATCAACAATTGATAGAAGGAAGGGCTAAATCTGAACATCCGGAAAATTCCAAATCCTCAGATTTACATGCATTGGACAAAAGCAAAGACAACTCAACTTAAAGCAGTAGACAAGCTCATCTCTCTATGTTGGATTCAAAATCCAAAACAAACTCGAGGGATGGTTACTGCTAAGGAGACTACAATTTCTAACAATTAGAAATTTCCACGAAATTCCAAAAGTTCTTGGCGGGGTACCGAGACTAAATCTAGACATTTAGAACACTTCTAAATCCCTAGATTTACACGCACTAGAATAACAAAACTTCCAATACAACAATCATGGCCTGAACCTGGCTCTGATACCACTGTTGGGTTTCTTTATGAGGATGGCACAACACTTGTGCACGCAGCGGAAGAATAAAACATCAAGAAAACCCAAAAGAGATGGGATCGGGCCATGGTAGTTGAATCAAGAAGTTAACATACAACTATGCAAAAATTACCTCAATGGCGTTGAGTCACAACTCAACGGAGATGCTCCAAACTTCGTCTTCTTGCTAGTGGCGAGTTCTACGTGGAATAATATCCACGTCTCTGCAGAAGTCCACACGAGCGGGAGAATGCCGATCTTTCCGTCGCACGGATAATCGGGAAGGATGATAACCGCACCTTGCTATTCCACAGACTACTAGGTCCGCGCCAGGAAAAGCAACACCAGCGACGATCGCCGGAAAGGAGGTGGTCGACGGAGCGAGCACGGCGGCGGAACCCTTCCGTCGGCGGGATTCGGGATCGGCGGAGCGAACGAATGTCGGAACACTTCTGTCGGCTTCGATTCGATTAACACGCACAGATCTTCGGTCAGAGAGAGGATCCCGAAAACCCTAAGTGTGTGTTTATACCAATGGCATAAATAGACTTAGGAATATCGCTATCCGCAGACCACCCAGAAAAATAGGGTTCCAGAATCGGCGAGAATCACCAAGCAGATTCGGTGAGAATCAGTTAGGATCGGCGAGAATCAGTCTGCGAGAATCACAATCAGCGAGAATCACAATCGGCGAGAATCACTCGGATCAGCGAGAATCAGAGTACAACACTTGACGATTCACGCCGATCGTGGGTCGACGATTCACGTCGATCGGCGAGAATCAGAGTACCCATTCTCGACGATTCTCGTCGATCGGTGAGAATCAGAGTACCTATTCTCGACGATTCTCGTCGACCGTCGGTCGACTATTCTTACCAGTCCTTCAAGGCAACATTTGCCCAACCCGACGATCCTTTAAGGCAACACTTTGCCCATAACCCCATTCAGGTCGGTGATTGGTAACCTTTACCAACACAGTCAATCATCCAACTTCTCCACATCTCTTTTGTGCGACCCTGCAGGCTCATATCGCGTTGGCAGTGAGATTACATGTTTGACCACTTCTAGATCACAATGGTAACTCCAACAATCACCACATCACAAACGGCGTCTTGCCGCAACGGAAACTCTACGAATCCTTAACTTTCGTATGCAACATCACCGAGTCGGACTAACGGTCGCGACTACGGCTTCACCCACCATGCCTAATCCACTAACGGAGCGGTTCTCTAATGCAAATCATGCCGGGGATGGACTCAATCGACCCGGAGGTTCCTCTTAAACCTTGGCGACCCAAAACCCCTCTCATTTGAGTGTTTGGTGCCTAAAACTAGAACAGAAATGATGCTAAGACATGCATCCTAAGACTGAGAGGAGAAGTGTCGTTACCTTCTGACTCCTCTTCCTTGCCATGGCAAAATATCCGGACGAAAACCTTCGCAACGATCTAACCTCCACGGATCTGTACTCGGCTCGCGATTTGGAGCGCCAAAGCCTCTCCTACAGCCCAAACTCTCCTTCTCCTTCTTCCTTGTTCTCACTTCTCTCTAGATCTTTAGTAAGAGAAAGCTTGGAGAAGAATGAGGGTTTTCAACCCTATTCTCGGACTTAAATCCTAAAGACATGATCTGAACCATCAGATCCTAAAATCAAGAAAAGAATGGCCACGATCCGCCTGAAAAATAAAAGACCTGGGCCGAACACGGCCTGACACACGCCCGTGTCCAGGGCCGTGTGCCTCATTTGCCGTCTCAAATCGATGCGCCTGGAACAACACACGGGCATCCGACATGCCCGTGTTCGACCGGACGTGCCCATATCGCCACTGACACGGCCGTGTGGCCGGCCTTGTGCCTCCATTGACACGACCCCGAAAACATCCTGAGAGGTGACACGGCCTGGGACACGCCCGTGTCCCAAGTCGTGTGCCAAGTCTCGACACTCGTCGACAGCCTTTGTGTCAAAACCATGGAAAAACGTCGAGCGAAGATCGTCGACCAAGTGGGACACGCCCTGTGATACGCCCGTGTCACAAGCCGTGTGTCCCAGTCTCGACACTCGACACTCGACACTCAACACTCGTCGAGAGAACATCGTCGACTGAAGTTCGTCGACAGACCCACACGGCCTTGGACACGCTCGTGTCCTAGGCCGTGTGCCTTGTCTCGACACACTGTTGAGCGAAAGTGTCAACACCCCGGGCCGAGTGTCGACACGGGCTCGACACGCCGTGCGACACGCCCGTTTCGCAGGCTGTGTGCCCTAGTCTCGACATATTGTCGAGCGAAAGTGTCGACACCCCGGGCCGAGTGTCGACACGGCTCGACATGCCCTGCGACACGCCCATGTCGCAGGCCGTGTGCCCCCTGCCAGAAACAAAAAATTTCCAGAAACACAAATCGACCCTCTCTCAAAACTGGGGTGTTACACACGCCCTGCGTCACGGGCGTGTCTTGGCCGACATGGGCGTGTACCGCGTGTCACAGTGACCTCCATTTCCACGATAATGGAGGAGAGAGAAATGAGGAAGGAGAGGGAACGAAACGGTTCGCCAAAAGCCATATTTAATGGCTGAATTCAATTTCCTAGGGAAGGGGAGAAGTTTCCAGCCGTTTCCCCTGGCCGTCAGACTTGGTTCAGCCCCCCTCCTCCATGGCCGAGCCTAGCCATTAATGGATTTGAAGGACATTAATGATCCAGCCCCTCCTCTCCCCATCTGAAGCTTTAAACGCCACTAGTCAGTTTAGAGGAGGCTTTCCCAATACTTACCCGAAGAAAACGAGCCTCCCCACCTTGCAGTTGCAGAAGCCGAGCGACGCAACTTTTAGAAATGGCTTCCCGGCGATCTTCCCGACTTCAGGCCGCCGGCAAGGTCCAATCCTTCTCCACTCTATGCGTGCTAGATCTAGATTTGTTTAGGTTGAGAAGTCGGGCTCAAACGAGCCGGATCGTAGAGAAAGTTTCCTTGAAATTCCATGAAAAATGGTGGTGAGAGTTCGCCGGAAACCGCCGCCTCCGGCGGTATGGTCGCCGCCAAACGCCAGCCACCACCTCAACGGAAGTGGTGGTGGTGGTGGCCGGCCAGGGAGGTGGTCGGGGTGGCCGGAAAGTCGTCTGGAAGAGGCTCCAGGTCGGGCCCATCTCGGCCCTTAGCTGGAGGTTGAGGATGAGCGGATGCCGTCCGTTTTGATCCAGTATTTTAATAATATTAATTGATTTCCTGGAAATTATTAACAGTAGATGGTTTAAATTATTAAAAATACTTAGAGGCCTCTACAGCAAAAGTATTCAACATGAACAATGTAGCCCTTGATGTTTAGTGTAATTTAAAATTGATTTCACTCAATTTGGAGTCCTGGTGTGACCACAACACTCGTTTTGGTGCAACCTATACATAGGCATGACCAGACATTAGAATTAGTTCTCACACCAAACCACTCATCCAAATGCTTTGAAATTGTGAACATAGGCTCCTCATAGCATACCTCTTAGACTATCCAAAAATAAGAATTTTTGGAAAATAGTTTTCTATTGTTTTTAGAAAAATTTAATAAATAAATTATAAATCAATTAGGGGTCATAAACACCTCAAACTCCGCCAAATTTGGGTGGGTAATCTTAGAGAGCATGTTAGGGCTCTGGTAAAAATTTCATCTCCTTTGGAGATGTTTTGATTAGGTTCTATCCAACCCTAAGTTGACCCTTATAGGGTTAATTAGGTCAAAACACCCCCTTTGGGTTTGAGTGGTCAAATCACCTCAACAGAGGCTGATATTTTGGCCACTGATTCTCTATGGTATGACACACCCGCCAACGAAATTTGGGGTGCTTAATAGTATGGTAGCCCTAGAACCCTAGGGTAGGTCCCTTAATGGGGATTCTTTGGGTTTGAAGGTCATGGGGCCAAATGACCTTGGAATGACTTGAAAATTGGTGGAGAGGACCATAGGGCTGGTATAGTCCTCTGGTTAAAACTTTAGGGAATTTGGAAGCCTCAAACCCCATCAAAACCCAAACCCTAGTTTAGGGCACCAAACCTAATTTGGAGTATTAGGCTATCTAATCACTTTAAAATCACTTGAAATTTGGGTAGAGTGATGTTTAAAGTTAGTACAAGCTCTGGAGATTTTGTTATGAATTTAGGATTATTATTTTGGATACTTCATTAACAATTTAGCAATTTGTATTATTTACTTAGAAATATATTATGAAGTAACTACTTGCTGGAAATTGATTAACATTAGCTGAAGGACTCCTTATTAAGTTTTAAAGCTCTGTGAATTTTTATGGGATTTTTGGAAGAGTATTTCTAAGGGTTGCTTCATTAAGTAGTGTTTCCCAAGAAAACTTAATATAATTTATTTTGGAGTCTAGAAAGCCTCTAAAATTATGATTTTTGTACAATGATCGTTTCTGAACCATAGTAAGATTCTGTAATTTTTATATAATTTTCTGATGAATAATTTTTGTACTTCCTTCTTTACATACGATTAAGGAAATTATTTTGGATAAATTAATTAGATGTCACATATTTTCTGAAAACTTATGGAAATTAGAATCTAGTAATATATCTATGTTATTTAGTGATCAAACTTTTTCGGTGGCCATTACTTGAGTAGATCATATAGTTCATGTTCAAAATTGCCCATGGTCAAACATTTGGGAAAATTCAATAAATATCAAATTAATTAGAAAAATTATGATTCTCTGATTTTAGACTAAAATTGTTATGATATACCTCTGGTAAATTTTATAGGAGATTTGGAAGACAATCTGCAGTACCTCCTTTATACATCTCATATAGTATAGGGTGGTCTACATAGAGTAACTGCGGAAACTGAACTAGAGTGGGTAATGAATTTGAAGAGTTGAATCCTTAGTAGGTTGCTGTTTTGGGTAAATAAATGAGAGATCTGATCTATGGTAGAAATCAATAATATTAAGTGTCTTGCGAAAGGGAGCTTTGGGCGTAATCCCATCATAATTCCTAGTGCCTTCGAGAGCCATTCACGGGAAATACCTTGGGCACTCCTGGGCTAGCGTAAACTTTAGGAATAATTTGGGCAAGAGTAGCCCTAATAATAGTTTCACCTTACACTCACACTTGTACACGTAGGGAGATGAATTGGTAGTGAAAGGATAGCGTAGGCCCGTGGCCTAAGGGTCTACCGGTATAGTTAAATGGACTCGGTATTCATTTGGAAGTCCGGGGAGCTGGATGCTCGGGGACTTGGAAAAAAAGGAGACTTGATTAGTCCAGGGAGCCGTGGGCTCGGGAATATGGTGAACTAGTAGGCTTGGTAGTCTAAAGAGCTGGAGGCTCGGTACTATAATTAGATACAACTATCATGGTTGCATGTGCATAACAGTGGTGGGTCCTCGGTATTGGACGATCGATCACACCATCGTCGGTACGTTGACTTGGGGAGACTAGCTGGTTTGCTAGGAATAGTACGGAAACGTACGAGATGGGCTAGGCTATGTAGTGTGATTACCAGTCTAGGAGTGGAGAGGCCCAACCCACTGTCTCCGTTGGCCACGACGAGAGGCTCCTGAGAGTTTAGCTAACTCTAAAAAGGGGAACTAAAGGTCTGCGCGCATAAAGTCGTGTGTGTGAGTTGCACTTGCATGTGCATACCATAGCATTCTTGTATGTCATAGCATAATGATTGCATTTAACCCCTGACACCTATCGTATAAAATGGTATGGGATGTTTTATATGATAGGCCCCGCAAAACGACCCCTTGGTCTATAGGGGTAATCCCTATAAATCAACGGTTATATTTCTCATTGCTCTTACTTACTCTTCTTACTGCTTTTACTTACTTGCTACTCCTTACTGTTTACTTTTGTTACATACTTGTTTACTCATGTTTAATTATTGTGATACCCCTGATATACCTTATTATTTTATTCCTTAGGGTAGATGTCACCTGCTTGATTACGCCCTGCTTTTGGTCCTCCTTTTCACTCCTTTTCGCCCGGTGCCTAGGAGCCATGGGTAGAGGGGTGGGGGATTGTTGATTGAGTCTAGTTTGACTAACGGTCATTTGACCACCATATTTTAGATGCTCTGGATGGGAGACAGGGAATAGCCGTAGGAGACGCAACACCATCAGGGTATGGTGCAGATGTAGATGGGACAGTGTAGCTCGGGTGGACAGGCATTCAGATCCGTGAGTGGAGCCGAGTATTAGTAGTTTTACTTTTATGAGTGAATTGTAGTGAGGTTATCATGTACCGGGCTTAAGCCCGTATTCACTTTCTGGCGTTGGTACTTAGACTTTCTTCTGGTGTTGACTTGTTTTATCGCATGTTTTCCTCCTTTATACTATTGTGGACTTGGATGCTTACACTTTCATTCATTATACATTTTGTCGATGGTGATCGATTTGGCCGGTAGGATCGGCGTTTTGTAGTGATGACCTTCCCGGGTGCGAAGATGTCACCGCAAAGCGGCAGTTCTGGGCCTAAGACCCTGGTGGTTGTTGCAAAAAAATGGGGTCTTATAAGTGGTATCAGAGGGAGGTTTCGATCCTCCGACCTATGGGTTATCATGTACCGGGCTTAAGCCCGTATTCACTTTCTGGCGTTGGTACTTAGACTTTCTTCTAGTGTTGACTCCTTTTATCGCATGATTTCCTCCTTTATACTATTGTGTACTTGGATGCTTACACTTTCATTCATTATACATTCTGTCGATGGTGATCGATTTGGCCGGCAGGATCGGCATTTTGTAGTGATGACCTTCTCGGGTGCGAAGGTGTCACCGCATAGCAGCGGTTCTGGGCCTAAGACCCCGGTGGTTGTTGCAAAAAAAATGGGGTCTTACAAGTGGTATCAGAGGGAAACTTCAATCCGACAGAATGTAGTCCACAAAACATGGGACACCCCGCGCGGGCTTAGTTTGAGGACAAACTAGCAGCGGAAGCAATGGTGTGCCCATGGGAGGAATCATGTGCAATGTTCACCAGTAACAAAGAGTTTTAGGTCAATTTACTAAACTTAAGACCATCTTTTGTAGGGTGCGACGAATCCTCCCTTGCCGTAGGGGACACCTCCAGCCCCGAATATGATTCCACCCTCGCCGGCTCCGACCCCGTTGCAGCAGACGGAGCTGGGACAAACTTTGACGGCCATCTTGGATGCCTTTAGGGCATAGCAGGCTCCGTCTCCTCAGCCGAACCCCGGAGATAATTGGTTGAGTGCATTCCGGGGCCTTGCCCCACCATCTTACTTAGGGACAGAGACGGTAGTGCGCACGGAGGAGTGGTTAGACATTATGTACGAGATGTTGGTGGGAATACAGTGCCCGGTGGACCTTGCAATATCGTTGGTGGTTTCTTGTCTAGAGTCGCATGTGAAGAGGTGGTCGAAGTCGGTGATGGACACCACTTATGCAGGAGTGGAGATCGCGGACATTACTTGGGAGGAGTTTAGGGCGGCACTACTGGAGCATTTTGTGCCGCAGTCCGCAAGGGATGAATTGGAGGATAAATTCTTGCAGTTGAAGCAAGGGAACATGACGGTTCTGGAATATCACCGGGAGTTTACTCATTTGGCCCGGTTTGCGGATTCATACAAGCTGGATGACGTGGGTTACGCCAAGAGGTTCTACAAGGGCCTCCGTGATGACCTGAGGCAGGCACTCTTGTTTGTGTCTGATGGTACCATGGCCAGGATCTTGGAGATGGCCAAGAAGCTGGAGGCGGACCAGCTTACAGACCGGGGTAGGAAGAGACATGGGGATGATGCAGTGCTAGGAGGGAGAAGGGACCCGCAAAGTGGACGGTTCATGGGAGAGATAATGAATGGGGATCAACCCCGCCAGGAGGAAAGGCAGGAACTAAGGGAGCAGGTAGTGCTGGCCCCGCAACCGCTATAGATGAGGAAGGTGCCCAGGATAGGGCAGGGACCACCCACGCCATAGCGGTGCTATCACTGCCATCAGCCAGGGCACATTCGGATTAATTGCCTGACGAGGAATGGGGCCATACCTGCTGTACAGGGTGGCCCATCGGCTCACCAGATGGGAGGTCGTGGACGTGGTCGCGGACGCAGATTTCAGGGCGCTGAACACAGGCAGGATGGGGAGCAGGTCTACGCTCTGGACTTAGCGCAGCCCCGGAACCCGAACAGGGTTATTGTAGGTATAAGAGTAATTTTTAGTATTGGTAGAATAATTACACAACCTAGGTTAGAAAAATCTAGACCTAAGCTGTTTTTCCTTTAACTAATTTAGGAATAGTGATGGCGTGCGGCAAACCTGCCCGTACCCTGTTCGACACGGGGGCATCACACAACTTTGTGTCAGAGGATTTCATCAAGGATCTAGGCCAGATTCGATATTATACGGGAGATGCCAGGAGGGTGCGTCTCCCCAATGATATGGAGATCCAGTCCACAGAGAAGTGCCTCCTGACGGTTACCATAGACGGGTTAACACTCGAGGCCCTGACGATGATCATGAGAATGCCGGACTTCGACCTTGTCTTGGGGATGACATGGCTTGTCTGGAACCATGCCCAGAATGACTGCCCGGTGAGGAGGGTCGTTCTGAGACACGGCGACACTTATGCGACATTTGAAGGTACTACTCCGGTTTCCCACCGCCTCCTTTCATCTATTCAGTCCGTTAAGGCCCACCTATAGGGAGACGAGGTATATCAGGTGTTGTTTGAGATGACTAAGGAGAAGGACCTGATTGTTATCATTCTGGTGGTCTATGACTACGCCGATGTATTTCCAGAGAAGCTGCCAGGACTGCCTCCACAGATGGAGAAGGACTTTCTGATTCAGTTGGTTCCAGGGGCTAAGCCGGTATCCAAGGACCCTTACCGGATGGCCCCAAGGGAGCTGACAGAATTTCGGACACAGTTGCAGGAGTTGGTGGAAGCAGGATTCGTCAGACCGAGTTCCTCGCCATGGGGAGCTCCGGTCCTATTCGTGAAGAAGAAGGATGGCACTCTTCTCCTGTGCATCGACTATCGAGCACTGATGAGTCCGATTTATATAGGGTTTTTCGGACTCATCTGGGCTAGTTTTCACGCGTTTGCACTTCAATTTTAGTTTGTTATCGTATATATTCCATCTTATCTTTATTTCCATAGGAAGTGCACATTTATGCCCGTGGTTGTGTATTTTGTTACTTTTATTGTTTGTACTCCTTTTTGTGATTGCCTGGAATGTCTGCACAGAATAGTGATTTGTTTTTCCTATCGGTACAGGGGTCGTGTGCGTGTTCCGGGATGGTTGTGAAACAGGAATACTACGCACGATCATGGGATCTAATGCGCACGACCACTGGTCGTGCGCCCCTGATCGTGCACACTACTCTTCGTTTTCCAAAATATGCCTGGGGTAATCGCACGACCACTAGACCTAGTGCGCACGACCACCGGTCGTGCGCCACTGATCGTGTGCATTGATTCCTCTTTTCTGGAGTCCTGTATGGGGTAATCGCACAACCATTGAACTTAGTGCGCACAACTACTGGTCGTGCGCCACTGCTCGTGCGCGTTATCCCAGTTCTTCTTCCTAATCTGCCATGCCAGTGCGCATGACCACTGGACATAGTGTGCACGACCACTAGTCGTGCGCCCGTGATCGTGCGCATTGTTCAATCTGCTTTGTATAAATATTGCAGGTATCGCCCTAATTCAGAATCGCTGGTAGCTCGATATTTCTCTGCCATTTTCCTCCTTTTCCGCCTTTTCCGTCGTTCCCCTTCATCGTCCACCCTAGGGAGGTGCTCCGGGCAAGCTTTCACCTCCAAATCCAAGCCGGAGCTTGCTCTCGGCCTTCTCCTTCATCTATGAGCTTCAAGTAGGGTTTGAATCCATCGGCAACAAGCAAAGGGAAGCTTGCAACTTTCATCCACTATCGTGACACGAAGAAGACGGGCCATTGGAAGGTGGTGACAGCCCTTCTCTACCCTGGACGTAGTTGAAGACCGAGCTTGGACGCGGATTGACAACCCGACGATTCCAACCGTGAATCCTCAGCAAGACTTCAGATTCGGTCGATCTCTTGACTTGTTCTTGCTTTCTTGTTGAATATTGGTGTTTAAATCTATTTATATTGATGAAGTGCACTTTGGTTGTATGTGTTATGTGTTTCATGTCTATGTGATTCCTATTTCATTTTACTGCCTAAGTTGCTCGAGTTGTGTCATATTTCATCCACCACCATCCACCCTTGCCACACTAGCAATTGCTAGTGGCATGCGTAGCAAAGAGGTGCTTACGACCCTCATTCTGCCATTCTCATCACCTCATTCGCAAGCCTACTCGCCCATCCGCCTAGTGATTCGGTGCACAGCGGCCCGACTAGTTTTCCATCCCGCCTGACAAAGCATCGCATAGCGGCGTTGCATAGGAGTAGTTGATAGTGTTTTATTTTCTTTGTCCGCAATATCAAAACCCCCCTTAGTTAGCTCTAACCTAAGGACTTCAATCTCAAGTCCTCCTCGAAATTAACTCCACCTTACTGTGTTCCTTGAGAGATCGATACTTGGGAAAACTCGCCTATTTTATATTACTTGTGCGACCGGTTCACTGCCGTGATTTTTAGTATCAAGCACTAAACAGGCTAACCGTCCGAAATACATATCTGCTCCCAAGGATAGATGAGTTGTTCGATCAGCTGGAGGGAGCCCATTATTTCTCGAAGCTGGACTTGAGGTCAGGCTAATACCAGCTGCGGATCCAGGAGGAGGATATTTCGAAGATGGCCTTCAGTAGCAGATATGGACTGTATGAGTTCATCGTGATACCCTTCGGGCTCTCGAATGCTCCATCAGCGTTTATGAGCCTCATGAACCGGGTCTTCGAGACTTATTTGGATGTGTTTGTCATAGTATTCATAGACGATATCCTTATCTACTCTAGGACGGAGTAGGACCATGCACGACACCTGGCATTGACTTTGGAGAGATTGCGGGAGCATCGCCTCTATGCAAATTTCAGCAAGTGTCAGTTTTTGTTGAAGGAGGTGGCTTTCCTGGGCCACATTATCAGCGGAGCTGTGTTAGCGGTGGACCCTGCAAAGGTACAGGCAGTCAGGGATTGGCCACCACTGAAGACGGCCACGGACGTGCGGAGTTTCCTGGGGCTTGTCGGTTATTACAGGAAATTTGTGGAGGGGTTTTCTCGGATCACCCTGCCACTCACTTCGTTGACGAAGAAGGACATGCCCTTTGTATGGACGCCACAGTGAGAGGCAGCCTTCCAGGAGTTGAAGAACCGACTCATCTCAGCCCCTATTCTGGCCCTTCCATCTGGGAAGGAAGGATTCCAGGTGTATAACGACGCTTCATACCAGGGGATGAGAGCGGTGCTGATGCAGAATGGACACGTCATAGCATATGCCTCCCGCCAGCTGAAGACCCATGAGAAGAACTATACAGTGCATGACCTGGAGATGGGAGCAGTTGTATTCGCATTGAAGATATGGCGACACTACCTTTACGGAGTACACTGTGATATATACTCAGATCATAAGAACCTTAAGTACGTGGACACGCAGAAGGAACTGAACGTCAGGCATAGGAGGTGGGTGGAGTGTCTATCTGAGTATCAGTACGAGATGCACTACCACCCGGGGAAGGCGAACGTTGTAGCGGATGCACTGAGTAGGAGAGCTGCCATAGCGGGAGCAAAGCCTCAACTGATGTCTATGGAGCTGCTATAGAGACTAGAGGACATGCACATTACTCTGGTGTCGTATGACGACCCTGAGCTCTATGAGGAGTACTTGGCCGCGATGGGCGTCACCGATGATATCAGAGACCGAGTCAGAGAAGGACAGAGGCAGGATGCCAAGTTAGAGACCATCTTCCAAACCCTGGAGGCAGGCACTATAGGAGATTTCACACTGAGGGACGGCCTGGTGTGCTTCAAAGGACGGGTGTATATACCGGAGGGAGGCCAGATCCGGGAGGATATTATGATGGGGGCGCACTGCAGCCGGTACTCTGTGCACCCGGGGATCACAAAGATGACGGCTGATTTGAAGAAGACTATGTTCTGGCCAGGCATGAAGAAGGATGTCACTTACTTCGTGACCCATTGTGAGACATGTCAGCTAGTGAAGGCGGAGTGCAGGAACCCCGCAGGATTGTTGCAGCCACTCCCGGTGCCGGAGTGGAAGTTTGATGACGTAGCCATGGACTTCATACATGGGCTTCCCCAGTCTCGGACAGGGAACGACTCGAACTGGGTGATCATTGATCGGTTGACGAAGGTGGCTCGATTTATACCGATCAGGAAGGACGATTCAGTGGGAGTACTGGTGCGGAAGTTTGTGGAGCAGTTCATTCGCTACCATTGCGTGCCCAGATCAATAGTGTCAGATCGTGACGGGTGGTTTACATCCAGGGAGTGGCGGTCAGTTCAGGCATACTTGGGCACCCGACTGACCTTTAGTACAGCCTTCCACCCTCAGACGGGTGGGCAGACAGAGCGCACAAATCGGACATTGGAAGACCTGCTACGTCTGTGCATTCTAGACCGAGGAGAGCCATGGGAGAAAATGCTGCCACAGGTAAAGTTCTCATACAACAACAGTCATCAGGCCAGTATAGGTATGACCCCCTACGAGGCTCTATATGGACGGAGGTGCAGGACTCCCCTGTCATGGATACAAGATCAGGACCAAAAGGTCATGTGCTCGGAATTTATGGAGGACACCGAGGCCCAAGTGAGACTGATACGAGCCGGATGTTGGAGGCGCAGAGTAGACATGCCAAATATTACGACACGCGGCATCGACAGGTGGAGTTTCAGGTAGGAGACAGAGTGTTTTTTAAGATATGGCCGATGCACAGAGTCTCTCGAGTTCGTGGGCGGAGGAAGAAGCTTAGCCCGAGATACATGGGGCCTTACAGGATCCTGGAGCGGATCGGCCCCTTAGCATACAGGCTGGAGCTGCCGCCAAAGCTGGAAGGCCTGCACGATGTTTTCCATGTCTCCTCCCTCAGGAGGGCCCTATTACGTCCAGAGCAGCAGATAGACACCATGGATGGGCCAGTAGCATCTGACATGTCAGTGCACATTGAGCCGGTACGGATTGATGAATAATTTTGGTACTTCCTTCTTTACATACGATTAAGGGAATTATTTTGGATAAATTAATTAGAGGTCACATATTTTCTGAAAACTTATGGAAATTAGTATCTAGTAATATATCTTTGTTATTTAGTGATCAAAATTTTGGGGTGGCCATTACTTGAGTAGATCATATAGTTCATGTTCAAAATTGCCCATGGTCAAACATTTGGGAAAATTTAATAAATATCAAATTAATTAGAAAAATTATGATTCTCTGATTTTACACTAAACTTGTTATGATATACCTCTGGTAAATTTTATAGGAGATTTAGAAGACAATCGGGAGTACCTCCTTTATACATCTCATATAGTATAGGGTGGTCTGCATATAGTAACTACGAAAACTGAACTAGAGTGGGTAATGAATTTGAAGAGTTGAATCCTTAGTAGGTTTCTAGTTTGGGTAAATAAATGAGAGATCTGATCAAGGGTAGAAATAAATAATATTAAGTGCCTTGCGAAAGGGATCTTTGGGCGTAATCTCATCATAGTTCCTAGTGCCTTCGAGAGCCCTTCACGGGGAATACCTTGGGCAGTCCTGGTCTAACGTAAACTTTAGGAATAATTTGGGCAAGAGTAACCCTAATAATAGTTTCACCTTACACTCACACTTGTACACGTAGGGAGATGAATTGGTAGTGAAAGGATAGCGTACACCCGTGGCCTAAGGGCTTACTGGTAGAGTTAAATGGACTCGGTATTGATTAGGAAGATCGGGGAGCTGGATGCTTGGGGACTTGGAAAAAAAGGAGACTTGATAAGTCCAGGGAGCCGTGGGCTCAGGAATATGGTGAACTAGTAGGCTTGGTAGTCTAAAGAGCTGGAGGCTCGGTACTATAATTAGATACAACTATCATGGTTGCATGTGCATAACAGTGGTGGGTCCTCCGTATTGGACGATCAATCACACCGTCGTCAGTACGTTGACTCGAGAACACTAGCTGGTTTGCTAGGAATAGTACGGAAGCATACGAGAGGGGCTAGGCTGGGTAGTGTGATTACCAGCCTAGGAGTGGAGAGGCACAACCTATTGTCTCTGTTGGCCACGACGAGAGGCTCCTGAGAGTTTAGCTAACTCCAAAAAGGGGAACTAAAGGTCTGTGCGCATAGAGTCGTGTATGTGAGTTGTACTTGCATGTGCATACCATAACATACTTGTATGTCATAGCATAATCATTGTATTTAACCCCTGACACCTATCGTATAAAATGGTATGGGACGTTTTATACGATAGGCCCCGCGAAACGACTCCTTGGTCTATAGGGGCAATCCCTATAAATCAACGGTTATATTTCTCGTTGCTCTTACTTACTCTTCTTACTGCTTTTACTTACTTGCTACTCCTTACTATTTACTTTTATTACATACTTGTTTACTCATGTTTAATTATTGTGATGCCCCTGCTATACCTTATTATTTTATTCCTTAGGGTAGATGTCACCTGCTTGATTACACCCTGCTTTTGGTCCTCCTTTTCACTCATTTCTGCCCGGTGCCTAGGAGCCACGGGTAGAGGGGTGGGGGTGTTGGAACACCCTATTACTGATTTGGGCAAGGATCACTATGTCCTTAGGAAAATTGTTTTGACCTCCTTGTATAGTTTTTAAGGTCAATTAGATTGAGTCTAAGGGTTAGAATTTAGGCCTGAAAGCTGCCCCCAAGACCCTCAGATCAGATATTCAAATTCAGGAGACTAAGTCATTTTCGTCGAGCTTAGGTCGACAATCGTCGAACTCAGTTCGACTATCTCTGAGCTCAGTTCAACGAGTCGTCGAACTCCGTTCGACGATCTTCGAGCTTAGATCGACGTTTTTGTCTCTAGCAGTTTTCCCAGTCTCTGAGCTCAGGTTGACGATAGTTGAGCACAGATCGACGATTTCTGTTTCCAGTCTAGTTCCAGTCTCTGAGCTCAGGTCGACGATAGTTAAGCTCAGGTCGACGATTTTCTGGAGAGATCGACGATTCTCAAGATTCAAATTCAGATAGTTATGGAATTCTATCTTATTTATTCCCAGCATTTATTTCAAGGATCTTGTAGCCGTTTCAATTAATCTGGAGCAAGTTTCAAGGGAGATTTAAAGGAATATTTTCTAGGACTTTCCTCCAGAGATAAAATTCATTTAAGGAAGTCATTAATGAGTGGCTAACGGCTATCTTGGAGACAGAGAATCAATTCATTCTTTTCAGATCTAAGGAATAAAAGAGGATTTCATTCTGCTACTCCTAACAGTCACAAACAGTTACACACAGAAAGAGAACAGTCACAAACAGTTACACACAGAAAGAGAACAGTCACAGACAGACACACAGACAGAATTCATTCAGAACACACACCACTGAAGGAGATCAATATACAAAAAAGAAGATTTTCTAGATCTCCTTTGACTCATGTGTTCAGAGGCTTCATCCATCAAGACTCCAGACACTACACATTTCAGCAACTGCTTGAATCATCCTTTGCTGGAGATCTTATCTACTGAAGGCCTATCACCCTATTGCAAAGCTTCTTTTCCTGAACAACTTCCAGATCTCAGGGGGAGCTTTGACAATATCATCACTAGTCTTCTCTCTGATTATTGACAGAGAAGAACATCTCACCTCTTTCTTTTTCTGCTGTAAAAGGGTTTCTCAAAACTCCCTTCAAAAGTTTTGTGTTGGTTTCTGAGACCTTGTCAAAACTCAGTGGTGGCAAGACACCTGATCAAAAAATCTAGTTTGGTTTTTGAGCACCTTATCAAAAGCTCATTGGTTTCCAGGACACCTAATCAACTCATCCTGTAGTGGATTCCTACCTAGGGTGGTAGAAGAGTGGATGTACCCAGACTGATTGGGGAACCACTATAGCTCCTTGTGTCTTCTGGTTGTTATATTTTGTTTGCTGTGTGTTGTGTTTTTATTTCTTGCTTTCATAATTTTTATTTACTGCAAGCACCTTACACATATATTTAAATTAAGTCTTCCACTGCAAAATAATTTTTAACTTGAAAATTATTTTAATATACTCTATTCACCCCCTCCCCTCCTCTAGAGTTAAGGTAGATCTTATCCCCACTTTCAGGGTGATTGTTGACTGAGTCTAGTTTGACTTACGGTCGTTTGACCACCATATTTTAGGTGCTTCGGATGGGAGACAGGGAACAGCCTCAGGAGATGCAACACCAGCAGGGTACGGTGCAGATGGAGATGGGCCAGTGTAGCTCAGGTGGATAGGCATCCAGATCCGTGAGTAGAGCCGAGTATTAGTAGTTTTACTTTTATGAGTGAATTGTAGTGAGGTTATCATGTACCGGGCTTAAGCCCGTATTCACTTTCTGGCGTTGGTACTTAGACTTTCTTCTGGTGTTGGCTTGTTTTATCGCATGATTTCCTCCTTTATACTATTGTGGACTTGGATGCTTACACTTTCATTCATTATACATTCTGTCGATGGTGATCGATTTGGCCGGTAGGATCGGCATTTTGTAGTGATGACCTTCCGGGTGCGAAGGTGTCACTGTAAAGCAGCGGTTCTGGGCGTAAGACCCCGGTGGTTGTTGCAAAAAAATGGGGTCTTACATCTTCTCCGATCACAAGAATTTGAAATATGTGGACACACAGAGGGAACTCAACATCAGACAGAGACGTTGGGTGGACTTTCTATCGGATTTCCAGTACACCATGCACTACCATCCCGGGAAGGCGAACGTGGTGGCAGATGCTCTGAGCCGGAGAGGAGATACCTCGGGGAAGGGACCACAATTGATGTTCATGGAGCTAGTCTGGTCTTTCAGAGACATACAGATATTCCTAGTGTCCGAGAATGATCCAGAGTTGTACATGGAGTATCTAGCATCAATGGTTGGCATAGATGATATTTGGGACCACATCCGGGATGGACAGAAGACAGATGCATGGGCAAAACCGATATTCCAAGCCTTAGAGGAGGGTTCGACGGGAGATTATTCACTGAGAGATGGATTGCTATATTTTAGAGGCAGGGTCTACATACCTGCAGGAGGTCAGATTCGGGAGGACATCATGGCGGAAGCACATTGTAGCAGATATTCTATACACCCGGGGATCACCAAGATGATGGCAGACTTGAAGAAGACGATGTTCTGGCCAAGGATGAAGAAGGACATTACATACTTCGTGACTCATTGCGAGGTATGTCAGCTAGTGAAGGCGGAGTGCAGAAACCCCACAGGATTACTATAGCCACTTCCAGTGCCGGAGTGGAAATTTGAGGACATCGTGATGGATTTCATTCTTGGCCTTACCCGATCACAGACGGGAAATGATTCGATTTGGATCATCGTCGATCGGCTGACGAAGGTGGCCAGATTCATTCTAATTAGAAAAGATGACTCGGTTGGGGGTACTAATGCGGAGATTCGTAGAGCAGTTCATTCGATACCATGGGGTGCCCAGGACGATCGTGTCAGATCGGGATGGTCGGTTCACATCCAGGGAGTGGAGATCCGTGCAAGTTTACTTAGGCATGCGGCTGACCTTCAGCACAACATTTCATCCCCAGATGGATGGGTAGACAGAGCGCACCAACTGGACATTGGAGGACCTCCTAAGGCTATGCATTCTGGATCGAAACGAACCTTGGGAGAGGCTTTTACCACTGGTCGAGTTTTCCTATAACAATAGCTACCAGTCCAGCATAGGTATGGCTCCTTATGAAGCCTTGTACGGAAGGAGATGTAGGACTCCACTTTCATGGATTTAGGATGAGGATCCGAAGGCTTTGGGATCGGATTTTGTCGAAGACACCGAAGCTCAGGTGAGACTGATACGGGACAGAATGCTGGAAGCGCAGAGCCGACATGCTAAGTATTACGATGCCCGACATCGTCAGGTAGCGTTTCAGGTGGGAGACTGGGTTTTCTTGAAGATCCGGCTCATGCACAGAGTTTCACGGGTGCGTGGTCGGAAGAAGAAGCTCAGCCCTACGTATATGGGCCCTTATAGGATCCTGGAGCGGATCAGGCCCCTAGCTTATAGGCTGGAGTTGCCATAGGAACTGACATGTTTACACGACGTGTTCCATATATCTTCGCTTAGGAGGGCTCTACTACGCCTGGAGCAGCAGATTTCGACCACAGATGGACCGGTAGCTTCAGACCAGTCAGTTCACTTGGAGCCAGTTCGGATCGATGACAGAGGAGTACGGATCTTGTAACGCCCCGAAACTCAAAAGAGCAACGGGTGACAATCTGTACCAAATTTGGAATTTGGCAGGGGTACACGGCCTGGGATACGGGCGTGTCCCAGGGCGTGTCGGGGTAGTTCAGGATTCTGGCAAAAACAATCAGGCAGAAAACTGGGTTCGACGATCGTCGAGCAGTGCTCGACGATCTGGTCAAAATGCTGCGGTGGACGATCGGGCCAAGTGTTCGTCGAACAGGCAATTTTATGGGTTCGATGATTTTGGCGCGTTCGACGTTTGGCTAGAGTTTGCGTTCGACGATTTTGGCGCGTTCGACGATTTGGCCAGAGAAGCCCCGTTCGACGATTCTAGTAGCGGTCGACGATCTTGGTTCGACGATCGTCGAGCGCGTGGCTTTGTGGCGTGATTAGCTCTGTCGACACGGAATGTCGACACACGGGATTGGCGGGAGTTGACTAAATATCCTGACACCATTTATTGGCCCCGGACGTGTCTTGCTCCGGATTGGTGAACCATGCGGTGTTTAACCCCATTCGTCCAGGTCAGACCTAGATCTTATCTGTGCATTCCTTCTCTGTGGATCTGACGGCTGTGGTTATTCCCGAAAGGGTTATACCCGATAGAATGGATTCAGAACAATTATTTTCCTGTTGTGAGTTCTCTGTCTAAATCCTAGAGAGAATGGAGGGCAAAGGAGGAAGAAAGAGCTTAGATCCAGTCGTTGGAGGAGTTTTAGTACTACAAATCGCGAGCCGACTTTGGATCTACGAAGGCAAAGAGAGTGCGGTGCTTTTCATCCGCGTACATTTCCATGGTGCCGAGGAAGAACGCTAGGGTAACGATCCTCTACTTGAGCATGTGAAGCTCTCCTTCTTTTGCATAGGAAGCCCGCTCTCGCGAGTTTGCGGTGAGTTTGAGGCATTCCTTCGGGTAGACATGAATAGTCCCCGTTGTGTAGAGTCCGTAAACGAGAATGGACATAGGCATGATGTGTGAAGCGTACCCGGACATGTTGGTCTGGATCGGTGATGTTGCTTTGCATAAATGCCGGAGAAGACTCCGTGCGAATGTTTGTTTTTCGGGTTTTCTACGTGGTAGATTGCAACAGGGAGCCTTGGGGATTAACCCTAAGGTGCACCCGAAAAACTGGGCGGATGCGAGATCTTGCCAACTTGGTGGCCTGGGAGCCAACTTGAACATAACTGGGTTATGTGAAATGTGATGGAAATGGTACTCGGGAGAAGTTTGACCCGCGCATATGACTTAAATTGTCGTTGCGATGTGACCACGGGTTAGATGGAATCGTACCCGCTTTATGTCGTTCGGTTAGAGCCGTTGGCATAGATGAGGGTCTTCGGCGGTCGATGGCTTAATTTGACGTGTCCCATGCCAGGAAGACAAATTGCTCATAGTTTGGCCGTCAAAGTGGCGGTGGTATGATCAGAATGTCGATGGCTTAAATTGACGTGACATTTGCCGGTTCACCGAGAATGTGCCCTGAGTGCACGGGTTGTGTGGCCGTGTGATCCTATACATGTGTTGGGTATTGTATCCACGATTACCTAGATTTGAGGAAGCCCCCTGTCAAGCTAAGATGAATTCACAATGTATTTGATGAAATATTTCAAGTTGTACTTGCAGTTTCTCCACGCTAAGTGCACACCAATGTCAGGGTGCAGTAGGTCAATATACACGGGTCTGCACGACGTAATCCCTCGTTGAGCAGATCAGTGTGTTGGCCTATGTGTACTCTCTCTATTGGAGTGCACTTACTTTCAAGTACAGGACCGCTCATATGCAAGAGAAGACAAGGAGCATGGAGGATCAAGGAGCAGCTCCTAGGTGGAAGACGAAAAATCGTCCAAGGCAAATTCGACGAGAATCACCAAGTGATTCTCGCCGAATCGGCGAGAATCACTTGGTGATTCTCGCCGAATCGACGAGAATCATCAGTGATTCTCGCCGACTCCTTCTGGCCATCTCAATATGGTGCCAAGCAAGATTCGGCGAGAATCACTTGTAATTCCCGCCGAACCAGTGGTCATGCAGCCCATGAATACCAAGACCAATTCGTTGAGAATCGGCAAGTGATTCGACGAGAATCACAAACGATTCTCGACGAATCGTCGAGAATCACTTGGTGATTCTCGCCGATTCGTCGAGAATCGTCTGCGATTCTCGCCGATTTTTACTTGGCGTTTTCTCAGATTGCTGCTGGACCGGATTCTGCTTCTGGACTTATTTGAACCGGATTTTGGGGATTCCTTTTGTGGGTCCCACAAACGGTCATATTTGAGAATACTACAGTATAAATACATGAGTATTTTTGAACAGTAAAGGACGGATAAGAGAAAAAGAAAAACGAGCGGCGACGTAACCCTAAATCCGCGAACTCGCTCCGCTCCGCCGCCGCCGCTCGCGTCAAGTGGTCGCCGCTGCTGATCGCTCATCTTCCCGATCTCCGGTGACAGAAGCTTAGCAAGGCTTGTGTCTCACGCGTCTATCCGGAGATCTCTTGTCTCTCGATTCGTTGACCGGGAAAAACTCCCCCGTCCGAATCGATTGAGACGACTGATCCTAGAGTGACCGTTGGTAGACCTAGCTTGCTTCGCTATGAAGTGTAGATCTCCAAGTTCTGCAGCCACTCTTCATCGTAGCCGCCAATCCCGAAGCTAGCCGCCGCTCGTGTGCCGCCGCCGGTTCCGGGGAGATCTTCTCCAAGAGAGACCAAGGTCGTAGACTCTTCATCGACTTCAAGAACACGTCGTCGAACAAAGAGGAACACCGAAGTCTCCAAAAGAAGTTTGTATTTCATATACATTCCATATTTACTTGTGTTGTAAAGGAACTTTTGTTCCGTGGTGTAAGGGTTGGGGCAACCCGATTTGTGGGAGTGTTGACTCTCACGTGTGGAAGGGCTCCTTCCGTTAGTGAGGGGATTGGATTTCAATCCCGTTGGAGAAGTGACCGAGTCGTCCTTTGTTGGGGAGATAGGTCGAAGGGGGAAAGTGGATGTACCCAAGTCGGGGAACCACTATAAATTTGCTGTGTATTCTGTGTTCTGTGTTTGTTGCTTTTATTGTGCAGGTACATCTGTGAATTCCGCAAAAGAACCATACGTCACCTATTCCCCCCCCCCCATAGGTGTACATAGCCGACACTAGGTGGACTTTCAAGTGGTATCAGAGGGAGGTTCCTCAACAAAAAGGCTAACACCTTGAGGTGAATCCTGCCACCAGTGTCAGAAGCATGGATCTGGATTATGACGTATTGCCACTCAAACTCCCTACATGCACAAAGGATTATTATCCTATCTGGAGGATGAGAGTGTTATTTCACCTGGATGCCATCGATCCACGAGCTTCCCTCATCCTGGAAGAGGGTCCATTTATCCCTTTGAAGACCACCGACTCGGGGATCCAAGTGCCCATGTGCAGTGCTGAGATGACAGAGATGGAACTCTCATTTTTCCAACTGGACCAGAGGATTCGACAAATTATCATGGATGTCTGGTCTGGAGCCTCTCGCTCCAGGTTGGAAAAATGTAAAACAGCTAAATCTCTGTGGATGATGATCTCAGAGCTGATGGGGGGGTCAGAGAATGCTGAAATATGCTGCCAATCAGAGGATGAAGCGTATGTGGGGGTCCTCACTTCTGAAGATGACTGCAAGGATCCTTCGGATTGCATCAGAGCTCCAGTATCCTTGTCAGAGACTGAAGAAGATAGTGAGGAAAGCAGCTCCGACGAGGACGAAACATTGGTCACTGATTCTAATGACAATAACCCAGATGAGCAGGTATCATCTTCATCCTGTCCCACATCTTTTGACTTTTCTGAAGACAGAAACTGCTCTCCTCCAGAAAATACTGATTCCCTGAAGAGAGCCCTTCAGGAAAGCAATCTACTTGCTGAGGAGCAAGCTCGAGAGATTGCTCAACTGAAGATCTTATTGGTTCTCCAATTGGCGTCCAACAAGGTCAAGGACTCTAAGATCTCAGCTCTAGAGAATAGTCTAGAAAATGAGAAACGTATAGTATCCAACTTCTCCAAAGTTGATGCTATAAAGAGAAAACAAGAAACCGGGTGGATCTCCCGGATTATCCAGGGATGGAGAAATGGGGAAACGGTGTTCCGACCTCCCACTCCAAGCGGGAAGGCAACTCATCATGCCTTCAGGTATGACCACAGGAATAATCGTGGTCACTGTAAGGGTGAGTTGTCCCCATGTGGAAATGTCCATAGTGCAAGAGGCATCATGGCCACCCATGAAGAAATACCTAAGGCTCATTCTGAGCCCTTTGTATTCACGGTCACTGCCACAACAAAGTGTGGATCTGCAGGTCCTGGTTCACAGAAGAATTCTCTCCATTCGAGGACACGGGATAGGGAGAATAGAAGTCATGATGTCAGGCGTCATGGAGCCTCAGCAAGGAAGATGCCTGAAAGAATGGCACCACCTTCTCGGCCTCATAACGCTCACATCATGCATTCGTTACACCCTTCATCATGCCTCGATGGAAGAGGAATTTGTGCAACAAGAACATGCCCTATCCCTTTGAGACCTAGGACCGTGACTACATCAGTCACTAGATCAGGTCAAAAACGGCGATACAACATTCACTCTTGTTGGTGCTGCGGCAAAGTGGGACACTTTGCCATTGACTGTTGGCACAACCTCTCTGTGCCCACAGCAAGGGCTTCTCCACATTATAGGGACAGAGGCAGTCTTCCAGACAGGTTTTCTCAAGGAAGGCAGTTGCATGTTCATGCTAATAGAAACCTAGGACCCAATATGATTTGGGTTCCTAAGGTCACGTAATTCTGTTTTGCAGGGTAGTCTAGGTCCCCGTGAATACTTGGGAACTAGACAGTACGTGGCTCAAGGCTAGCTTGGATCAAGCGTCTGCAATAACAGACGTGCTACCTGTTGAGCATAATCACTTTAAGCTACTGATATGTACTACCTATGGGACTAAGACGATGACTCTCCATATCCCAGGTAATTTTGATCAGTTCAAGGACTTGTGTCATGATGCATCCTCATTCAAAGTAAATGTATATATATTGTTATCCTTGTGTATAAGTATACGTATGCTCATCATATATATGTACACCTTTAAGGAAAGATTACCTCGAGGCATGCAAATCATTACACATCAATATAAAGTTAACCAAGATATGTCGTTGCGAATTTCGACAAATCACAATTGACATCACAAAGTGTCAGGAGAAGCGTCATTCAAATCCAAATAGATTGTCATTATAATAAATATGTATTCCTTAATCTTGTGTTAACTTGACACTCGAAGAATGTGAAAATTGTGCAATGCTTCCCAAAGGTTCAAGACAAACATCAATATATATATTCCAAATCCCGCCGACCCATTTTATATCTCGCCGATTCGACAAACGGTATTAGAAACCAAATTAGACAAATCTCGCCGAATCCCGTCCAAGAAACTCGCAGACCGCTCGGCTTCCCCCGAATCCCGACGACCCCTATAAATCCCGCCGAAAGAATCTCCGCCGGTTCACCTTCCTCACGACTCGCGCAGGAGACCTCTGGACGACCCTCGCCTTCCTCGCGCAAGTGCTCTTCCGCGAACTCGCCGACACCCGCAGCCCTTGGTATCACGCTCTCGTCGACGCCGTCGAATAGCTGCTGTGTGTGACCTTCTTCCGCAAACTCGCGCAGGAGACCTCTCCCCGTGAGATTCTAACAAGGGCGCACCCCACGGGATACCACCGAAGCTCTTCCTGAAGCTCACCAACTCTCTTCCACCGAGGCCCTTAGGTAACCTCCTCCTTACTGGCTCCAAGGCCGAACCCCATGTGATGCTTTCGTTTTGAATGAACACTAATGCTTGGAGTCGGGCTTCTTTCTAGATCCTCAATGGCCCCAAGGACGACCGCAGGTTTGATTTCTGGTTGCGAACTGGTTCGCACTGGTTTTTCTCATGCCTCGGACGAGTTCCGAAACATCGTTCTCATGTTGGAAGAAGCCGGGCTAACCTTCATATTGGAGCACCCTTGCAAAGTCTTAGATAAAGAAGTGCTGGAGTTCTTTTCTACAGCAAGGCTTCGAAACCGAGACTCCATCATCAAGAGCAAGGTGGCGGGGACTAAAGTAAAGATGTCTGCCAGTAAGCTATCACGCTACCTGCAGCTCTCAAGTGCGGAGCAGGAAGACTATTTGGAGGACGAGGACAAAACCAGAACCCTCCTGTTCTGCGGTCTACCCAGAGGCACACGATCAGTAAAACGAAAAGAGATGAATGAAGAAGGGAAGCTCCTATCCGACATCATAGGAAAAGTACTCATCTGTAAGCCAGGCTCCCATGATCATATCTCCGGAGATATGTTCAAAATTCTCATAGCCGTGGTCTGCAGAAAGAGGTTCAACTGGGGAGAGTTGATGTTTCAAAAGATCAAGGACACTCTGGGCACTCCGAGCTTCGGCCGCATCATCAGTCTATATCTCAACCAGCTCAACGGAGATAAATTCGACATGAGCAAAGGAGTTCCTCTACATTACTTGAAAAAGATGGATGCCACTGTATTTGATCGATGGGAGCGGCGCATCGGACAGCCTGCTGTAGAAGAGCATGAGGAAGTATCTCCCGCAGCCTCCCCCCGTGAAATTCCTGATACTGTGATTGCAGGAATCGAGGGGGAGTCTCTACCCACTCATTTGGATATGATATCTGAAATCGCCCAGGTGGCAAGAGATGCGGTGGCAGAAGTTCATGCAGAAGGTGAACCTGGGTTGGAGGATGAGGAGGTCCTGAACAGAAACACCCTCGGAACTGAAGCTGAAACACTGGACTCTGCTGATCAAGAAGTGGAAGAAGATGCTGATATGGATGAGTTTTTGGATGAGGACAGAAAGGACGAGGTCAGTGAGGGCCATGAAGTGGTTGAATCTCCAGATACTGATGAACCTCCTACTGCTAAGCCTGCACCAGTGGAGGGGGAGGTAAATGAGGCCACCAACATTCCTCCCATAGAGGCTGTGATTGTATCCAGCTATACTGATGCTTCTGCGGCCGAGCCAGAACAAGGCCAAGAAGTGCCTCCGGGTATTCCACTACGAGATGACCTAGCCATTCACACTGTACATATAATTCAGGGCATCGTGAATGAGCTTAAAACCTCTTTTGATAAAACTCAGAAAACAATACTGCAAGAGATTAAGACTTCTGAAGATCTCATGCTGAAGAATATGGTGGCAATCAACCACAAACTGGATATGATGGAGAAGAAGTTTGAAGAAAAGTATACTGCGGCCGGCGAAGCTGTCACACTGTTAATGGCCGGCTTGAAAAAGACTACTGACACTCTGGCTGTTGTCAATCAGAACACACACGTTGTGGCCAACAATATTCAGAAATTTGATGGCAACATGGTCACTTTAAATGCAAATCAGCAGGCCCTAGTCACTGAATTCAGCAAGACAACTAAGCACATTGATGACTCCTTGCACTCATATGCCAATTGCATAGCTGAAGAAGCCAAAAAGGGGGAGAAGGAGTATATCGCTAAGATGGCTGAGCTCCAGAAAAGCATGGATGCAAACTTTGTGAAATCAAGCAACTACGTCTATGAGAGTTGCTGGTGGATGCTACAACAGGCACTGGGCACGTTAGGAGTCGTCCTACCTGACCAACCTGCCGGTGCTCAGGCTCCTGAGACTTCTACGGCTGCCGAGGAAGTACATATTGCTGAGAATGTAAGTACAAGTGCTGCTGATATTTTCACTGATGAAGCTGACGCTAGGGCCATCTCCAAATCGAAGCTGAGAAGCATGTTTGACCAGGAGGCCTTAGCTAAAGCAAGGGGAAAGAGGAAAATTCAGGAAGGGACATCAAAGGAGACACCAACTCAAAAGAGGATCAGACTAAGTGAGGAGGAGGTAAGAAACGAAAGGTGGAGCCCAGTCTCAAGGAGCATCATCCTAGACACCTTCCTGCTGCAAGAAAGAGGAGAGATAAATCGAAATGAAGCATATAGTCAGTATGAATGGGAGACGCACAAAGCATTTGAAGCGAAACGCAACATTTTCTTCAGAAACAACAAGGATCCAGACAAAGTTGCTCCTCCTAGGTACTATCCGAAGCCCAAGGAATACATGGAAAGGCAGAGCAAAAAGTACTTGGCGCAAACTCTTAAGGGTGACGGAGCTAAGGACAAATAGTCACTATCTTATAGCTGGTCACGGTGTATTAAGAACATTTAACAATTATTACTGTCGTGTGAACAATTCTGACTTATATGTGAATATATTTCTCTTGGTATATATATATATATATTCTTGAATGTGTGAATGACTCAAGTCCTGTTCTGATTGCATTTATTACCTTGTGTTGCATAATTAATTTTTAAATGCTATAATTATTATTTGATAGGTGTTATTCATCTTAGCTAGTAGGGTTTTGGCTTCGTCAAATAGGGGGAGATTGTTGGGTATTGTATCCACGATTACCTAGATTTGAGGAAGCCCCCTGTCAAGCTAAGATGAATTCACAATGTATTTGATGAAACATTTCAAGTTGTACTTGCAGTTTCTCCACGCTAAGTGCACACCAATGTCAGGGTGTAGTAGGTCAATATACACGGGTCTGCACGACGTAATCCCTCGTTGAGCAGATCAGTGTGTTGGCCTATGTGTACTCTCTCTATTGGAGTGCACTTACTTTCAAGTACAGGACCGCTCATATGCAAGAGAAGACAAGGAGCATGGAGGATCAAGGAGCAGCTCCTAGGTGGAAGACGAAAAATCGTCCAAGGCAAATTCGACGAGAATCACCAAGTGATTCTCGCCGAATCGGCGAGAATCACTTGGTGATTCTCGTCGAATCGACGAGAATCATCAGTGATTCTCGCCGACTCCTTCTGGCCATCTCAATATGGTGCCAAGCAAGATTCGGCGAGAATCACTTGTAATTCCCGCCGAACCAGTGGTCATGCAGCCCATGAATACCAAGACCAATTCGTTGAGAATCGGCAAGTGATTCGACGAGAATCACAAACGATTCTCGACGAATCGTCGAGAATCACTTGGTGATTCTCGCCGATTCGTCGAGAATCGTCTGCGATTCTCGCCGATTTTTACTTGGCGTTTTCTCAGATTGCTGCTGGACCGGATTCTGCTTCTGGACTTATTTGAACCGGATTTTGGGGATTCCTTTTGTGGGTCCCACAAACGGTCATATTTGAGAATACTACAGTATAAATACATGAGTATTTTTGAACAGTAAAGGACGGATAAGAGAAAAAGAAAAACAAGCGGCGACGTAACCCTAAATCCGCGAACTCGCTCCGCTCCGCCGCCGCCGCTCGCGTCAAGTGGTCGCCGCTGCTGATCGCTCATCTTCCCGATCTCCGGTGACAGAAGCTTAGCAAGGCTTGTGTCTCACGCGTCTATCCGGAGATCTCTTGTCTCTCGATTCGTTGACCGGGAAAAACTCCCCCGTCCGAATCGATTGAGACGACTGATCCTAGAGTGACCGTTGGTAGACCTAGCTTGCTTCGCTACGAAGTGTAGATCTCCAAGTTCTGCAGCCACTCTTCATCGTAGCCGCCAATCCCGAAGCTAGCCGCCGCTCGTGTGCCGCCGCCGGTTCCGGGGAGATCTTCTCCAAGAGAGACCAAGGTCGTAGACTCTTCATCGACTTCAAGAACACGTCGTCGAACAAAGAGGAACACCGAAGTCTCCAAAAGAAGTTTGTATTTCATATACATTCCATATTTACTTGTGTTGTAAAGGAACTTTTGTTCCGTGGTGTAAGGGTTGGGGCAACCCGATTTGTGGGAGTGTTGACTCTCACGTGTGGAAGGGCTCCTTCCGTTAGTGAGGGGATTGGATTTCAATCCCGTTGGAGAAGTGACCGAGTCGTCCCTTGTTGGGGAGATAGGTCGAAGGGGAAAGTGGATGTACCCAAGTCGGGGAACCACTATAAATTTGCTGTGTATTCTGTGTTCTGTGTTTGTTGCTTTTATTGTGCAGGTACATCTGTGAATTCCGCAAAAGAACCATACGTCACCTATTCCCCCCCCCCCCCATAGGTGTACATAGCCGACACTAGGTGGACTTTCAACATGTGATGAAATGTATATTTATACACTGCTTGGTTATGTTAATAAGTGCAGGGAAGGAGCATCGCCGCCCCGAATTGGGGGCGGGATCGTTATAATTTGGTCAGCATTGCTGACCGTTGCTTTTGTTTGCCACCGCGCGGTGGATTGTGCTTACAGGTGTTGCTGGACCAAACGGTCAATAACGTGCTAAAGCCCAAATTACGAAGCCGGCCCTCGAAGGCCTAATCGAAGTGTTTACTTGCTTTTATTCATGTATCACCGGCCTGTGTGCCGTGGTATGGAAAACATGTAATAAGAGTAAACCATTTGTAAGGCCTTAAGGCCAGTACTTGTGTATGTACTTCCTTTCTATTTGGCTTGTTAGTGGGCATTCATGCTTTTGTGTTGGGTTCTTTTAATTGCAACTTTTAAAACTGCTTCCGCTAGAATGATCTGTGTAGGACGTTATGATTGGTTGGATGGTTTCCATTGAGTAACCACCCGATCTGTCTGTGGTATTTGGCGTCGGGCCCCGACCCGACCTACTGCTATATGCTATGCGACGGATAGGGGGTGTTATAATTTGGTATCAGACTACTGCTTTCGGTCAGGCTTAAAATGAATTCGTGGGCGAATTCGTTTTAAGGGATGGTGAGCACATGTGTGTGCGTCATCGTTATAACAGTAAAAGAACCCATGAATGTCCACTTAGGAATGAAAATACACGTGTTTGGGGAACCTGCGTGTTCCTATAATTGTTGTTTGCAATTTTATTTGGTCACTTAACGGTGTTTTGTACCACTATATGTGACCAGAAGCGGTGCTGGGCCGTCGGAACATCGAGTTTCTGAGGCTAGCAGTGCACCAAATGATGCTCCTACAAAACCTCCGTCGGCTGAGACCATACGATTGGTGGCCGAAGCAGTGTTGGCCATGATTAATACGCATCCTGCAAGGCAAATGCAGCAACCCGCTCCTGTGATGGAGCAGGTACCTCTTCCAGAGGTTGAGTCGAGGAGAGTGGAATAAGTAATCGTGGAGCCGGTGGTGCCGAGGAGGGAAACCGAGAGACTGCTCAAAAATGTCATGAGCTTTAATCCTCCGCTACTCTCGGGGCTGGGAACCTCATCTCAAGCTGAAGACTGGCTCTCCTGTGTGAAGAGAGTCTTGACAGCGACGGAGACGGAGGAGTGGCAAATGACCACCATTGCTACGTTCCTTCTGGACGGTGAAGCGAGATTGTGGTGGGAAGGATTGGAGCTGCATATGTTGAGAGGTAGGAAACTTATAGATGTCTCGATGGAGGAGTTCTCGAGACTGTTCTTGGCTAGATACCTCCCTTCGGTGCAGAGGATAGCGTTGGAGAACGAGTTCCTGAAGTTGGTTCAAGGAGACAGCAGCATGGATGAATATCTCCACGAGTTCACTCGATTGAGTCGATATGCTAGCTCCACCATCATGGATGAGGAGCGCAAGACGAATCGATTCTACGAAGGGTTGAGAGATGAGTTGAGGCTACTACTCTCGGGGCCGATGACGCAGAGTTTCTTAACCTTGGTCAACACGGCCCGGTCCTTGGAGAAGGACATGAAGAATGTTCAAGCGAAGAAGAGCGTTGGTGATAAGAGGTCGGAGTTCAAAGTGCCGAACTCCTCAAAGTCTGTGTTCCGGAAGTGGAACAAGAAATCTAGGACTTTGGGTCCAGCCGCCTCTGCTGGTGCTTCTAGGGCGACTACGGGTCGGACCCCGGGTGCATGCTTTACTTGCAGGAAGCCGGGGCATTTTGCCCGTGACTATTGGAGCGGACGTCCCAAGTCCGAAAGGAAGCCGGGAGCAACTTATGAAGAGAAGGGCAAGGCGGTGGAGTCAACCACGTCCCATTATGCTCCGGCCCAACCAAGGGTGTATAATCTTGGCCAACAGGAGGCCATCAAACAGGGGGATGTGGTGACAGGTACGGTTTAATTTATAGCAAGTTAACCTTTTAAATACTTATTATGTGCTTGTTACCTTACCACTGCTTGTTTAGGATTTGTTTTGATTTGTGAAAATCCTGCAAGAGCACTCTTTGATACAGGAGCTTCACACTCCTTCTTGTCCGAAGGATTTATATCACGCATTGGAGTACCTTCTTCGATGGCGAAGGACACGTTGGATGTGTTGTTGCCCAATGGGTGTTCGATGCGCGCGGATAGAATCTGTGGCATGAAGATTCGAATTGGAAGCCAGGCGTTCCATTTGCAAGTGTTGTTATTACTGCTAGTGGAATTCGACGTTATATTTGGCATTGACTGTCTCTCGGAGCAGCGAGCCTATATTGATTGCGGTAGCAAGGAAGTCAAGTTGGGAGCAAGTCGTGAGACGACTTTTACGGGCTTAAAAGGGTCGAGCAAGACGTTGATGTCTGCTCTTCAGGTAGTGAAGGCGGTTCATGCTGGTGCAGAGCTGTTCTTTACTTTAGTGGAGGTTGCAAAGCCTAAGCCCGCATTGGATTGTATTTCAGTGGTATCGGAGTACCCTGATGTGTTCCCTAGCGATCTTCCTGGAGCCCCGCCGCAATGGGAGATAGATTTTACGATAGAGCTCGTACCAGGTGCAAAGCCTGTGTCACGCTCTCCATGTCGGCTAGCGCCTAAGGAAATGGCGGAGCTGAAGGTTTAACTACAAGAGTTGTTGGAGCAAGGGTTTGTGCGCCCAAGTTCTTCTCCTTGGAGCGTGCCGGTCCTCTTTGTTAAGAAGAAGGACGGAAGCTTGAGGCTATGTATTGAATACCGGGGGCTCAACAAGTTGATGGAAAAGAACAAGTATCTGATCCCCCGAATCGATGATCTTTTTGATCAGTTGGTCGGGTCGACGGTGCACTCAAAGTTGGATCTCAAGTCCGGGTACTATCAGCTGCGAATAAGGGAGAGTGATATCCCGAAGACAGCGTTCAGAATGAGATACGGGAATTACGAGTTTACAGTCATGCCGTTTGAGCTGACTAATGCGCCATCAGTATTCATGGATTTGATGAACAGGACCTTCAGGGAGTACTTGGACCATTTTGTGATCGTCTTCATCGACGATATTTTGGTGTACTCGCAGAGTGAGGAAGATCACTTCATGCATCTTCATTTGGTTTTGGAGACGCTAAGAAGAAATCAATTGTACGCAAAGTTCTCGAAGTGTGAGTTTTGGTTGTCCTCAGTGGCGTTCCTCGGTCATATAGTGAGTGGAGAAGTATTGCAATGGATCCGGCAAAGATTGTTGCGATACGGGAGTGGCCTGAGCTTTCTACAGTAGCGGAAGTCCGGAGCTTTCTGGGGCTTGCCGGCTATTATAGGCGCTTCGTAGAGAACTTCTCGTGGATAGCGTTACCTCTCACTACTTTGATGAGGAAGGAGCAGAAGTTCGTTTGGACGCCGGAGTGTGCGCGAGCTTTTGAGGAGTTGAAATGTCGGTTGACCACGGCACCTGTGTTGAGTTCATCGAGTGGGACCGAAGGTTATGAGATTTATAGTGATGCTTCGGGCAGTGGTTTGGGTTGCGTGCTACTGCAACATGGAAGTGTGATACCTTATGGCTCGAGACAGCTGAAAGCGTACGAGAGGAATTATCCGGTCCATGACTTGGAGTTAGAGGCCGTGATTTTTGCCTTGAAGCTGTGGAGATATTATTTGTACGGTGTGAAGATTGATATCTACAACGATCATAAGAGACTAAAGTATTTGATTGATCTGAATGATCTAAATATGCGACAGCGTAGATGGATGGAGTTCCTGGGGGACTATACATTCAAGATCCACTACGTGTCTGGTAAAGGTAATGCGGTTGCGGACGCGTTGAGTCGCCGAGCCCCAGCTCAAGCCAATTGGCTGTCGATCCATGACGAGCGGTTGGTTTGGGAGTTGGAGGCGTTGGAGATTGTTTGTGTAGATAAGCAAGAAAGTGCTGAAGCAGTATTGAATTGGATTGAAATTCAATATGACCTGGCTAATCGGATTCGGCGGGCATGGTATTTGGATGACCACATGAAGCAGTTCGTGGTAGAGGCTCTGGATGGGTCAAATTCCCAATTCGTTGTGGAGGACGGATTGCTTTGGAAAGACGGTCATCTTTGCGTCCCAAGCGTGGGCAGTTTGCGGGTGGATTTGTTGTACGAGGCGCACCATACCAAGTAATCGATCCACCCGGGGAGCACAAAGATGTACCGCGACATTAAGAAACTGTTTTTGTGGCCGGGTTTGAAGAAGGATGTGGCGCTCTACGTGGCGAAGTGCCAAACTTGCGCGTTGGTGAAGGCAGAGTGCCAAAATCCGGGAGGATTTCTGAAGTCCTTGCCTATTCCGGAGTGTAAATTCGACGACATCACAATGGACTTTGTCCACGGTTTGCCAAGGTCGCAAAAGGGGAACGACGCCATCTGGGTGGTCGTAGATCGGCTAACGAAGGTGTCGCATTTCATTCCGCATAGGAAGGATGATCCGATGGAAAAGTTGGCAAAGTTATATGTGGATAACATAGTACGGCTTCACGGTGTGCCCAGCAGTATCATGAGTGACCGAGATGGGCGGTTCACGTCCAATGATTGGAGGCTAGTGCAGCAAATGTTGGGAACAAAGTTAAAATTCAGCACAACCTTTCATCCTCAAACAGATGGGAAGACCGAGAGGGTCAATAAAACTATGGAAGACATGCTCCGCATGTGTGTCTTGGACTTTGGAAAGCAATGGGAATACCATCTTTTTTTGGTGGAATTTGCGTACAACAATAGCTACCAGGCGAGTATTCAAATGGAACCCTTTGAGGCCCTTTATGGTCGAAAATGTCGTACGTCGTTGTCTTGGTTAGAAATGGGTGAGTCAAAGTTGTATAAGCGATTAGAAGTGGAGGATGCTACTTCGTTGGTACGAACCATTCGGGAGAGGTTGCTAATCGCTCAGGACCGTCGGGAGAAGTACTATAATGCCAAGCACAGGAATGTGGAGTTCGTTGTGGGAGACTGGGTGTACTTAAAGATCAAGCCGTTCAAGGGTGTCTCGCGGGTGCAGCGATTGAAAAAGCTAAGCCTGAGGTACCTTGGGCCGTTTGAGGTTCTGGAGCGGGTTGGTGAAGCAGCCTATCGGTTGAAGCTTTCAGTGGAGCTTGGTGGTTTACATGATGTATTCCATATATCGGTGCTACGGAAGGCGGTGCAAGAGCCTTCGCAAGTGATCGCTGTTGGTCAAGTACCGGTGGATAGTGGGTTGACGACAAAGGTCAAGCCCGTGCGGATTGAAGACTCAGAAGTCAAGAGGCTACGCAATAAAGAGATCAGGATGGTCAAGGTTCGATGGGACAATTGCGGTCGAGAGGATCTCTCTTGGGAGTGACAGCAGACTATGCTTGACGAGTATCCGGAGTTGTTCCGCTCAGGTACAAATTTTGGTTTTGTACTTATCTTTCCTTTATGTAATTTCGTGGACGAAATTCTTTTAAGAGGGGGAGAGCTGTAACGCCCCGAAACTCAAAAGAGCGACAGGTGACGACCTGTACCAAATTTGGAATTTGGCAGGGGTACACGGCCTGGGACACGGGCGTGTCCCAGGTCGTGTCGGGGTAGTTCAGGATTCTGGCAAAAACAATTAGGCAGAAAACTGGGTTCGACGATCATCGAGCAGCGCTCGACGATCTGGTCAAAATGCTGCGGTCGACGATCGGGCCGCGTGTTTGTCGAATAGGCAATTTTCTGGGTTCGACGATTTTGGCGCATTCGACTATTTGGCCAGAGTTTGCATTCGATGATTTTGGCACGTTCGATGATTTGGCCAGAGAAGCGCCGTTCGACGATTCTGGCAGCGGTCGACGATCTTGGTTCGACAATCGTCGAGTGCGGGGCTTTGTGGCGTGATTAGCTCTGTCGACACAGAATGTCGACACACGGGATTGGCGGGAGTTGGCTAAATGTCCTGACAACATTTATTGGTCGCTGACGTGTCTTGATCCGGATTGGTGAACCATGCGGTGTTTAACCCCATTCGTCCAGGTCAGACCTAGATCTTCTCCTTGCATCCCTTCTCTGTGGATCCGACAGTTGTGGTTATTCCCGAATGGGTTATACCCGATAGAAGAGATTCAAAACCATTATTTTCCTGCTGTGAGTTCTCTGTCTAAATCCTAGAGAGAAGGGAGAGCAAAGGAGGAAGAAGGAGCTTAGATCCAGTCGTTGGAGGAGTTTTAGAGCTCCAAATCGCGAGCCGACTTTGGATCTACGAAGGCAAAGAGAGTGCGGTGCTTTTCATCTGCGTACATTTCCATGGCACCGAGGAAGAACGCTAGGGTAATGATTCTCTACTTGAGTATGTGAAGCTCTCCTTCTTTTGCATAGGAAGCCCGCTCTCGTGAGTTTGCGGTGAGTTTGAGGCGTTCCTTCGGGTAGACATGAATAGTCCCCATTGTGTAGAGTTTGTAAATAAGAACGAACATAGGCATGATGTGTGAAGCCTACCCGGACATGTTGGTCTGGATCGGTGATGTTGCATTGCATAAATGCCGGAGAAGACTCCGTGCGAATGTTTGTTTTTCGGGTTTTCTACGTGGTAGATTGCAATATGGAGCCTTGGGGATTAACCCAAAGGTGTACCCGGAAAACTGGGCGGATGCGAGATCTTGCCAACTTGGTGGCCTGGGAGCCAACTTGAACATAACCAGGTTATGTGAAATGTGATGAAAACGGGACTCGGGAGAAGTTTGACCCACACATATGGCTTAAATTGTCGTTTCGATGTGAGCACGGGTTAGATGGAACCGTACCCGCTCTATGTCGTTCGGTTAGAGCCGTTGGCATAGATGAGGGTCTTCGGCGGTCGATGGCTTAAATTGACGTGACCCATGCCAGGAAGACAAATTGCTCATAGTTTGGCCGTCAAAGTGGCGGTGGTGTGATCAGAATGTTGATGGCTTAAATTGACGTGACATTGGCCGATTCACCGAGAATGTGCCCTGAGTGCACGGGGTCTGTGGCCGTGTGAGCCTATGCCTGTGATGAAATGTATATTTATACACTGCTTGGTCATGTTAATAAGTGCATGGAAGGAGCATCACCGCCCCGAATTGGGGGCAGGATCGATATAATTTGGTCAGCATTGCTGACCGTTGCTTTTGTTTGCCACCGCGCGGTGGATTGTGCTTGCAGGTGTTGTTGGATCAAGCGGTCAATAGCGGGCTAAATCCCAAATTGCAAAGCCGGCCCTCGAAGACCTAATTGAAGTGTTTACTTACTTTTGTTCATGTATGACCGGCATGCGTGCCGTGGTATGGAAAACATGTAATAAGAGTAAACCATTTGTAAGTCCTTAAGGCCAGTACTTGTGTATGTACTTCATTCCTATTTGGCTTGTTAGTGGACATTCATGCTTTTGTGTTGTGTTCTTTTAATTGCAACTTCTAAAACTGCTTCCACTAGAATGCTCTGTGTAGGACGTTATGATTGGTTGGATGGTTTTCATTGAGTACCCACCCGGTCTGTCTGTGGTTTATGGCGTCGGGCCCCGGCCGGACCTACTGTTATATGCTATGAGACGGATAGGGGGTGTTATAGATCTTGCGTCGAAAGAAGGTTCTGTTAGTCAAAGTTCTGTGGAGAAACCACGGCCAGGAGGAGCATACCTGGGAACTGCAGGACCTGATGCGACAAAAGTATCTAGAGCTGTTCAGTTAGGTATACCTCATAACCTCTCAAGATGTTCAATTTACTTTCCTATTTAAACTAGTAGGGCTGCTCTAGGAAGAGTAGAGGCTAATCTTTTGTTTATTGGGATCTTGGCTTCGCCAATTGTGCGAATTGGTCATAGATTTAGGTTTCCATTTAAACCCCACTTAGCAAACATGGCGTCGAGATGTAATCTTTCACTTCTTATGGGATGTTACAAGTTTCCTTTTCTTCGATAGAAATTCCCGTAGGCTTAACCTTGATTTCGGGAACGAAATCTTTGTTTTGTTTATTGGAATTTGTAATATCTCATTTCCAACTAGACCCCTAAGGGTGGTTTTGGCCATGACTATGACATGACAAAACCCTAGGAAACTAAAAAGGGCCAAGTAATAGAAGGCCAAGGTGACAATCACCTTGGTCTACCTGTGGCACAACCTCATCACAAAACCTAGGGCTTGACCTTAGGGCTTCACCATGACTCCATGACCCCACCATAACATCACTAACCTGTCAGAGGGTCCACTAGAGCCCTAAGGGTCCATTGGAGTCAATCAAAAGTGGCCAATTTGACCTAGGACCACTATAGGCCTAAATTGGGCAAGGTGCCCTAACAAAGGGCAGTTGGCCTCTAATGTGCCCAACCAACTTTGCTCAGGTCTTCCTAGACCTAAAGTGAGATCAATGGGTCACTAAGGACACATTGGGTTTAGTCCTAGAGGCCAAGTTGACACAAGTCAACTCTAGCCCCTAATCTGGTCAAAGTACCCTTACTAAGGGTAGGTGAGCTCCAAGGTGCAAGGTAACCATACATAACCCTTCCTAGACCTCAGGGGAAGCCATGGGGTCACCAAGGACTCCTTGGGGTCAACCCAAATGGTTATGTTGACCCAAGTCAACACTATCCCTAAAGAGGTCAAAGTGCCCTTACCAAGGGACAAGTGACCTCCAAGATGCCAAGTCAACCCTATCCAACCCTACGTAGCCCTTAGGGGAGAGCAATGGGTCACCAGGGACTCTTTAGGGGCAACCATAAAAGTCAAAAATACCAAGGTCAACCCAAGCCTACCTTGGGTCAACCTAGTCCAAATAGGCTAGCCCAAGTTCAGCCTCCTCATGTGGCTTCTTTTGGAGATGATGTGTATGGATGGGCTGCCAATAGACCTCCAGATTGACCAAGTTAACTTGGTCACTAGGAGAGAGGGTGAGCTTCATTTCCATGGTTATGGAGGAGAGAGAAAAATGAAGAGGAGGGAAGGAAGGGGCTCGACCAAGGGAAGGCCAAAGGCCACCTTTAATGGCTGAATTCAACTCCCCTATGGAAGGGGAGAAGTTTCCAGCCGCTTCCCTGGCCACCAAGGGCCTAGTTCAGCCCCCTCTACCATGGCCGAATGTAGCTATTAATGGCCTTAATGGACATTGATGATGCAGCCTCTCCCCTCCCCATCTGAGGCTTTAAACACCTTCAGTGGGCCGAGGGGAGGATTTCCCAATCCTTACGTGGAGAAACCTAGCCTCCCCACTGTGTAGTTGCAGAAACCGAGCGGCGCCGCCTTCAAAGATGGCTTCCCAGCGATCTTCTTGACTTCAGGCTGTCGGCAAGGTCCTCCTACACTCCTTCTTTCATGGGTAGTTCTTAGGAATCTTTAGGGCGAAGGTTCGGGATCAATTGGGCCCGATCTGAAGGGAAATTTTCCTGGTTTTTCCGCAAAAATGCAACCATCGGAATCACCAGAATAGGGCTCTCCGGCGGCTGTGACGCCGCCTGGCGACAGCCACCACCTCAACGGAGGTGATGGTGGCGGTGGCCGGCTGGCGAGGCGGTTGGATGGCCGGCGGCAGCTGCTTGAAATTGGCGCAGGAAAAATGAATCCTGGCCGTCGGCTCAAGGTAGAAGATGAAGTGATCCCGTCCACTTTGCGCCAAGATTCGTGCCATATTAGATTTTAAACTATAGTATATAAATTTCTTATTATTTTAATTTTGTCAAAGGGTTTTGTATTTATTGGTTGTAATTTTTAAAAATACTTAGGAGTTGTTTCATAAAGAGTGGTCATCGTAATCTTTGTAGCCTGGAGGGTCGAGTTTATGTCCAAATTGATTTGAACCCATTTGGGTGCCTGGTTTGACCAGGGCACCCATTTTGGTGAGGTCTATCCCTAGGGCTATCCTAAGATTCAAATGGATGCCCACCCTTCATCCCTTGTCCAAATGATTTGAGATTTGGGCAGGGCTTTTATCCTAGCTATACCTAGGGCCTGTCGAAAATTCAAAATTTTTTGAAAGCATTTTTATATAGTGTTTAGAAAAATTTAATAATCCATGAATAAATTAATTAGATGTCCTAAACATCTCAAAACTCCCCCAATTTTGGAAGGGTGGTCTTAGAGGGCATGTTAGGGCCCTGGTAAAATTTTCATCTCATTTAGAGATGTTTTGGTTAGGTATTGAGCCAACCCTAGGTTGACCCCTTTTAGGGTAAAATAGGTCAAGCATCCCCTTTGAGTTTTGAGTGGTCAAATCACCTCAACAGTGGTTGATATTTTGGCCACTGACCTTTTATACTATGACTCACCCTCCAATGGAATTTGGGGTGGTTAAGAGTAGGGTAGCCCTAGAACCCTGGGGTAGGTCCCTTAATGGGGATTTTTAGGGTTTGAAGATCATGGGGTCAAAAGACCTTGGAATGACTTGAAAATTTGTGGGGAGGAGAATATGATTAGTATAGTTCTCTGGTTAAAATTTTAGGGAATTTGGAATTCTTAAACCCCCTCAAACCCTAACCCTAGCTCAGGGAACAAACCTTGTAGGGATAGAAAAAGTCACAAAAACTCTTTGAAAAGTGATGAGGTTTGGGTTCAGTAGTTTGTGAGGTTAGTACAAGCTCCGGAGATTTTATTATGAATTTAGGATTATTATTTTGGATACTTCATTAACAAATTGGTAATTTGTATTATTTACGTAGAAATTTATTAGAATGAAACTACTTGCTGGAAATTGATTCAATTTAGCTAGAGGACTTTTCATTATGTTTTAAAGCTCTGTGAATGTTTATAGAATTTATGGATGATTATTTTTAAGGGTTGCTTCATTGAGTATGGTTTTCATGAAAATTTAATTTAATTTATTTTGGAGTCTAGCTAACCTGTAAAATTCTGATTTTTGTACAATGCTCTCTTCTGAACCATATTAAGATTCTGTAATTTTTACATAATTTTCTGATGAGTAATTTTGGTACTTCTTTATTTACATATGATTAAGGGAATTATTTTGGTTAAATTAATTAGAGGTCAAATAGTCTCTGAAAAATTCTGGAAATTAATCTCTAGTCATATATCTCTGTTATTTAGTGATAAAAAGTTTTGGGTGGTCATTACTTGAGTAGATCATATAGTTCATGTTCAAAATTGCCCATGGCCAAACATTTGGGAAAATTCAATAAATATCAAATTAATTAGAAAAATTATGGATCTCTGATTTTAGACTAAATTTGTTATGATAGACCTCTGGTAAATCTTATAAGAGATTTGGAAGAAAATCCGGAGTACCTCCTTTAAACATCTCATATAGTATAAGGTGGTCTGCATATAGTAACTGCGGAAACTGAACTAGAGTGGGTAATGTATTTTGAAGAGTTGAATTCTCAGTAGTATGCCGGTTTGGTTAATAATGGAGTTCATCATTAGGAGACAGGATTAGTAAAGTGAGAGGATGACTAGTGTTAGACGATGCTCGGGATCGGCGAAAGATCGTCCTTCCCGTAGGGAGGAAGTGTTTAATGCACTAGGGCTAGATTCAGTAAAATTAATTAAGGGTTGGGAAATCGGGTAGCAACCAATAATAATAAGTGCCTTGCGAAAGGGAGCTTTGGGCGTAATCCCATTGTAGTTCCTGTTAGAAAGTAGAGAAAAGAAGCGAAAAGAAGAGAACAAGCCGAATAAACTTTTGAATAATCGAAATTTTATTATCCAAAAAAGATAACTATTACAAAGGTATGCCCTCCCTTATATAGAATGGAGGAGAGAAGAGAGAATACAAATAAGAGATGTGGGACTAAAATTTACAAGCTAAGCGGACTGTACAAAGTAAACCGCACAGGCCGCGCGGTTAGACAGAAGGACTAACCGCACGGCTTACAATAAGAGATGCAGAGAGGTCGCCTGTGAAGATTGCTAGACCGCCCGGTGTACAAGTCGCCGAGTCAAACCGCCAGACCGCGCGGTCTCCAACCCGCCAAGACAGACCGCCCGGTCTCCAACTTCAACACTCCCCCTCAAGCTGGAGCATATATATCAATCATGCCCAGCTTGTCGCAAACATGCAGAAACGAGGCGGAGACTGGCTTGGTGAAGATGTCAGCTAGCTCTTTATCAGATGTGACAAACGGAGTGCAAATCTGTTCTTTTAAAATCTCTTCACGAATGAAATGGCAGTCAACCTCAATGTGCTTTGTTCTTTCATGGAATACCGGATTTTTGGAGATGTATATGGCGGCTTTGTTATCACAGAACATAGGTAGAGGATGGTTGTACACCTCTCCTAAATCTAGCATGAGAGCCCGCAACCATTTCAACTCACAAGTGGTTGACGCCATACTGCGATACTCAGCTTCTGCACTGGACCTGGAGACAACAGACTGCTTTTTACTCTTCCAGCTCACCAGATTTCCCCCAACAAAGGTGCAAAAACCTGAGGTAGACTTGCGATCCCCTTTGTCATCAGCATAACTTGCATCTGAGTAGGCTTCAATCCTCAGATGACCATTCTTCTGAAACAGTAATCCTTTCCCAGGTGCTGCTTTGACATATTCCAAGATCCGCAAGGCGGACTGAAGATGACATTCCCTGGGCGCTTGCATGAATTGACTCACCTTGCCCACAGCATAAGAAATGTCGGGTCTGGTCACTGTGAGATATATGAGCTTACCAACCAGACGCCTGTACCGCGAACTATCTGAAAGAAGAGGCGAATCATCTGTCCAGGTTTTGTCCTCCCCAATAGCCATGGGACATCGGGCAGGTTTAGCTCCAGTCAATCCTGCCTCTTTTAAAAGATCAAGGGCATACTTACGCTGAGAGAGAACTAAGGAGTCGGGCTTCCGAGAGAGTTCGATCCCCAGAAAGTACTTTGGAGAGCCCATATCTTTAGTAATCAGATGTTGGCGAAGATGTCGCTTTGTCAGGGCTACCCCTTCCTGGTCATCGCTAGTGAGAAGAATATCATCGACGTATACAGCAAGAACAACCAGCCCAGAAGGAGTTTTGCGAATAAAGAGAGAGTGATCAGCAGAGCTTCGCACAAAACCAACAGCCGCAACAATACCGCTGAACTTGTCAAACCAAGCTCGAGGACTCTGCTTGAGGCCATAAATTGCCTTCTGCAGCCGGCATACTCGTGTCTCCCCCTGAGCAACATACCCAGGAGGTTGCTCCATGTAAATGACCTCGTGAAGATCACCATAAAGGAAGGCATTCTTGACGTCCAGCTGAGAAATTGGCCAATCCCGATTGACGGCCACAGAGAGAAGAACCCGGATTGTGCTGAGACGAGCCACAGGGGAGAAGGTGTCAAAGTAATCAACCCCATAGGTCTGAGTAAAGCCCTTAGCCACAAGGCGAGCCTTATACCGATCCACAGTGCCGTCTGGGCTAAATTTGACCACAAAGACCCAGCGACAGCCAACAACATCAGTGCCAAAGGGAGGAGGAACAAGAGTCCAGGTACCCCGCTCAGTGAGGGTCGCCATTTCCTCATCCATGGCCATCTTCCAGTGAGGAATAGCAAGGGCCTCCTGATAGGAGCGGGGTGTGGCAGTGGTAGAGATAGCCAGTGCAAAGGCCCTGCGAGAAGGAGTAAGACGATCATAGGAAACAACAGCAGCAAGGGGGTGTAAGGTGCACGTCCTCACCCCTTTGCGAAGAGCTATAGGAAGATCCAGGTCAGCCGGGCCCGCGGCATCCGGAGCATCTGTGGTAGAGAAAGCTGGCCCGGGAGAAGAGAGCGATGGCAGCGGAGAGGAGGGAGAGGGTGGTGGGGAAGGGAGAGAGAGAGGTGGAGGAAGAGGAGGGGGTGGAGACGGTGTAGTGGTGGAGAGTGTAGGAGGAGACGAGGGAACGAAGGGAACGGCAGGAGAATCAGAAGCTGGGAGAAGAGGAGAAGAGGCATCCGAGAAGTAGGAGGTATTCTCGAAGAAGGTGACGTCAGCAGAGACGAACTGCTTACGAAGCACGGGATCAAAGCAACAGTAGCCTTTCTGAGTGGTGGAATACCCCAGAAAGACACATTTGGTGGAGCGAGGGGAGAGCTTATCACGGGTGGCAGAAGGGGCATGCACAAAGGCAGTGCATCCAAAGATTTGGAGAGGGAGAGGAAACGGCTCCTTGCCCGGATACAAAATGGAGAACGGGGTTTGGCCATGGAGAACCGTGGAGGGAATGCGATTGATGAGGTAGCAGGCAAGGAGAACAGCATAGCCCCAATAGGAGCGAGGAACATGCATCTGGGTCATCAAGGTGCGAGCGACATCGAGCAGGTGTCGGTTTTTGCGTTCGGCTACACCATTTTGTTGTGAAGAATAGACACAACTAGTTTGATGAAGAATCCCATTTTGCATGCAGAATGTAGAGAAGTCACGACTGAGATATTCTGCGGCATTATCAGACCGAAAAACTTTGATAGAAACATCAAACTGAGTTTTGATCATGAGATAGAAGGATGTTCATACAGAGAATAATTCGGAGCGATCTTTTAACAGATACACCCACGTACAGCGAGAGAAATCATCAATGAACGTGACAAAATAGGAACTACCCCGACCAATGGTAAGAGTAGGAGAAGGACCCCAGATGTCGGAGTGGATAAGATCAAACGGACGGGTAGAGCTACGAACGTGCTTTGGAGGGAAGGAGGAGCGGTGATGCTTGCCAAGCTGACAGGCCTCACAGTTGAGCGGAGGACTTTGAGGAGGAAGGTGGGGCAGAAGTTGACGAAGAAGACGGGGAGGAGCATGACCAAGGCGGAGATGCCATTGGAGAAGATCTGTGGAGGTGGAGGAGAAGGTGGAAAAAGCAGAAATGTTGTCTAGGAAGTATAAGCCGCCACTCTCAGTCCCAGTAGCAATCGTCCGTTGGGAGTCCGGATCCTGAAAAGAGCAAGAAGTAGAAGTAAATGTGACGGAACACTGTAATTGCTTGCAAAGAGATGTAACAGATAATAAGTTGCACGGGAACTGGGGCACGTATAGAGTATCCGCCAAGTGAAGAGACGGGGTGACATGAACTATCCCTGTGCCATGAACTGATGATGAAGAGCCGTCAGTGAGAGTAACTGGGGGCAAGCGAGCATGTTTTTCTAGGAGAGAGAAACACGGGAGATGGCCGGTCATATGATTCGTAGCACCAGTGTCGATCAGCCATTTGCCCTGAGTAACAACGTGTGCACGACCAGAAGACGTGACAATCGAGGCGAAAGCCATGAAGGGAGGAAGAAGAAACTGCAGCGGTCTCGGTGACAGCACACCAGCGGCACGAAGGGCCACGACCAAGGTGCAGAGCACAAGCCGCGCGACTAAACCAGGAGGTCGCGGCGACTAACAAGAGAAGCGGCTAAGAGCGAAGAGGCGGAGAGGCCGCTCAAACAAGGAAGAATCCGCGTGAAACCGCGGCGGGAACAAAAGGGAAGAAGCCGCGTGAACACGAGCGGCTAGGATTCAGATCAAGGCACAGCGGGGAAGAAGTCGTGCGGACTGCAAAGGGCCGAGCGAACAGAAGAGAGGAGAAGAGCAGGTGACCGCGACCAAGATGCGGGTAAGAAAGGGACAACCCGCACGGTCAGGCAGATCACAGCAGTTGCGAGAATGCGGTCAAGGGCACAGCGGGGAAGAGGTCGCGCGGACTGAAAAGGCCGAGCGAACAGAAGAGAGGAGAAGAGCAGGTGACCGCGACCAAGATGCGGGTAAGAAAGGAACAACCCGCACGGTCAGGCAGATCACAGCAGCAAACCGCGAGTGCAGAGACAACACACGCGGACAGAGACAGACCGCAGCGACTAGGAAGTCGGAGCGGCAGGAAAGAGCAAGGAGCGCGGCGACACGGAAACAGGTCGCTGCGACAAAGAGCAGTAGGAGAAGAGAAACAAGAAGAGCAAGCCGCGCAAACAGGCAGCGGACAGAAACAAGCCGCGCGGATAGAAACAAGCCGCGCGGACAGAGGAGAAGGCAAGCCGCGAACAAGCCGCAGAACACGGAAGACAAGCCGCGAACAACAGAGAGCGCACAGAATCAGGAGGAAAAGACCGTGTCCTCTGATACCATGTTAGAAAGTAGAGAAAAGAAGCGAAAAGAAGAGAACAAGCCGAATAAACTTTTGAATAATCGAAATTTTATTATCCAAAAAAGATAACTATTACAAAGGTATGCCCTCCCTTATATAGAATGGAGGAGAGAAGAGAGAATACAAATAAGAGATGTGGGACTAAAATTTACAAGCTAAGCGGACTGTACAAAGTAAACCGCACAGGCCGCGCGGTTAGACAGAAGGACTAACCGCACGGCTTACAATAAGAGATGCAGAGAGGTCGCCTGTGAAGATTGCTAGACCGCCCGATTTACAAGTCGCCGAGTCAAACCGCTAGACCGCGCGGTCTCCAACCCGCCAAGACAGACCGCCCGGTCTCCAACTTCAACAGGGTATATTGTAGGATTGATAAATCTTAAAGAGCAACTAGAATAATTAGGGGTTCACTTTCACACACCCCGGTGTTTCGGGAAGTTGGTTTGACTCGGTTGATATTTGTGAGGGGCAGGATGGCCCGACGAGCTTTGTCTCGGTTGATGTTTGTGACAAACAGAATGGTCCGGGGAGCTTTGGCTCGGTGCTGATACATAAGGTTGCATGTGCATAAAGTAAAGGTGTTGGGTCTTCGGTATTGGAGTGTCGATGCACAGACTCCAATACGTTGACTCGGCATGTATGGCTAGCACTTCGCCAACAGAAGTCTGGTGCGCCAACCGACAAGAGTACGCAGGAGCTCCGCTTAGTGCACTAGCATTGAGGCGTACGATAGGTCTGACCGGTAGTGCTTTACTGGTTTAGAGGTGGGCGAGGCCCAACCCACCGCTTCCGTCTGCCACTACGGAGGTATCCTGGGAGGTTCGGCTCCAGAAAGGGGGAACTAAAGGTCTGTGTGCACAGAGTCTGGTGGGTGAGTTGTACTTTCATGATCGCATCATAACCCACTTGCATGTCATAACATAATCATAGCATAAAACCAATGTCACCTATTGTATAAGTGGTATAGGATGCTTATACAGTAGGCCCTGCAAAACGACCCCTTGGTCTATATGCTTGTGTGGGGAAGTTTATAAATTAAGGTTAAGTTCTTATTATATGTATATTGCTGTTAATAACTGACACCCCAACGTATAAACTGGTATGGGACTCTTTATACGATGGGAGACCTTTAAAAGATCCATTGCTTATATGTTCCAGTATAAGTTAAGGTTAATTTTCATACTTTACTCTACTGCTACATGTACTATAAAATTGCTAGTATAAGTCTGCTGTCATCTATTTCTTGATTACTCTCCACCTTCAAGTCCTCCCCTTTCTTCCTCTCCGCTCGGTGCCTAGGGGCCATGGGGGAAGGGGTGGGGGATGATAGGACTTAGTCTTATAGACTAACGGTTTTCGAACCACATCATTTAGGGGATCATGGAGCCCAGCATGGAGGAGCAGCCCCGCAGGTCAGCACGCTTGGAGATGGGGCAGTCTAGCACTGGAGTTCAGACGGCGGGGACTGTGAGCCCCTGACCTTAGTTGTGTTTTATTTTGCTTCCGCTTGAGTGACTATGTAGTGAGGATTTGGTGTAGCGGGCTTAAGCCATTATTTTCAGTAAATTATGTTTTGTGGACTCTCCTTTCGTGGAGATTATATTACTCTGATGTGATTGTATTTTGTGGACTTTTGTTTAGAGGTTTACCACTCTTGTGCTTACTCTACCTTTGTTGCTTTTCTGTGATCGAATCAACCGACAGAATCGGCGTTTCGCGGTGATGACCCTTCAGGGCGTGAAGGTGTCATCGCTAAGCGGCGGTTCTGGGTCTAAGACTCTGGTGGTTCAAAAAGAAAAGAGGGGGGGGGGTCTAAATGTTGAGAAAATGCGGATTGTGATATGTGCTGTCTGTCATATCAGACTGCCCTACTCCACTATCACTTCAATAATTTCAACAGTAACTCTCCCAGAAAAGTCAAATAATAATAGATTCAAACAGGTTCAAATATACCCCCAAATACTCCCGTCAATAATTAATTAAAAGTACTGTTAAAGGCTGGTCGTTTATGGCTAAACGCAGACCAAGGTTATAGAAAGAAACCTGGTTTTTCTTCTTTACAACCCGCATGACGCTTAAGGCTAAACGCAAGCCAAGGTTATAGATAGAAATCAGGTTTCGCCTTTTCCACGACGATTGGGCATCTCCATGACGATTAACCAACTCCACGACATTCAACCTCCTGTAGATGTTCAGCATCCTATAGATGTTCGGCCTCTACCCTCCGACATCGCAAGCCACTTGCGGCTATTCTATTGACTTCTGCAATGAGAAAATAGTTGGAACCCAGCATTTTGCAAAAGCTGTCACTGTTGCTGGAGCATTTTATGCGGCGATGGGCACGAAACGTAATCATCTTATCACCCATTTTCATTCTATAACATACCAAATATCAACAATCAGGAATTATTTTTCTTTGTAGTTGATTAACTAAAGATGTTCTTTGGTAAATTAAAATTTAATTAACTTCTACCCAAATCAATCTTATATGTTGAAGAGTCTATTTAATGGGAATCAACAACTGTTTTAGCTGCATGATCGAGTTTTCATATGTAAGAGCTGACTTGATAGTTTTATTGACGGAGTTTTCAAATAACATTGTTAATTGCAAAAGTTTTCGCTGCATGATAGTTTTAGCAGCATGCTCTTTAATAATTTTCTTGCTTAATTTTTTATGAACTGTTGTTTTTCGCAGGTTGGGAAGAAATCATTCTAAAATTTTTTCTGCTTATGGAAAATCTGACCTGCATATATCAGCACTCTACATCCCCAAAACGATCTTCATTTAACAATGCTCTTAATTAAAAGCATTTCTCTAAACTGTACACACAGCAGCGGGAGAGTATTCTTTTTTTAAAGGGGGAGAAAAACAGAGCCGCAGAAGAAAAACTGTTTCGGAGAAATCAGAGGCGCATGCATCAACACCGCAAACCTCCCTCCCGCCGGAGGATTAATGCAATACCATCATTTTGCCAGCTCTTGCCATCATTTTAAACCAGAACCATTTCATTAATGCTATTAATGCTTTCTTCCTGCTTTTCTTCCTCATTCTCCTTTCCAAAGTATCATTATTATTCTTTTTTCTATATACGTATCAATATTTATTAATCCTTCATTATCATATCCCATAATCAATGCTTCTCAGCTCATTCTTAATCATGAATATCAGAATCCAATTTTTGAAGAAGTAGATAAAACTGTTTTCGAAATTATGCTTTGAAAATGAGGTGTGAAAACAATGATGATGGACAAACATTTCATTCATTGAACTCATGCCCACAAGCTTTAATTTTCTGTTGAAAGTAATGTATTCGACCAACTTTAATCCCTTCCGGCAAAAATAGAAAGAGTCTTAAAGAAAATGATGATGGAGGATACCAGAAGGCAGGAGTCTGATGATGCCGACTACAAACAGGCAGGAATTAATGCTCTAGTTTTACTTTATATTTATTTATTTGGCAAGTTCGGATGGCTAATCGGCTGGTTTAATAGATGGTTATTGATGGAAAATTTATGGCTGGATTCTGTTCTTACATTTTCCATGGCTGGATTCTGTTCTTGCGGCCGAAATTAAGATTTTTTTATTTTTATTTAATGACAAACAGAGAAGGGAAATGATGGAGGAAGGCCCCAGAAGCAAAACCCATCATTGCGAATCTTGGGCGGACCAAACCCATCATCAGACCCAGCGCTCATCATCACGTGACGCCATGAGATCCTGCTCCTCTCCATCTTCAATTCTTCTTCTCCCACTCATTCTTTCCCCGCCATTAAGGTGTTCAATCTCATATGCGTGTGAGAGAAACAGGGTGAGAGAGAGAGAAAGAGTGACTCGTCTTCCTCATCTTCTTCTTCCTTCTATATATATATAATGTTGATACAGACAGATGAAGCCAAGTCCGCACAGAGGGAAATTCAATTTTCTTGGTATATTCTCCCTGTCTCTGTTTTATCATCTTACTGATACAACTTAGCATCAAGTGAGTAAGAAATCAAGCCAAGTTATAGGGCGTCGCTAGTAGAATTCTCTCTCTCCTCGTTCATTTTTATGTATTGTTTTCAGATTTTTCCTCTTATTCTCTATCCAAACTCCAAGGCATACTGGCATAGGGAAACTGGAGGCTTTCCGGCAATTTTTTTTTGCGTCTGCTCTCGATTAACGAACCAAAAATTTGACCATAATCCAAACAAAAATCATGCTATTCAAATTTTTTTTTAATGAAAGATTGATTCTTTTATTTACTCCACCTCTTCTGTCTTTATCATGGATGTCTACGAATTCAAATTTCCCCATCCTTAATGCAAATGGAAAATTTTCGCCAGAGCATATGGCAGTCCTTTTTTTCATGTGGTCGTTCAGTAAAGGGGAAATTATACCATATGTAATTATGTCCATTTACATTCAAAATTGTATTAATTTGGATAACATTCTAACCATTTACATTCATTAATTGCATATAATCAATAATCCAAATTGCACAATTACCTTTAAACATAAATAAAGCGAATATCATTTTATATGTTTCTATTTAACAATTTTAATTTTTTTTCTTTTAATTCAATCCTCATGCAGTAATTCCTCTGTTGTGATTGAATTATACATAAATGATGTAACATTTTTCTGTGAAATCTTAGGATCAAGGCTTGAATCTTCTTCAGTTTCGAATGGAGAGGCTCAACTCTAAACTGTACCTGCAGAACTGCTACATAATGCAGGAGAACGAGCGGCTGAGGAAGAAAGCCCAGCTGCTGAACCAGGAGAACCAGGCCCTGATCTCTCAACTCAAGCAAAAACTCTCTCAGTCCTGCCCGAGCGCAAATCCTAAGCCTTGCCCAGCTGTCATGCTGGACCTGAACAGCTTCCCGGCTGTTGTGGCCGACCCCTGTAGCCGGGAGCCCGGTCAAGCGAACTAGATATAGAGCAGGTGTTATGTATGTATACAAGTTTTGGGTTGTGCGCTGTAATGGTTTTGATTATATCTGATGTAATTTTTAGGATCGATCGCCTATAAAGTTTGAAGTCTGGGGTCTCTATCAGTGCAAGTTTCCTATATTATCACACCCTGGCCTTAATAACTACTCGTGTTTTTCTGCTGCTGCTGCTGAATGGCATGTAAACGAAGAGAGATTGGATGCGGGAGAGCTTTTAAAATGATCAATTAAATGCTCCCAAGAGGGCACTAATTTAAAATTTGGTTTGCAGTTCAGTTTAGAGTTAACCTGAAGGAAAGCCTAACGCCGGTCGTGGCTGGCTTCTCGTGGTCTTAAACCGCCTAAAAATGTCGTTTCGGCCCCTGCTTGTTCTTAAATGTGCAGTATTATTTATGACAATTATTATCCTCAGTACAGTTTTGATTATTTGCATATTTTTGATATCCGCAAATTATTTTTGATAAATTTATATCCGCAAAACATATTGTTATCTGTTAATGGCTCCACTCAAGATAGTTCATTAAACCTCATCGATATGTAATGACCTTATATAGTATCTCCAGCATAGAGTCGTTACACTCTAGTAACACGTAACCTAAAGGGTCATTCAAGTCGGTCCTGACACGCGCAGACATATAACTAAATATCATAACAATCTACTCTTATGTCCGCGGTGAGACAGACGTCGAAAAAGTATTGGTGTGTGTAAAGTTCGACCAGAATTCGACTCAATACACAACCGTGTTCACAATATCTGTCAGAATAAATTGGACTTAAAAAAACATAAGTTAGTATGCACGCATAAGAGTAAGACATAAACTCAGCAGCAACACATTAAAGTCAAAAGTACAATCAGAGAATCAGATACTAGCAAACTTTGTGTCTCATGATCAAATAAAGAGCAATAAAAATAGTCCAAACAACAGATGAGCAGAAAAGTGAGCTAAACAGTGCTCTAAATCAAAGACAAAAAACCATGCGAACACTCTAGAAATCATCGTCCAGCAGGTCATCCTCCTCTGGATGACTGGATCCCAACCGGCAAGTGTTCCTCCATCAGCAGCAGCTCCTGTAATTTCCAACAGAAAATTTCATTCAGAATGAATTCAACGTTAGAAAATGTATAAGTATCTAGTTCTACTTATATGAACGTAGTATAGTATGAGGAAGCATGTGTAGAGTATTTATGTTCTACCTCAGAATCTATTATCTGTTTTCAAAGAAACGATGTAATGGGCTTCTGGACACCGCATTTGTATCTGTGTTCCTATGTGTAATGTCATGATTACTGTTTTTCTAAAGTCAATTGAAATTTATCAAATATGAAATGAAACTAATAAACAGAAGAATAGTCAAAGCTAGTCAGATTGTGTTATCAAATGTGAAATAACACTCTCCTCCTAGATAAGAAAGACGAACTCAGTTGAAGTTGTTAACATCGAATGTGGAATGTAACAACTCACAAGATTCGTACTCAACAACCCCGAACATCAGCGGAGCACAACGCGCTTGCTTTGACAAAAGAAAGTGGAAAAATCAAATCATTTGGACTAAGACGGAACTGAGTCGCCTAACCTTGAACTAAGGCTGAACTTAAATCGCCTTGAGTCTCATTTCGTTCAATGTTTTGATTGATCGGTCTTTAGGCATTCCTTTCGTCAGTGGATCGGCCAGATTATCCTTCGATCACACATCGATCAAAGTGATAATGCCTTATTATTTCAGATAATTCAATAGAGCGTGTCTCAGTCATACATGTCGCCTCTTATTATTAAAAAAGACATTCTTCATGACTTGAACTGCTGCTTGATTATCACAATACATGCTCAAAGAATTGACTTGAAGTTTAGACAAGGGAATGTCTAGAATCAAACTTCTGATCCAATTAGCCTCTTCACCAGCTGAAGCTAAGGCAAAAAACTCGGCTTTCATAGACGACAAATCTATACAACTCTGTATTTTGGATTTTCAAGTGACTGCAGGACCACCCAAAGTGAAAATAAGTCCACTGGTGGACTTGCTGTTCCCAACTTCTGAACACCAGGAGGCATCAGAGTATCCTTCCAATATAGGAGGATAACCAGTATAGCACAAAGCATGATCTTTAGTACCTTTCAGGTACCTCCTCAGCCGATCTAAGACATCCCAAAGCTCTTTGCCTGGATAACTGGTAAAACGACTCAGCATGCTAACAGAGAAGACAATGTCTGGTCTTGTATAACTTGTGGGATACATGAGACTGTCAATGATCTTTGAGTACTTTACTTGATCAATGCTGGTCCCTTCATTTGGACTCAACTTGACATTTGGATCGATTAATGTTTCAACAAGCCTATAGTCTTTATAATCCCAGGTAGTGAGAATCCGCTCAATGTAATGAGCTTGATTTAGAGTGACACGACCATTGTCTACTCTAACTTTAGTACCTAATAAGATATCTATAGGACCAAGGTCCTTCATGTAAAATGCTTTCGCGAGAACAAATTTAGTATCCCTCACTACGACAAGATCTGACCCCAGAATCGACATATCATCCACATATATGACTGTTTGATTTGACATCGAGCGGTAGTAAAAGTACTTGTCTGAGAGACTGGACTGAAATCCAACGCTCTTTATCACTTGATCAAATTTAATGTGCCACAACTTAGGTGCTTGTTTAAGCCCATAGATCGATTTATCGAGCTTGCACACTTTATTTCTTAGATCCTTATATACATAACATTCAAGTTGTTCTATGTAGATCTCTTCATCAAGCTCTCCATTTAAGAAGGCTGTCTTTACATCCATCTAATGAACTATAAATTTTCGATAGAAGCTAAGGCAAGAAGAATCATAATAGTGGATATGTGACAAACATGTGAATAGACATCAAAATAATCAATCCCCCTTATTGTTTATAATCTTTATGAAAGTGCAACTAGATCTGATACACTCTAGAGGGGGGGGGGTGAATAGAGTATATGGTGCTTTAAAAAATTTTACAAACTTTTACAACAATTGTTGTAATATGTGTGAGCAGGGAAGCAGAAATAAATCTAATCACAGTACTAAGCTATGCAAAAACTAAGCACAGAAAAATCAAGGCCAGAAACAAAAAAAAAGCAAGCCAAAACCAGATGACACAAGGGAATCTAGTGGTTCCCCAAACTTGGGTAGATCCACTCTTCTACCACCCTAGGTAGGAATCCACTGCAGGATGAGTTGATCAGGTGTCCTGGGCACCAATGAGCTTTTGATAAGGTACTCAAAAACCAAAGCAGATTTTTTGATCAGGTGTCTTGCCACCAATGAGCTTTTGACAAGGTGCTCAAAAACCAGATTCAAACTTTTGAAGGGAGTTTGAAAAACCCTTTACAGAGTGGGGGTGAGAGATTGATGACAGTCTTCTCTTTCTCAAACAATTGAGAAGACTATGTGGATTGTTGTCAAAGCTCCCCCTGAATCCTTGAAATCTTCAGGAAGAAAAGCTTTGCTGAGGGTGATAGGCATTCAAAGGTTGAACTCCAGCAAAGGATGATTTCAGCAATAGCTGAAATGTTGAATGTCTGGAGTCAGGAAATATGTTGGCCTTGAACACTTTGAGAACTACAGAGATCTGAAGATTTGAGAAAACTTGATCTCCTTTGATGAGTGTTCTTGAGAATTCTTTTTGACAGAAGATTTTTAATGAGTCTCTGTAATCTGTATTGTGTGTGCACTATTTCTTGTTCTTCTATTTGATTCAAAAACACATTCATTATTTTATTCTCTGGTACAGAATAGAGTATTATTCTCTGTCAAGGATAGCCGTTGGTCTGCATTGATTGCATCCTTAATTGCATAATCTCTTTTTGGAGGAAAGTCCACAGAATTATTCCTTGAAAAGTCCCTTGAAACTTGCTCCAGAATTGAATGAAAACGGCTAGCAAATCTCTGAATTAATTGCAGAATAACTCCTAACTGATTTGAATTTGAATTCTGGAAGTTATCTGAAATCATCGAACTGAGCTCTGCTATCGTCGAGCTGAGCTCAGCGATCTGAAAACACACAGCAACAAGAAAAACGTCGATCTGAGCTCAAAGATCGTCGAACTGAGCTCAGAGATAAAGATCTAATGCAGAGTCAAAATCGTCGACCTGAGTGTTGAAATTTGTGAAGTGGAAGTGGGTGTCGGGACAGGCCGCGCGGCCTGGGCGGACAGCCTTGACGGACTGGGCGGACTGGGCGGACTGAGGTTTGCGGCCTGGTGAAAAGTCTGGTGGAAGCCGGCTGTGCTCTGAGCGGGTTGTTGCATGGAGTCCGCAGTTTGGTGCAGCCTGGTATCTGCGGATAGAGAGGCTTGCGGACTGTTGCTTTGCTCAGTGGTCGCGGGTGCAAGCTTGTGCTGAAAGGCGGGTTGGCTCTTGTCCGCGGGAAGCTTGCGGACTGATGTGTCCGCGGTATTGGCTGTTGCGGACTAAGCCTAGAGCTTGGCTGAGGCCTTGTCGAGCTCTGGTGTTACAGCAGGCGATTTGCTGTGGAGACCAGTTGGCGGCCTGGTGTTTAGAGTCCGGGAGGAAGCTGCTGCGTTGGACAAGTGCGAGGAGCTCGCGGACTGGTTGCGGTCTGTGCTAGGGTGTTTGGCGGACGGGACTTTGTGTCCACCATGCTCGCACTGGCTCTTGATGGTTTTGGACTTGGTCACACATTGTGCCAAGTTCATGGTGTCCGCCGTATCCGCCAAGTCCGCTGTGACCGGGCGGACTGTTGCTGTTTGCCTTTGGTCGTGGACTTGTGGCGGATTGAGGTGTGAGTCTTGCGGACTGCCTCGGGTTGGTGCGGACAGCCATTGAAGGGGGTTTGCTGTCCTGAAGCAGTTGGAGCTTTGCGGGCTGGTGCCTTGTCCGCTTAGCTTGGGCGGACTGGAGAGGGTTCGTCAATGGTTGCCTTGCTCCTGGCGGTTTCCTTGGTATCCGGCTAAGTCCATGCAGACTCAGCGGACGGTGGTTGTATTCGCGCGGACTGAGGGTGGTGTCGCTATCTCTTGGGCGGTGACCACACTCCTCACCTTGCCTATAAATAGGACCCCCCTGGCACATCTACAGTAACCTAAGTAACTTGAGTGAACAGTAAGTTGGGGTGTGCGAAGTGCTGCGGTCTGTGTTTGCCAGTCCGCGCGGATTGTTTCAGGCTGACGGTTTGCTGTGTGTAGGTCGTGCGGATAACTTCAAGGAGCCAGGAGTTTGGCTGTGACTTCGGTCAGTGCTTGGAAGTGTGCGGTCTCTGCGGACTCAGCAGGAAGTCGCTCTGCGGCTTGTCAGCTCTGTTTCATCTTTGCCAGCTTCAATAACCTGTCCGCCAGCTTCAGGCGGGTAGGGGAGTTCCTCAGTTCGGGTTCAGTAGGAGGCGAATAACGGTCTGTCCGCGCGGCCTCGCGGCTTCGGCGGACTCCGTGGTATTCGGCGGATTGCAGCATAGCTTGGGCGAGCTCAGCGGTCTCGGCGGTCTCGGCGACCTCGCAGTCTCGGCGGACTCCGGTGCTGTCCGCCCGGCTTGTTTTTTGGTTCTTTCTGTTTTCAGCTGTAATACTAGCGAAATCATGTCTCGCTATGTATGCCTCGGATTGTAAAGAAGTGAATGCATAATAAGACCTTCTTGTGCCTCCATTGTTTTGTTGGGTGCAACCTCTAGTCCTTGGGCTTTCCGCAGGTTCAGCGTGCGAACTGGGTAGTTCCGAAGATATTAATTTGGCGTTTGGGCTATCTTGCTGACCACGTTGAGAAAATTTTAACATGGTATCAAAGCGAGGTTTCTGAGGTTGTTGAGGTTCAGTTGCGTGAGCGGAAGTCAGCCAGTGTTGTTACTCAGTGATTGAGTGGTGATCAACCTGTGTTGTTGCTCGGAGCTGCTGAATGATACCAACAGGTGGTTGCAATGGAAGGTAGCTTGGCAAGAGGTCTGGGCATTGAACTCTTAACGCCGACTAACTACAAGAAGTGGAAGTCGTGCATGAAGAGTTATCTTCTAGGCGAGGAGCTGTGGGAAGTCGTCGGTGGAGACGATAGACAGGAAGTTACTGCTGCTTTCGGTACTGCTGAGCAGGTGAGGCTCTGGAGAAGAACTAATGCTAAGGCAGAGTTCATTCTGAAGAGAGCTGTTTCTCCGGAACTGTTTGATCACATCATTGGATGTGAGTCGGCTGCTGATATTTGGACAACCATTGATGAGTTGTTCAATAGGAAGAATGTGGCGCGGCTGCAGAACCTGGAGAATGAGTTGGCCAGGGCAACTCAGGGAGACCTTTCCATTTCCAAATACTTCTTAAAGATGAAGAGCTTGTGTGCTGAGCTGTCGACACTAGATCCTGATGAGCCTATCTCTGAGGCAAAGATGAAAAGGCACATTATTCGCGGCTTGCGGAAGGAGTATGTGGCCTTTGTCACATCTGTTCAAGGGTGGGCTACTCAGCCGTCGTTGCTGGAGCTGGAGAATCTGCTTGCCTCGCAGGAGAGCTTAGCAAGGCAGATGGCTGGAGTGAATCTGAATCAGGAAGGCAGCGAGGCTCTCTTCTCAGGCAAGAAGAAGGGATGGGAAGGGAAGAAGAAGAAGAAGGTGCAGGCCGCTGTTGAGAAGGAGACTTCATCTTCATATCCGCCGTAGAGGAGCAATGCTCCTAAGGACTGGAAGAAGAACTTGAAGTGCTACCGGTGTCATCAGCGAGGGCACTTCAAGCGGGACTGCAAGGTCAAACTGCAGCCTGGGCATGCTGCAGGAAAGGAGGAAGCTTGCTCGCGAAGTGAAGAAGCAGAATGGGGAGGAGCCTTCATGACGGGCACTTGTGTCCGGGCCTTATCTGCTGAGGACTTCAACAGCGAGTGGATCATCGACTCCGGGTGTGGTCATCACCTAACCGGAGACAAGTCGAAGTTCACCTCCATGCAGGCTTACTCAGGTAATGAAGCTATTATCACTGCTGACAATACTATTTATGCAGTAGAGAAGGAGGGGGTCGTGTCTTTGGGTAGTGATCAGGGGCCACTCACGTTAAGGAGTGTGTATCACGTGCCGGGCATGAAGAAGAACCTCTTCTCGGTGACCAACGCGGTGGACGCTGGGTATCACGTTCTGTTTGGGCCAACAGACGTGAGGTTCCTTCGCAACGTATCAGCGGTAAAGGCTGATGTTGCTCATGTTGGGAGGAGGGTGAAGAACTTGTTTGTTCTTTCCACCAGTGCCTATATTGATAGGATGAGAGCCAATGATAGTGCGGCTATCTGGCATGAGAGGCTGGGGCATATTGGCATGGACAAGCTGAAGGCGATGGCTAGTAGAAGTCTGGTGAGGGGGTTGCCGATGTTGTCCTCCTTTGGTGATGAGCATGTTTGTGCGGGCTGTCAATACGGTAAGGCACATCGCCTTCCGTTTGATAAATCTCAAACAAGGAGCAAGAAACCATTGGAGTGTATTCATGGCGACCTGATGGGACCGACTGTTACTGCCAGCCTTGGTGGAAGCAGATACATGCTTGTCTTGGTTGATGACTACTCAAGGTATACTTGGGTGTACTTCTTAAAGGAGAAGTCGGAAGCTTTCTGTTTGTTCGTGGAGTTCAAGGAGTTGGTAGAAGGCCGGCTTGGCTTGCGGGTTAAGAAGTTTAGAACTGATAACGGGGGGGGGGGGGGGGGGGGAGTTTGTCTCTTCCGAGTTTTCTAACTTCTGCAGGAAGCACGGGATCCAACGAGAGCTTACTTGTGCTCACACTCCACAACAAAATGGGGTAGCGGAGCGGAAGATCCGTCATTTGACGGAAACCTGCAAATGCTGGCTGCATGCGAAAGATATCCCAAGGTCCTTTTGGGCGGAGGGAATGTCTTGTGCTGCTTATGTTATCAACCGGATGCCACTCAGCCCTATCAACATGAAGACTCCTATTGAGCTGTTGCTGAAGGAGAAGCCGAGTGTTGAACACCTTAGGGTGTTCGGTTCAACTTGCTATGTGCATGTCCCGGATGCTTCACGGACAAAGCTGGATGCGAAGGCAAGGAAACTTGTCTTTGTTGGCTATGATGAGCGGAAGAAGGGATGGAAGTGCATGGACCCTGTGACGAAGAAGTTCGTGGTGTCAAGAGACGTTGTCTTTAACGAGCTGATGTCATATGGAGGTGGCTCGGTGGAGCTTACCAGAAGTAGCAAGGTTGAGGAAGCACCGGTGGAGGCTGCTGAAGGCTTGGAAGAGGAGCTTGCTGTTTCACCAGAAGCTCCTGTTGCTTCGAACTCCGAGGCTGAGCCTTCTGGCTCAGGAAGCAGGGGGAGCACTGCTCAATGCTTGCCCCAGGTAGGAGTGGAGCCTGAAGAAGCAACGGAAGCCGTGAGCAAGGAGCCATGTCTTCGGAGATCGAAGAGGGTGGTTAAGCCACCGGCTCGGTACTGTGATGGGAATGCAGTGAGCTTTGTCTCCTGCTTCTTTGCAGGTCCTCTGGATGAGCGAGAGCCTGTAAGCTTTAACGAGGCCACTGGAGTGAAGGAGTGGGAAGGTGCCATGAAAGAAGAGATTGATGCTCTGAAGAAGAATGAAACCTGGGACCTTGTGCCCAAGGTTGATGGCATTACTCCGGTTACTTGCAAGTGGGTGTATAAGTTGAAGAAGAAGGCTGATGGGAGCATTGATCGGTTCAAGACTCGCCTGGTCGCAAGAGGATTCTCACAGCAGTATGGAGAAGACTATGAGGAGACTTTCAGTCCAGTTGCGAAGATGACTTCTGTAAGAGTGGTGATCGCCTTGGCTGTTAGCAAGGGATGGAGGTTGTGGCAACTCGATGTGAAGAATGCCTTTCTTTACGGAGAGATTGACAAGGACATCTTCATGGATCAGCCGCTTGGTTTTGTCTCTGAGAAGCATCCGGACTATGTCTGCAAACTCAGGAAGGCTCTCTATGGGTTGAAGCAAGCTCCTAGAGCGTGGTATGGGAAGATTGCAGAGTACCTGCAATTCTGTGGATACTTTGCTTCCAACTCGGATTCAAGCTTGTTCGTCAAGAAGAAGGGAGAGCTTCGAGTCTTGGTCCTACTGTATGTGGATGACATGATCATCACAGGAAATTCGGAGGAGGAAGTAGCAAGGCTCAGGGCTGAGCTTGCTATACGCTTCGAGATGAAAGACTTGGGAGAGTTGCATCACTTTCTTGATCTGAAAGTGGAGAGGAAGGAGTGCGGGGTTCTCATTAGCCAGAAAGGGTATGCTGATCGCATTGTGAAGCGGTTTGGCATGGGCGAAGGGAAGAAGTGCTCTACTCCACTAGAATCTGGGCTGAAGCTTCGACGGGATGAGGGAAGGGTTCTTCATGATCCCTTGGTGTTCAGGGCTCTTGTTGGGAGCTTGATTTACCTGACGATTACAAGGCCGGATATCGCTTATGCTGTTGGCCGAGTAAGTCGGTATATGGCTGAACCAAGGCAATCTCATCTGTTGGCGGCAAAAGGGATTCTGAAATATGTCAAGGTGACTTCTGGAATGGGACTCCTCTATGGAAGGGATGCGGAGTTTGCGTTGCTCGGGTACACGGATGCTGACTATGGCGGTGATTCGGATGATCGAAGGTCTACTTCAGGTTATGTGTTCACTTGCGGTTCAGCTAGCATCTCGTGGTGTAGCAAGAAGCAGGACTCGGTGTCGGTTTCAACCACGGAGGCGGAGTATAAGGCTTCGGCCTTGGCTGCTCGAGAAGCCGTTTGGTTGAGGAGACTCATAGAGGATGTTCATGAAGAAGTGCAAGGGCCTACTTTACTCCGGGGTGACAATGAGAGTGCTCTCAAGCTGGTTAACAATCCAGTGTGTCACGGCAGGACCAAGCATATAAAGATTGATCACCACTTCATCAGGGAGAAGGTGTTGGACGGATCTCTGCTGGTCGGGCATGTTCGGAGTGAAGATAATCTTGCTGACATCTTCACGAAGCCGCTGTCGAAGGGGCCCTTTTAACGCTTGCGCAGCTTGCTGGGCTTGGTCACCACTTCTCACTTCAAGGGGGAGTGTTGAAATTTGTGAAGTGGAAGTGGGTGTCGGGACAGGCCGCGCGGCCTGGGCGGACAGCCTTGGCGGACTCGGCAGACTGGGCGGACTGAGGTTTGCGGCCTGGTGAAAAGTCTGGTGGAAGCCGACTGTGCTCTGAGCGGGTTGTTGCATGGAGTCCGCGGTTTGGTGCGGCCTGGTATCTACGGATAGAGAGGCTTGCGGACTGGTGCTTTGCTCAGTGGTCGCGGGTGCAAGCTTGTGCTGAAAGGCGGGTTGGCTCTTGTCCGCGGGAAGCTTGCGGACTGATGTGTCCGCGGTATTGGCTGTTGCGGACTAAGCCTAGAGCTTGGCTGAGGCCTTATCGAGCTCTGGTGTTACAGCAGGCGATTTGCTATGGAGACCAGTTGGCGGCCTGGTGTTTGGAGTCTGGGAGGAAGCTGCTGCGTTGGATAAGTGCGAGGAGCTCGCGGACTGGTTGCGGTGTGTGCTAGGGTGTTTGGCGGACGGGACTTTGTGTCCGCCATGCTCGCACTGGCTCTTGATGGTTTTGGACTTGGTCACACATTGTGCCAAGTTCATGGTGTCCGCCGTATCCGCCAAGTCCGCTGTGACCGGGCGGACTGTTGCTGTTTGCCTTTGGTCGTGGACTTGTGGCGGATTGAGGTGTGAGTCTTGCGGACTGCCTCGGGTTGGTGCGGACAGCCATTGAAGGGGGTTTGCTGTCCTGAAGCAGTTGGAGCTTTGCGGGCTGGTGCCTTGTCCGCTTAGCTTGGGCGGACTGGAGAGGGTTCATCAATGGTTGCCTTGCTCCTGGCGGTTTCCTTGGTATCCGGCTAAGTCCATGCAGACTCAGCGGACGGTGGTTGTATTCGCGCGGACTGAGGGTGGTGTCGCTATCTCTTGGGCGGTGACCACACTCCTCACCTTGCCTATAAATAGGACCCCCCTGGCACATCTACAGTAACCTAAGTAACTTGAGTGAACAGTAAGTTGGGGTGTGCGAAGTGCTGCGGTCTGTGTTTGCCAGTCCGCGCGGATTGTTTCAGGCTGACGGTTTGCTGTGTGCAGGTCGCGCGGATAACTTCAAGGAGCCAGGAGTTTGGCTGTGACTTCGGTCAGTGCTTGGAAGTGTGCGGTCTCTGCGGACTCAGCAGGAAGTCGCTCTGCGGCTTGTCAGCTCTGTTTCATCTTTGCCAGCTTCAATAACCTGTCCGCCAGCTTCAGGCGGGTAGGGGAGTTCCTCAGTTCGGGTTCAGCAGGAGGCGAATAACGGTCTGTCCGCGCGGCCTCGCGGCTTCGGCGGACTCCGTGGTATTTGGCGGATTGCAGCATAGCTTGGGCGAGCTCAGCGGTCTCGGCGGTCTCGGCGACCTCGCGGTCTCGGCGGACTCCGGTGCTGTCCGCCCGGCTTGTTTTTTGGTTCTTTCTGTTTTCAGCTGTAATACTAGCGAAATCATGTCTCGCTATGTATGCCTCGGATTGTAAAGAAGTGAATGCATAATAAGACCTTCTTGTGCCTCCATTGTTTTGTTGGGTGCAACCTCTAGTCCTTGGGCTTTCCGCAGGTTCAGCGTGCGAACTGGGTAGTTCCGAAGATATTAATTTGGCGTTTGGGCTATCTTGCTGACCACGTTGAGAAAATCTTAACACTGAGCTCGCCGATCGTCGAATGGAGTTCGACGACATTATGAAGTTGAGCTCAGCGATCGTCGAATGGAGTTCTATGATCTGTCGAAGTTGAGCTAGACGATCGTCGACCGGAGTTCGACGAATCGTCGTGCTGAGCTCGACGATATGACTTAGTCTCCAGACAGAAAAACTAGGTCTTCAGGGCAGCTTCCAAACCTAGACTTCTAACCCTTAGACTCAATTCTAATTGATCTTTTAAGCTATACAGGAGGTCAAGCAAAGGTTCCTAGAGACATAGTGATCCTGACCCAAATTAGTAATAGGGTGTTCCAACAATCTCCCCCTATTTGGGTTAGCATTACTATTTACAGACTTTGGAAAATTCAAATAATAACATACAATCAGTAAAACATGAACACAACAGCTAGACATTGCAGAAACATCACAGATATATATATGTCATCCAGATAATCAGAAATTCAGAAACTATCACCTTACAAAGTCATTTCTTCTCTTTGCCTTTAACCATTTTGATTTCTCTGTTAGGGTTTAGGGCTTCTTTGTTGGACCTGGTGTCATCTGCTGCACCCAAATAGGTTTGCTTTGTAGGCCTGGGAACCACAGCAGCAGGATGCAATTCCATATATCTGTCAGCATCAAAGAATTTACTAGAAGCATATCTGTCTAGTTCTTTTTGTCTCTGCTCAGACATTGTAGAAATGTTGGAAGTATCTAGTCCTTGTTCTCTGGCCTTCTTTATCTGGTCCAGTGCAGCCAATTCCTTTAACCTGGCAGTCCAAGCAGCTGGGTTATTCTCAGGGTCCTCAAAAGGTACAGGTGGCTCATACCTGTTGGAAGGATTATCTTGAGGAGGCCTGGCAGACACATTCTCTTTTAGCTTATAAGGGAAAGGACCAGTTGATGTATCAGATGAAGCATGTCCTCCCCTGGAATATGGGTGCTGCCTGGAGTGCCCTTTAGAATAAACTTGAAAATCTCTCTGATTACCCCTGTATCCTCCTCTCCTAGAATATGAACCCTTAGACTGGCTTTCCCTTTGGTAGGATCTGGCATGGGGTTGATAGGGAGCTTGGCTTCTAGCTGGGGCTTGACTTGCAAAGCTTCCACCTGCACCTGCATCAGGAGGAGGTGGTGGAGGAGGATGAGGGTGCTGGAATTGGGAAGAGCCTTTCTCAAATTTTCTCTTTTTCTTCATGGCTTTCAGCTGGTTTTTAGAATATTGCATCCAATGTTCAGTAATTTGGCAATTATGGAGGATATAATAAGGAATGTCATTATCATCCTTGACTTTTGCAGGAGGAACCCTTTTCATTGCCTTGCTCCTTGCCTTCCTTTTCCTGGCAATGGTAGCAGATGAGTCATCAGAGTCTGTTTTAAACTCATCAGATTCAGAACTCTGATCATCATATAGAGCATCTATTCTCTTCATCAAGTCTTTCTTCAGTTGAACAGAGGCAGATGAGGCAGAAGCAATAACAGCAGCAGGGACAGCAACAGATGGAGCAGCAGGTGGAGAGGGTGTACCAGAAGCAAACACAGCAGCAGCAGCAGATACTGGACTGGTGACAGCAGCAGTAATAGTCTCACTTATAGCAGAAACAACAGATTCACTCTCAACAGCAGATTCACTAACAGCCACAGAAGCTGGAGAGGTGATAGCAGCAACAACTTCATTGATAACAGCAGTAACATCATCAAAATCTGCAGCAGGCTCAATTTCAGTGGCCTCTGACATCAGAAAGTCCTTGGATATTGGCTCAGCAGAATCAGTTGGAACTTCAGCATCAATATGAAAAATCTCAACAGCAGCAGCATCTTCAGTAGCAGCAATCACTGAATGTACAAAAGAGGAGATAATGCTGGGGTCACAGCAAGAGAAAGGCACCAATGCCTTGGATAAGTCTTCTGGGGGCTGGACAGCATTACTCTCTGGCAAACAGCTGAAGAAGGCAGTATCAAAAGCAGATAGCAAAGACCTTAGGTCAATTGCAAGAACTACAGAAGGAGGCTCAGCAGCAGCAGCAACAAGAGGAGCAGCAGAAGAAGAAACAGCAGCAGCAACAACAGCAAGAAGGCTTTCTTCATGTGGCATCTCCCCCTGCCTAGATGCAGAGATAGCTGGATCAAGGCATACTGCTGTGGGTGCTGCCTGAGGGAAGAAGGAGGAGAGCCTGGCAGATAGAGCTGCCACTGACTGGTGTAGAGGAGCTAAGGAGGTCTCTAACAGGAGAGAGAGCCTGGGGGCAATCAGCTCATACAGCCTGTCAGCTAGGGCTGAGAAGTCTACTTGCTCAACAGCTGGAGCAGAGGTAGATGGAAGGGAAACAACTGGGGATGCTGGAAGGGAAGGGCTGGAGAAGTGTGGAATGGAGGGCTCAGGTGTGGGCAGGGTGGATATGGAGGACAGGGGAATGGATATGGATGGGGTGAAAGTAGGTTGGTCTATGATATGGTGTAGGAGATCTTGGAATGAAGTGGAGGAGGAAGGTAAATCAGGAGGAGATGAGGGGGAATCATCCATGTAGGAATCATCCAGGAGGGTGAAGGATGGTATGGATTGTGATGATGTGATATCTGGAGGAGGGTATGAGAACAGTGGGTGGAATTGGTCTGCTGGAGGAGGTAGAATGGGGTCTGGAGATGGAGTTGATGTTGGAGATGGGCTGGATATGGTAATGGTGGATGGAGCTGGAATGGTGGATGGTAGGGGAAGGGTTGGAATTGGAGGAGGAGAAGATGCAACAACAGCAGCAACCAAGTCTTCTGCAGGAGCAGTGACCTGTGGGAGAGTGACTCTTTGAGTCCTTGTGCCTGAAGGAGCACTTGAGGAGGGCCTGCCAGGCTTGCTTATTTGCCTGTCCCACTTGCCAAAGAGGGCACAGGTTAGTCTCTTGGAGGCATTTATGTGAACTCCAGAGGAGACCAGCAAGGCAGGGCACCTGGTCTGCAGGAAAATTCCAAGAATTCTTCCAAAATTAACAAAACCCTTGTTTATTTTCTTCTTGATGAGGTCAAAGAACACCTCTCCCCAGTTCAAACTTTTATTATCTACCAGAGCTCCCATGATACAGAGCTGATGTCTGGAAATAGTATCATGTGCAGAGTGCTTTGCAAGCAGCACTTTCCCTACCACATCCGCTAGGAACCTGTATTCAACAGACAGATTCCTTTTGAATAGCTTGCTAGGGTTTCCCTCTGGATGACCCATCCTGGAAAGCAGGTCAGAAAACTCCTCTCCAGATAACTCAGCAGATTCTTCTCCATTTCTCAGTCCAAAAACTTCTGTTAAAACTGTGGGGGTCAAGGGTACCTGAGTTCCAGCAATGGACCCAATTATTGTAGAGTTGTCTTGATTATGAGCTGTATAGACCCACTCCTTTATCTCATCTGAAGCTACCTTGATCCTGGTGGTCATGAGGGCAGACAGATTTTGATCCTTGAATAAACCCAGTATATCTTGGAAAATCTGGTCGGTGGTGCTGAATGATTTTATGTCAATGTCAAACCCGGCGTCGAACTTCATTGCAGCAAGAACAGCAACAGACACAGCCATTGTACCTGTAAAAACTCAACAAACAAAACGACCAAGCGTAGAATTGTTTGGAGGGAAGAAAATTTTTGCAGAGAAATTGAAAGCGCAAGAGAGAACGACGGCGAAAAATGAGTTTTATATTAGGGTTCGACGCAGAATTGGAAAGATCGTTGAACTCAGTTCGACGATCGAGGCTTCTAAAGGAATCTGAAGAGTCTTCAACATCGTCGATCTCCATTCGACGATATTGGAGAGCGTCGAGCTCCGTTCGACGATCGTTCAGAGAACAAAATCGTCGAGCGCCGTTCGACGATCGTTGACCGGAAGAGATAGTTCATACTATCTGAGAGGTGCTGAACTCAGTTCAACGATTTTTGGAAATCGTCGATCTCCGTTCGACGATCTTAGGGGAAATCGTCGAGCGCAGTTCAGAGATCAGAAAAATTCTAGACACTAAGAAAAATCAGAATTTTTGCCTAGTCTTGGTCAATTTTGAGCTTTCAAAATCTTGGATATTATTTAAGACTTCCTCCATCTAACATTCCTAACTGATTTAGGAAGAAGGTGTGTTTCTTTTTGATGTAGGCTAGCGGGGCGCAATGTCCGGCACTTTCTAGCGACTAAATCTACCCCCACACGATCTAATTTGGAAACACCACACGCGAGCGCAGCCACAATTTAAATTAACGTTTATCGTCACACAACGACGTGAGGATCGCGAACCCTCTTAGGATCAAATAGTGACTAGAGGCCACTATCCTTTCCGGCGAAATGAACCCACACGGCTCGGTCGAGTGAAGTCGCACCAAGGAGATCCACCAAAGAAAATGACTCGGAAAAGTGGTTGATCTCCCCCGACTAAAGAAAACCAAAGGTCACCACCCTTCTTCGGTTGCGAGAAACTCGGAAAATCAAATGCGAAAATCAAGTGGAAGTACTTCGATGAATAAAATTTCAGATCTCACACCAAAACTTTCGCACAAGAAATATGCTGAGGATGTAGAAGAAGCACACAAGATAGAGAAGAGGAATCGTTACCCCAACTCGTAGATAATTGCACGTGGAGAATCGCTCAACCACGGTTCCGCCGGAGTCATACCGGATGGAGCTTGCACGTCCACCTTCAACGGAGTCACACCGCGAAGCTCCCACGCCGGAAGAGAGAGGTGGCCTGCACTTGGCCGAAATCCTCAATGGGGCGGGCAAGGGATAGGGGGCGGCGGAAATGAGAGGGGTTCTCAAAAGCTGAAATCCTTTTTTTTAGGTTATTATCTTCATACCAAACCAAGGGAGTGGATGCCTTATATATATGGCCCACTCTAAATAAAAGTTTACATAAAATATTGCAGAAATTAAAAGCATTTTGGAGGCTAAATGCAGGCCACCAAATAACAAAACATAACATAAACTTGTTATCCGCAGCCCGGCAGTTTTTATGACAACGTCATTTAATGACGATATCTCGCGAGCGAAGATGGTAGCGGGAAGGGGTGCGGCGCCGCGCTCCCACGCCTTTATTTCGCCGTAGATCTTTGCTTTGTAATGGCGGCGTGTCATCCGTAAGCGCTTCAACATCAACGGCCGCGGGTTGGAGAGGGTCGGCTCCGTCAATCCTCCCCGTCTCAAAAGGACTCATCACCGAGGAGTTGACGTCTTTGTAGCGGCGAAGGAGAGCATCATCCAAGCGAGCCACTTCAACTTCGGGAACCCATGAATCATCGGAGGATGGGCGATCACGCCAGTGAACCAAATAACGGCGAGAGGTACCAAGTGGAGATGGGAGAACTTCATCGGCAAGGATCCTGTCTGGTAAGAAAGAGGTCTTGGGAAAACTAGGAAAAGCATTAGTCGAAAAAGGTAAGACTGAAGCAAAAGCATCCACCAACGTACCTCCAACGGAATCCGACGGAAGAGGTGATTCATGAGACCTTTCCCCCCCAAACCCAAGAGAAGAGCGAGAGGAAGAAGAGAAAGGGGAGTTGCATATTTCAAGTGGCGGAGAAGTATAAGGTGTTAAATCGGAAACATTAAAAATAGGGGATATACCCCAATCGGATGGTAAATCCAAAAGATACGCATTGCCGCCTAATTTCTTCGCAACGCGAAAGGGGCCGGCTCGCCGATTGGCCAACTTTTTGACGGTACCCGAAGGCATCCGCTCGGGAATGAGACGAACCAAGACCAAATCATCAACATTAAAATGGACGGCTCGGCGGTGCAAATTCGCGTGTAACTGATCGGACGTATATTGCGTGGCTAACACTTCTTGTATGTGTTTATGCAAATTTTGAATGTGTTGGGCAAATTCCTGTGCGAAGTGACTTGATTTATAAGTGGGTGGGAGGGGAATCAAGTCAAGTGGCACGGGCGCCTTATAACCGTGCACAATCTCATTCGGCGACAACCCGGTAGACCTATTCTTAGAATTGTTATAAGCGAGTTGTGCATGCGGGGGAATGAGATCCCAAGTGCCTTTGTGCTCTCCAACAAGACAACGTAAAAGATTGCCCACGCTTCGATTTACGACTTCCGTTTGGCCATCCGATTGCGGATGATAGGCGGACGAAAACAAAAGTTTGGTTCCCATAAGTTTCCAAAGCGTCTTCCAAAAGTAACTAGTAAATTTGACGTCCCGATCACTAACGATAGTTTTCGGAACGCCGCGGTGCCCGACAACTTCCTTAAAATAAATTTTAGCCATGTGCGAGGCGTCACTAGTTTTGCTACACGGAATAAAGTATGCCATCTTCGAAAATCGGTCTACGACTACCAAAATAGAGTCATGTCGGCGGAAGGTGGGCGGGAGGCCTAAGATGAAGTCCATACTCACATCCTCCCAAGGGATAGAAGGGATGGGTAGAGGGGTGTAGAGACCGGCGTTTGTTTTACTACCCTTAGCTAGTTGACAAGTACGACAACTACTAACGATTTTACCAACGAGAGACTTCAAACCCAGCCAATAAAATTTTTCCTCTACCAAAGCTAGCGTCTTATCCCGGCCAAAATGGCCACCAAGGCCCCCACCATGAAGTTCCCAAATGATATGATGGCAGAGGGAAGTTTGCGGGATGCACAACTTCGTGTGCTTAAATAAGTAACCATCCCGAATGTAGAATGCCGAAATAGTGGAGGGGGACTCCTCTTGGGTGGCAAAATAGATGTCCTTAAAGTCCGGACATGTCGCGTACTCGTCCTTAATGCGTTCAAAACCAATCACCTTAACGTGCATGGTGGACAATAGTAACGAGAGTCGGCTAAGGGCGTCGGCCACACGGTTGTTGGACCCCTTAAGATGCTTAAGAGTGAACGTGTACTCTTGGAGGAACGACACCCACTTAGCATGTCGGGGGCAGATTTTATGTTGGGAGTTAATAAAACGCAAAGCTTCATGATCCGAAAGTAGCACGAATTCTTTGGAAAGGAGATAGTGTCTCCAATAGTGTAAACTTCGGACCACCGCATAAAATTCCCGATCGTAATTGGAGTAGTTTAATTTAGCCCCGGACAACTTCTCACTAAAATAACAAATGGGGTGACCCTCTTGACTTAATACTCCTCCAATCCCAACCCCGGGCGCATCGCACGCTAATTCAAACACCTTAGAGAAATCCGGTAAGCGTAGGAGGGGTGCTTCCGTCATGAGAGTTTTGATCGTTTGGAAGGCATGAGTGGCGGACTTAGTCCATTGGAAATCCCCCTTCTTCATGCACTCCATCAAAGGAGCCATGATGCTACTAAAATTTTTAATAAAACGCCGATAAAAAGTAGCGAGTCCATGGAAACTTCTAACGTCACGGATGGACTTGGGCTCTGGCCACTCGTTAATAACTTGCACCTTTTTTGGGTCTACTCTAATGCCGTCCGCTCCCACAAGATATCCTAAGAACTCAACCTCACGGACAAGGAAAGTGCATTTCTTCAGATTTAAGAATAGTTTCTCTTTCCTCAAAGTAGTTAAGACTGCCCTCAAGTGATTGGTATGTTCAGTGGGCGTCAAGATAAACACCAAGATGTCGTCAAAATACACTACGACGAATTTTCCCATGAGGGGTTGGAATATTTGAGTCATCATCCGAGAAAATGTGCTTGGGGCATTAGAAAGCCCGAAGGGCATGACAAGCCACTCATATAAACCATCCTTAGTTTTGAACGCCGTTTTCCATTCATCCCCCTCTCGAATTCTAATTTGATGGTAGCCACTTTTGAGATCCAGCTTGGAAAAGATCGTGGCTCCGGCAAGCATATCCAAGAGATCATCCAATCGGGGAATAGGGAACCTATATTTAATAGTGATCTTATTAATCGCCCTACTATCGACACACATCCTCCAAGTACCGTCCTTTTTGGGGGCTAACAGGGCCGGTACGGCACATGGGCTCAGGCTATGGCGGATGAACCCTTTAGTTAAGAGTTCCGATATTTGAGTTTGAAGCTCCTGATGCGCTGCCGGGTGGAGCCTATAATGGGGCTGATTCGGGAGTGAGGAACCTGGGACGAGATCTATGGCGTGTTGGATGTCGCGTAGTGGCGGTAAGATGGGGGGTAACTCAGCCGGATACACATCTTTATATTCATCCAACAAGTGTTTTAAATCTTCCGGAAGCTCATCTAATTTATCACCATCTTCCTTACTACTCAAGAGCACAAGCGCATAGATCACGCCATCTAGAAATGGGACGCGGGTGAACTCCTTTCGTCCTATTAAGTTCAAGGTTTTCTTCTCCATGGGTACGATGGTATCCTTGGACGGAATAGTCGGGTCCTTTGGTGGCGTTGGTTTAAAGGTAATAATCTTCCCCTTAAACTTAAACTCATAAGTATTAGCCCTACCGAAGTGAGTCACGTCGTGGTCATATAGCCAAGGCCGGCCAAGAAGGACGTGACATGCGTCCATGGGGATGACATCAAACCACACTTGCTCGGAATAAGATTTGACGTTAAGGGGAACTAGACAACGCTTCGTGACAGGAAGAGAGGTCTTATTTACCCAAGATACATGATAAGGTTGGGGGTGGGGTTCGGCAACTAAAGACATCCTAGCAACCGCGCTCTCCGAAACGACGTTCATACAACTCCCACTATTGATGATAAGCTTACACAACTTCTCTCCGCTCTTAAATATCATCGAAAAGAGGGTCGTCCTATTCCAATCGTTTGGCGTCCGGGGAACCGTCAGGATACAACGCATAACCATGAGGTTATGTTCATCCTCCAAATCACTCGGGACTCCCTCAACATCGGACCCGTCGTCGGCTTCATAAATTATTTTGGCCGGGTCGTTAGGAGCCTCCAATAAAGCTAAGGCCTTAGGCTTGGTGGGGCATTCGCTCGCATAATGCCCTTGTACTCCACAAGCGTAGCATGTGGCATTTGTTTTATTAACTCTCCCAATTGGCACTCGCTCCCCGGTTGGGTTCTTAGAATTCCTAGCGGTGATGACTATCGAACTTGTGTCGGTAGCCTTAAACTTGCCTTTGTCTTTATACGTGGACTTCCCCATTTGGAAATACCTTGCTTTAGACTTGAGAGTTATATTTTTCTCAATGTCCAAGGCCGCGTTGTACGTGGTGTTTATATCCGTATGCCCATATCGCAAAAGCTTGCGCTGAATATCCGGGTCCAGCCCCTTCCGAAACCTCGAGAGAGTCACTTCGGGCATCTCCTTAACATCGCAACGTACTAACAAATCCTTAAGCGTACCCATGTAATCAGACACCGACTGGTTCCCTTGCTTAAGAGAGGCTAAGTCGTCAAACAGTTGTGTGCGGTAATACGTGGGGACGTATTGATCCGACAACATAGCTTTCATAACCTGCCAACCAATTGGTGGCATACCATCTAGCGCTCCCATGCGTCTCTCCTCGTTGAGCCAATATACCTTGGCCCGGTCTAGAAGTTTCAGCCTAGCGACTTGGACCTTTTGCCTATCGGTTAAGTTATGCCACTCGAAGTAGCACTCGATGTCCATAATCCAATTCAGAAAGATTTGGGGCTGCCCCATGCCGTCGTAAGTAGGGGCTTCTATACGGATGGCTTTCGTGATGTTGAACTCTTGTGGAGCTCGATTATAATAGGGTGGACCACGTGGTGCAAGGTCATCGTAATCCTCGTCAAATCGAGGAGGATAACGGGGCTGTTGGTGGTTCGGGGGGTGAGGGTTAATTGGTAGAGGGTTAGGAGGGGCGGGTGGAGTCGCTCTAGCAGTCGTAAGTTGAGCGATCATGTCCCTTAACTCATCCATGCGACGCTCTTGATTCACGATGTGAGCATTAAACTCTTGTCGAAGAGCCTCGACGGGAGTCGGATCTTGACCCCCATGCCGCTCGTCCGCCATATTGGAAGAAGAGGGAGCGTACTCGGTGCCGTGCCTTGTGCGCATGCAGATGTTTTTTTTTGTTAACTCTAAATTAGTCCTAAACACCCTACAATTTTATGAGAAATAATTTCTTACCGCCTAACCGATGGACGAAACTGAATTTTTTTGTAAATTTAATTCTACCTAAGGTGAAGAGAGTCTACCAGAAAATGTTTTTTTGGATTTTGAAGAAAAAATCAGATTTTAACCCGCTGTTGGCACACCACAAATAGAGACTTTGCTGAAATGAGAATTTACGAGAACTAAGCCTACCAAACAGAGAAGGATTGTGCCGATTTAGGAACCGGCACGAACCTCCCTCTGATACCAAATTGATGTAGGCTAGCGGGGCGCAATGTCCGGCACTTTCTAGCGACTAAATCTACCCCCACACGATCTAATTTGGAAACACCACACGCGAGCGCAGCCACAATTTAAATTAACGTTTATCGTCACACAACGACGTGAGGATCGCGAACCCTCTTAGGATCAAATAGTGACTAGAGGCCACTATCCTTTCCGGCGAAATGAACCCACACGGCTCGGTCGAGTGAAGTCGCACCAAGGAGATCCACCAAAGAAAATGATTCGGAAAAGTGGTTGATCTCCCCCGACTAAAGAAAACCAAAGGTCACCACCCTTCTTCGGTTGCGAGAAACTCGGAAAATCAAATGCGAAAATCAAGTGGAAGTACTTCGATGAATAAAATTTCAGATCTCACACCAAAACTTTCGCACAAGAAATATGCGGAGGATGTAGAAGAAGCACACAAGATAGAGAAGAGGAATCGTTACCCCAACTCGTAGATAATTGCACGTGGAGAATCGCTCAACCACGGTTCCGCCGGAGTCACACCGGATGGAGCTTGCACGTCCACCTTCAACGGAGTCACACCGCGAAGCTCCCACGCCGGAAGAGAGAGGTGGCCTGCACTTGGCCGAAATCCTCAATGGGGCGGGCAAGGGATAGGGGGCGGCGGAAATGAGAGGGGTTCTCAAAAGCTGAAATCCTTTTTTTTAGGTTATTATCTTCATACCAAACCAAGGGAGTGGATGCCTTATATATATGGCCCACTCTAAATAAAAGTTTACATAAAATATTGCAGAAATTAAAAGCATTTTGGAGGCTAAATGCAGGCCACCAAATAACAAAACATAGCATAAACTTGTTATCCGCAGCCCGACAGTTTTTATGACAACAACGTCATTTAATGACGATATCTCGCGAGCGAAGATGGTAGCGGGAAGGGGTGCGGCGCCGCGCTCCCACGCCTTTATTTCACCGTAGATCTTTGCTTTGTAATGGCGGCGTGTCATCCGTAAGCGCTTCAACATCAACGGTCGCGGGTTGGAGAGGGTCGGCTCCGTCACTTTTCATCCAAAGGCTATGTGAAAATGTCTCCCCTTTGTAAATCAGTTGGGATATATTGTAATTCAATTTTATTCTTTTCAACTTTATCCCTTAAGAAATGATGCCTAATCTCTATGTGTTTTGTCCTACTATGGAGGACTGGATTTTGGGCTATGGAAATAGCACTTGTGTTATCACAAAAGATTTAGACTTCTCTAAGTTGTAACCATAGTCTAGGAGTTGGTTTTGAATCCACAATATTTGTGAACAACAACTGCCTGCAACCATATATTCAGCTTCAACAGTTGAAGTTGACACAGATGTTTGTTTCTTACAAAACCAAGAGACAAGTCTGTCACCAAGGAACTGACAAGTTCCACTGGTGCTTTTCCTATCAATTCTGCATCCAGCATAATCAACATCTGAGAATCCAGTTAAATCAAATGCTGAATCTTTTGGATACCAGAGACCTAGATTTGGACAACTCTTAACATACCTGAGAATCCTCTTTACTAGAGTGAGGTGTGACTCTCTAGGGCTTACTTGGAACCTAGCACATATACATGTAGCAAACATTATATCTGGTCTACTAGCTGTAAGATACAGTAGAGAACCAATCATTGCTCTATATGTTGTCTGATCAACAGGTTTCCCATGTTCATCAGCATCTAATACATCATTGGTAGGCATGGGTGTTTTCATACAAGATGCCTCAGACATACCAAATTTCTTAACCAGTTCATTTGCATATTTGGTTTGAGAAATAAAGATGCCTTCAACATGTTGTTTGACTTGCAATCCTAAGAAGAAGGATAGCTCACCCATGCTACTCATCTCAAATTTAGAATGTATTAGGTTAGAAAACCTTCTGCACAATTTTGAGTCAGTAGAACCAAAAATGATATCGTCTACATAAATTTGTACTAGTAGGGTATGAGACTTATGGGTTCTAATAAAAAGAGTTTGGTCTACTCTACCCCTTATAAAACCATTTTCCAAGAGAAAGCATGCTAAGGTCTCATACCATGCTCTAGGAGCTTGCTTGAGACCATATAATGCTTTGTTCAGTCTAAAAACATAATCAGGATAAGTTGGAGAGATAAAACCTGGAGGTTGTCTGACATAAACTTCCTCTTTGATGTCTCCATTTAAGAAGGCACTTTAGACATCCATCTGATAGACTTTGAAGCCCTTGTGAGCTGCATAAGCTAGAAAAATCCTGATGGCTTCTAATCTTGCAACAGGTGCAAAAGTCTGGTCGTAGTCGATTCCTTCTTCTTGAGAGTATCCCTGGGCAACTAGCCTTGCCTTGTTCCTTATAATTACTCCTTGATCCTCCAGTTTGTTTCTGAATACCCACTTTGTTCCAACAATGGAATGATTCTTAGGCTTTGGCACTAGTTCCCATACTTTGTTCCTCTCAAATTGATGTAACTCCTCTTGCATTGCAATGATCCAGTGTGGATCTTGCTCTACATCTTGAATAGACTGAGGTTCAATTTGAGATAGGAAGCAGGTGTGCAACAGGTTTTGGTTGACCCGATTTCTGGTTTGCACACCAGCTGAGATTTCTCTAATTATTTGGGAAATTGGATGGTCTCTTGATGTTACTAAATCAACAGGGGGTGTTGATTGTTCACCAACCTGTGTTGTTGTTTACTCTTGTGGTACAACAACTGGCTCTTCAGGTTGTGCTTCAATGTGTTGAGCATTCCCTTCATCTTCACTGCTTTCATCCTCTTGAGTAAACTGTAACCTGTTCAAGTCTTCAACTAGAGAATGTTCCTGCAAAGGTTCTATGGTAGAAGAAATCTTCTCCTTGAAAGACATGTTAGTTTCATCAAATAAAATATGAACAGATTCCTCAATTTTCAAAGATGATTTATTATAGACCCTATAAGCCTTGCTGATCATGGAGTATCCCAGAAATACTCCTTCATCAGCTTTGGCCTGAAATTTTGCTAGATATTTCTTGTCATTATTATGAATGTAGCAAATACAACCAAAGACTCTAAAATAGTCAACTTTAGGTTTCTTCCCTTTGAGTAATTCATAGGGAGTCTTTCCCTTTAGTTTATGTATCAGACTTCTGTTCAACATATAGTTGGAGGTGTTTACTGCCTCTGCCCAAAAGGATATAGGTAGATGAACATCTGACAACAATGTGGTGGCAGATTCAATAAGGGTTCTATTTTTCCTTTCAGCTACCCCATTTTGTTGAGGAGTTCTAGGAGCTGAGAAAGTATGCCTGATCCCTTCACTCTGACAGAACTCTTGCAAAAGAAGAGAATCAAACTCTGTCCCATGATCACTTCTGATCAGGGCAATGTGAGTATTGAACTCAATCTGTATACATTTGAGAAACTCTGTCAGACAATTAAAGTTATCAGACTTCTTCCTTAGAAAGAACACCCAAGTGAATCTAGAGAAGTCATCTACAATTACTAAAGTGTAGGATTTCCCTCCCAGGCTTTGTACTGTGATGGGTCCAAAAAGAGCCATGTGTAACAGATACAATATCCTAGGTGAATCACTCTTATTAAGTGACTTAAAACTGTTTTTAGTTTGCTTGCCTAATTGACAAGCCTGCAGAGTCCTTCCTTCTTGTAGGGGCCAGAAGGTAGTCCTCTAACAAGGTTGTCCTTGGATAGCCTAGCAATAGTTCTAAGATTTAGGTGTCCTAATCTCTTATGCCATAAAACATTTGGTCTACAGACTGAATTAAACAAGCAGATATCTACATTAGTTGAAAGAAAATATACTAAGTAGATGTTACCTTTCCTTTTACCTGTCAACACAGTTGTGTTGTCCTCTGACTTGATTTTGCATAAGGTTTTGCTGAAGGTCACCTGGTAGCCTTCATCACACAGCTGACTGATGCTAATTAGGTTGTGCTTCAGTCCTTCCACATAAGCTACCTTCTTGAAGGTTACTGAACCAATCTGGACTGCACCATATCCTTTAGTTTGTCCAAAGTTGGAATCACCAAAGATAACTTTGGGTCCAAGCTTGGCTTTGAAGGATATGAGGTTGTCCTTGTTCCCTGTCATGTGCTTAGAGCACCCACTATCCAAGTACCATTGCTGGTTAGATGTTGGATAGGTCTTCACCTGCACATAAAACAATTTACTTGTTTTTGACCCAGTTTACCTTGGGCCTAGGTTGATAGCCTTTAAATTTAGAAATGAAAGACATCCCAGGTTGACTCTTATATCCTTCAGGATGATATCTCCTTGGAGGTAAAATCCATTCAGTATAAGGGTTAAAAGTTTGGGATGAAGAACCCTTAGGATTCAATTTTGATTTGCCTTTAAACAAGTTTCCAGAGCTCTGACCTTTGTTCGACGATCTTGGAGCTGCGTTCGACGATCTTGGGTCAGATCGTCGAGCTCCGTTCGACGGTCGACTATGTCTGAGGTCAGGTATATGAGATCGTCGACCTGCATTCGACGACTTTGGCTGAGATCGTCGATCAGCGTTCGACGATTTTTCCTGAGATCGTCGAGCTGTGTTCGGCGATCGTCGATCTTCATTCGGCGATCGTCGATCTACGTTCGACGATTTCTGCTGGGACTTAGTTTTCTGAGGCAGATCAGAATTTTTCCTGGCAACCTCTACAACTCCCTTTCCCTTGTCAGAAATAAACTTGATGGGAGTAGTTAGGACTATAGGTTGGCTGGATGAAGCACCCAAGCCCAGTGTACTGTTAAATCTAGAGTTCACTGTGCTTGTGATGTCCATCAGCTTGATGCTTCTCCCATTAAGGGATTCTTCAAGCTTCTTGGCCTTAGAGAGCTCACTTTTCAGTGTAGTTATCTGTTTCCTACAGTTCTCCAACTCCTGAAAGAGTTTGAGGTTTTCTGACTTTAAAACATTGTGTTCAGATAATTGATTTCTGAGAGAGATAATCTCTTTCTCAGACTTTAGTAGGTCTAAACACAGTGCTTTAAATTCAGATTTAAAATCTTCTAAAGTAAAATCAAAAGAACTAATTACCTGATCTTCTTCAGGTTGAGTCTCTGAGTCTGACTCTGATTCCTCTTCCTCTGAATTGTGTTGTGAGGCATTGATTGCCATCATGCAGAACTCCTTTTCTTCTGCATCATCCTCATCATCACTGGAGCTGGAAGAGGCTTCTGACTCCTCTTCTGTCTCACTCCAGGATTCAGCAACAAACCCTTTTCTTGTATGCTTATTTTTGCTTGAAGAAGGTTTGCTATTGCCATTTCGTTTGGAGTCTTTCTCCTTCCTTCTTTCTTTCCTGTCCCTTCTGTCCTTGGTCTTGTTCTCTGGACAGTCAGGAACTATGTGCCCTGGTTTCCTGCAACCAAAGCAGATAATGTCTTTATTGTTGCTAATGGACTTGTCATACCTTGGCTTGTCATGCTCCTTGTATGATCTTCTTCTGAAGTCCTTTCTGGCCATCTTGTAGAATCTTTTGGCCAACAAGCTGAGTAGTTCATCATTGCCTGTAGCTTTATCTTCAGGCAGATCCTCAGTTGCCTTGAATGCTATGGTCTTTTCTTTCCTTGTGGCTGGTGAAGCAGCCTTCTGTTCTTCCTCTCTATTCTTGATGAGTAGCTCATAAGATTTGAGCTTACCCAACAAGGCTTCAGTGGTGATCTCATTCAGACTTCTGGCATCCTTAATTGGCCAGATTCTAGAATCCCAAGTGCTGGGGAAGCACATTAGGATCTTGTCATTGAGTTCTGTCAGAGAAATCTCTTTGTCCAATGTCCTTAGTTCACTGACAATTAGACTCAGCCTGTTATACATGTCTCCGACTGACTTAGTCTCTCCCTTCTTGAAGTTCTCATATTGAGATATGAGATGAGATCTTCTGTCCTTCCTTTCATCAGCTGAGCCTGAGACTATTTCTGAGAGCTTGTCCCAAATTTCCTTGGCTGAATTACATTCAGCTACCTTTTGAAATATGTCATCTGACATTGTCTGGGCTAGAATGTTCATAGCCTTGGCATCAGCTACTTTCCATTTTTTGATGTCAGCATCTGTTCTTGATGGAGGTGGAACAACATTTGTGCTTGTATTCTCTGGGGGTCTTGGACACACTGTCAAAACAGAATTAAATATATCTTCGTCAATAGAATTCATGTAAAGTCTAATCCTTGCCTTCCAAAGTGCAAACTTTGACAGATTGCACACTGGAGGTCTGGTGCTAGCATAATCCTTGTTTTGGGCCATGATTTGTGCAAACAAAATCTAATAATAGAATACAAAAGAAAAACAGATCTAGTTTGGGATCTTTGGGTTCAGGTGTTAGCCTGTACAACCAATCAGGTATGGTATGTTTAACCAACCTGGCTCTGATACCAATTGAAAGTGCAACTAGATCTGATATACTCTAGAGGGGGGGGGGGGGGTGAATAGAGTATATGGTGCTTTAAAAACTTTTACAAACTTTTACAACAATTGTTGTAATATGTGTGAGCAGGGAAGCAGAAATAAATCTAATCACAGTACTAAGCTATGCAAAAACTAAGCACAGAAAAGTCAAGGCCAGAAACAAAAAGAAAGCAAGCCAAAACCAGATGACACAAAGGAATATAGTGGTTCTCCAAACATGGGTACATCCACTCTTCTACCACCCTAGGTAGGAATCCACTGCAGGATGAGTTGATCAGGTGTCCTGGGCACCAATGAGCTTTTGATAAGGTACTCAAAAACCAAAGCAGATTTTTTGATCAGGTGTCTTGCCACCAATGAGCTTTTGACAAGGTGCTCAAAAACCAGATTCAAACTTTTGAAGGGAGTTTGAAAAACCCTTTACAGAGTGGGGGTGAGAGATTGATGGCAGTCTTATCTTTCTCAAACAACTGAGAAGACTATGTGGATTGTTGTCAAAGCTCCCCCTGAATCCTTGAAATCTTCAGGAAGAAAAGATTTGTTGAGGGTGATAGGCCTTCAAAGGTTGAACTCCAGCAAAGGATGATTTCAGCAATAGCTGAAATGTTGAATGTCTGGAGTCAGGAAATATGTTGGCCTTGAACACTTTGAGAACTACAGAGATCTGAAGATTTGAGAAAACTTGATCTCCTTTGATGAGTGTTCTTGAGAATTCTTTTTGACAGAAGATTTTTAATGAGTCTCTGTAATCTGTATTGTGTGTGCACTATTTCTTGTTCTTCTATTTGATTCAAAAACACATTCATTCTTTTATTCTCTGGTACAGAATAGAGTATTATTCTCTGTCAAGGATAGCCGTTGGTCTGCATTGATTGCATCCTTAATTGCATAATCTCTTTTTGGAGGAAAGTCCACAGAATTATTCCTTGAAAAGTCCCTTGAAACTTGCTCCAGAATTGAATGAAAACGGCTAGCAAATCTCTGAATTAATTGCAGAATAACTCCTAACTGATTTGAATTTGAATTCTGGAAGTTATCTGAAATCGTCGAACTGAGCTCTGCTATCGTCGAGCTGAGCTCAGCGATCTGAAAACACACAGCAGCAAGGAAAACGTCGATCTGAGCTCAAAGATCGTCGAACTGAGCTCAGAGATAAAGATCTAATGCAGAGTCAAAATCGTCGACCTGAGCTCGCCGATCGTCGAATGGAGTTCGACGACATTATGAAGTTGAGCTCAGCGATCGTCGAATGGAGTTCGACGATCTGTCGAAGTTGAGCTAGACGATCGTCGACCGGAGTTCGACGAATCGTCGTGCTGAGCTCGACGATATGACTTAGTCTCCAGACAGAAAAACTAGGTCTTCAGGGCAGCTTCCAAACCTAGACTTCTAACTCTTAGACTCAATTCTAATTGACCTTTTAAGCTATACAGGAGGTCAAGCAAAGGTTCCTAGAGACATAGTGATCCTGACCCAAATTAGTAATAGGGTGTTCCAACACTTTAGCTAATAGACGTGCATTATATCTGGCTATAGACCCATCACTGTGAAATTTTTTCTTCAGTACCCACATGCATCCTAGGACATTAACTCCTTTCGGCTGGTCAACTAGATGCCAAGTGTTGTTTTGTAGCAGCGATTTCATCTCATCATCGATGGTTTCTACCCACATTAACACATCTCTTGATCTCATTGCTTCCAGATAGGAGAATGGATCTGTAACACCCTCATCTGTCGAATGACATATAACAGAAGGTCCAGCTGAAACCCAACGACATATACCATGGATAGTCGGAAGGGTTATATTAGAATATCAAAAATCCAACTATAACTACTCGTCCTAACACAGAGCATTCTAGCGGAAGCTTTTAAACAGTTGGAAAAAACCCATAATTGAATAACAACTATCATAAATGTCCACATACTACTATAGAAATGAAATAACAAATACACTGAAAGTACTTGGACTTATGGGCTTACAAGATTTTACTTAACAAATTAATGATTTACATATATCGGCTCGCAAGCCGGCCACACATGACAAAAATAAAAACAACACTTTGCGTTGGCCTTCGAGGGCCAGCTCAGCAACATGTGCTTCAGCCCGCTATTTGGTACTTGGCTCTGCAGCACCTGCAGACAACATTCCACCGCACGGTGGCAAACAAAGTAACGGTCAGCTAAAGCCGACCAAATTATAATGACCCCGCCCCTTACTCGGAACGGCGGTGCTCCTTCCCTGCATTTCATTAGCCCAGCTAAACAATAAAGCGCAAACATACTTCGCCAAAATTGTAGGCTCACACGGCCAAACACCCCGTGCACTCAGGGCATATTAACGGTGAATCCGGTCAATTCCGTGGCTTCACCACCATTCCCGGGATGACAACATTGTGAGCATTTTTAGTATTTCTGACCACCGTCTAAGACTCCAGACTATGACAACGGCCAGTCCCTCTTTGGGTCTCTAGCATCGAACCACTTAGCCCAGGTCTGATTCCACATGATCGTTGCTCACTCCGCATAGTTACCTTAAGACGTATGCACGGGCCAAGCTTCTCTCGGATCCCAAAACATTCCAAACATCACATAACCTAGTTATGTCCAAGGTTGGCTCCCCAGCCGCCAAGTTAGCAGAAATACGTTTCCACTCAGTTTTCCGGGTGCGCCTTGGAGTTAATCCGCAAGGATCCCTGCTGCAATCTACCGTGTAGAAACCTGAAAACACAAAACACAGAGTCTTCTCCGGCAAACCATACAATTTGCAACATCACCGATCCAGACCAACATGTCCGGGTAGACTTCACACACAATGCCTATGTCCGTGCTTCGATTCCGGACTCTATATGCAACACAAGGAGGACTATTCACGTCAACCCCAAGGAACACCGCACACTCGCCGCATACTCGTGGGAGCGGGTTTCCTTATGCAAAAGAAAGAGAGATTCACATGCTCAAGTAGAGAATCATTACCCTTGGAGTTCGCTTTTGTGCCATGGGAATCTATCCGGATGGAAAGCTTCGCAAGGGAATTTCCTCCGCGGATCCGGTCTCGGTTCTCGATTCGGTGCTCCGATGCTCCGCCGGCGTCCGGAATCCTCCTCTTCATTCCTCCTTGCTCTCTCCTCTCTCAAACTCCTTAGAAAGAGAAAGCTTAAGAGAAAATGAGGAATTAATCCTCAATTCCCGGCCTTAACAAAGCAGGAACACACCTGGGCCGTCAGATCTTATTTAAGGAAAACAAACGGCTCAGATCCCCCCAAAATTCCTAAATCCTGGGCCGAACACTGCCTTGCACACGGCCGTGTCCCAGGACGCGTGCCCCGATCCAGGCACGATTGTCGAGCACAGAAAAGGACACGAGTCAAGACACGCCCGTGTCTCAACCTGACATGCCCGTGGCGTGTCCTGACACGCCCGTGACCTAGGAGCGTGTCACAAATAACCGCCACGCCAACCGTCATGTCCCTTAGGAACACGGGTGGTGACACGGGTATGCACATGCCCGTGTCACTCTTGACACGCCCGTGTCGCTGCCGTATTTCCTATCGTGTCCTTTTCTGGACATAGCCGACCAACATAGAGAAAGACATGGCCTTGGACACTCCCGTGTCCCAGGCTGTGTACCCCTATTAAGGGACCAAAAATTCCTTAGAACACGACCAGTTTGATTACGATTTTTGGGGCGTTACAAATCTCCCGCCCTTAAAGAATTTCGTCCTGAAATTATATAAAGGTACATAAAAATTTAAATGTTACCTGAGTGGAATAACTCGGGGTATTCCTCCAACATAGTCTGTTCTCGCTCCCATGAAAGCTCCTCACGCCCGCAGTTATCCCAACGGAATTTAACCATTCGGATTTCCTTGTTGCGGAGTCGTTTGACTTCAAAGTCTTCAATGCGTACTGGCTTGACCTTGGCCATCAACCTGTAATCAACCGGCACTTGATCGACCTCAACGACCTGCGAAGGCTCTTGCACCGCCTTCCGCAACACCGATATGTGGAACGCATAATGTAGCCCACTCAACTCCACTGACAGCTTCAATCGATACGCTGCTTCGCCAACCCGCTCCAGGATTTCAAACGGTCCAAGTTATCTCGGACTCAGCTTCTTCAAGCATCGAATCCGCGAGACACCCTTGAACGGCTTGATTTTCAAATACACCCAGTCGCCAACACCGAACTCCACGTTACTATGCTTAGCGTTATAGTATTTTGCCTGTCTGTCCTGAGCGATCTTCAACCGTTCCTGAATTGTACGTATAATTGAAGTGGCGTCTTCCACCGCTTGCCGTTTGAATAACTGCGGCTCTCCTGTCTCCAACCAAGACAACGACGTGCGACACTTTCTCCCATACAAGGCCTCGAAAGGCGTCATTCCAATACTGGCTTGATAGCTGTTGTTATATGCAAATTCCACCATGTACATGTGATCTTCCCACAGCTTTCTAAAATCCATAACACAAATACGAAGCATGTCCTCCATCGTCATGTTGACCCTCTCGGTCTGACCATCCGTGTGTGGATGAAAGGTTGTGCTGAAACTCAACTTAGTTCCCAACAGACTATGCACCAGCCTCCAGTCATTCAACGTGAAGCGTCCATCTCGGTCACTAACAATACTGCGCGAGACACCATGTAATCGTACAATGTTATCTACATAGAGTTTGGTTAACTTTTCCACCGAATCTTCCTTCTTGTTCGGGATGAAGTGCGACACTTTTGTCAATCTATCTATGACCACCCAGATGGCGTCATTTCACCTTCGCGACCTTGGCAAACCATGCACAAAATCCATAGAAATGTTGTCAAACTTCCACTCCGGGATAGGTAAGGACTTCAAGAAACCCCCGGGCTTCTGGCACTCCGCCTTCACCAAGGCACATGTTTGGCAATTGGCCACATAAAGTGCTACATCTTTCTTTAATCCTGACCACCAGAACAACTTCTTCATGTCTTTATACATCTTCGTGCTCCCCGGGTGGATTGAGTACTTGGTATGATGAGTCTCGTAAATCAACTCCTCATGAAGGTTATCCACACTAGGGATGCATAGGCGACCGTTCCTCCATAGCAGTCCATCCTCAACAGCAAATTGGGAATTTGACCTATCTAAAGATTCATCTAAGATCTGCTTCATGCTGCTATCCTGAACCAAAGCCCGCCGAACCTTATCAGCTAGGTCATACTGCACCTCTATCCAATAGAATTTTGCCTCGGTACTAGTCTGCTTGTCGACGCAAGAGATCTCTAATGCCTCTAAATCACGGACCAAACTCTCATCATGTACTGACAACCAGCTATCTTGCGCAGGAGACCTGCGACTCAATGTATCCGCCACTGCATTTCCTTTCCCAAGCACATAATGTATCTCGAAGGTGTAGTCCCCCGGGAACTCCATCCACCTCCGCTGCCTCATGTTCAGGTCCTTCTGATCTAACAAGTACTTCAGGATCTTATGATCGGTGTAGATATCGACCTTCACATCCTACAAGTAGTGCCTCCACAGCTTTAGAGTAAATATCATGACCGCTAACTCTAAGTCATGAACCGGATAATTCCTCTCGTGAACCTTCAATTGTCGAGAACCATAGGCTACCACGCTCCCATGCTGTAGCAGAACACAACCCAAACCACTACCCGAAGCATCACTATAGATTTCAAACCCTTCGGTCCCACTCGGCGAACATAAAATAGGTGCAGTGGTCAACCGCCTCTTCAATTCTTCAAAAGCCTGCTCGCACTCCAGCGACCACACAAACTTTTGATCCTTCCTTGTCAACGTCGTGAGTGGTAGCGCTATATGCAAGAAGTTCTCTACGAAGCGCATGTAGTAGCCGGCAAGCCCCAGAAAGCTCCAAACTTCTACAACTGTAGACAACACAGGCCACTCCCGTATCGTCACTATCTTCGCTGGATCCAGCGCTATCCCTTCTCCACTAACAATATGACAAAGGAATGCTACCGAGGATAACCAGAACTCATACTTGGAGAACTTAGCATACAACTGATTCCTTCTTAACGTCTCCAACACTATATGCAGATGCTTGTAGTAATCATCCTCACACTACGAGTACACCAAGATATCATCGATAAATACTATCACGAAACGGTCCAGGTACTCTCTGAACATTCTGTTCATCAGATCCATAAACACGGATGGTGCATAGGTCAACCTAAACGACATGACCGTGAACTCGTAATGCCCAAACCGCGTGCTGAATGATGTCTTTGAGATGTCGCTTTCCCTTATCCTTAATTAATAGTAGCCGGATTTTAGATCTAACTTCGAATATACTGTTGACCCGACCATCTGATCAAATAGATCGTCAATCCTTGGGATCAAATACTTATTCTTTTCCGTAAGCTTGTTCAACTCCCGATAGTCGATACAGAGTCGCAAGCCCCCATCCTTCTTCTTAACGAAGAGGACCCGTATGCTCCAAGGCGACGAACTTGGAAGTACATACCCTTGCTCCAACAACTCTTGTAGTTGCACCTTCAGCTCCGCCATCTCTCTTAGCGCTATTCGATATGGAGAGCGTGACACCGGTTTGGCAACCGACACCAGCTCAATAGTAAAATCAATCTCCCGCTGAGGAGAGGCTCATGGGAGATCATCTGGGAACACATCATGATACTCGGACACAACTGGAATACTGCACAGACTTGGCTTAGGCGTTGAAGTCGGCACTAATGTGACAAACAACTCTGCCCCAGACCGAACTGCCTTGATCACCACGAAGGGCCGACATCAGAATCTTACTCGACCCATTCATGCCCACAAATGTAGTCTCCCGATCAGTATTCAATCCCAACTTAACCTCCTTTCGGTTACAATCAATGCATGCTCGCTGCTCTGAGAGCCAGTCCATACCAAAGATTACGTCGAACTCAACCAACGGCAGTACCGACGCTCGCAAATCAAACTCCTGGTCCCCAATCCGTATCTTTACCACATAGATTCTATCCGCGCGCATTGAGCACCCATTGGGCAATAACACATCCAACTTGTCTTTTGCCATTGAGGAAGGGACTCCGCTGCTCGTTATGAATCTATCGGACAAGAAGGAATGCTAAGCTCCCGTATCAAACAGGGCTCTCGCCGGACAATCGAAAATCAACACAAAGCCTAACACCAACACTTATAAGCTAACAAAAAAGCTAACAACTATATAAAGTTAAATTGCTATAACTTAACTCGTACTTGTCACCACGTTAGCTTGTTTTATGGCCTCTTGCAGACCAAGATTATATACTCTAGGCTGGGCTGGAGCATGGTGGGACGCGGTTGACTCCACCGCCTTCCCTTTTTCTTCATATGTTGCTCCAAGCTTACTCTCGGACTTTGCACGTTCGCTCCAACATTCACGAGCAAAATGCCCCATCTTTTCATAGTTGTAGCAAGCTCCTAGGACTCAACTTGTGGTTTCCCCTATCGTACCAGACGAAGGGTCTGAGCTCGAAGTTTTCGGCTTCTTGTTATATCTACGGAAACCCGACTTTTCATTTGGCACTTTGAACTCTGACTTCCTTTCCCCTATGTCCTTCTTCTCTTGCACTTTCTTCATGACCTTCTGCAATGACCAGGCTGAATTGACCAAGGCTAGGAAGCCTTGCGCCTTAGGCCCAGCAAGGAGTGGCTGTAGGTCGCCACATAGACCCTCATAAAATCGGTTGGTCTTCCGCTCGTCCTCAGCAAATGTAGTATCGGCATAATGACCCAACCGAGTAAACTCGTGGAGATACTCATCCACGCTTCTATCTCCCTGAGTCAAACCAAGATACTGATTCTCCAACTAAAGCTTCTGAGCAGAGGATAGATATCTGGCCAAGAACAACCATGAGAATTCCTCCATAGGCACATCTGCAAGTTGCCTTCCCACTAAGAGGTGAACCTCCAACTCGTCCCACCATAGCCTCGCCTCACCAGCCAATAGGAAGGTCGCTATGGTAGTCTTTTGCCACTCCTCAGTTAACGTGGCCATCAAGACACTCTTTATCGTAGAGAGCCAATCCTCAGCTTGAGTTGGCGTTCCAATCCCGTCAAACATCGGAGGATTAAAGCTCATTACATGCTTGAGCTGCTTCTCCGTAGCCCTCCTTGATGCTACTTGATCCCAATTCTCTTTCATTTCATCTCTTCTTGTGTAACATTCCTCAAACAACTAGACCCCTAGGATTGTTTTGTCATAACTAGGTCAAGACAAAACCCTAGAAAGCACAAGAAACCAAGTGAGCTTAGGCATGAAGGTGAAAATCACCTTGGTCTACAAATAGTAAATTCCAAGTCAACTAAGAAGGTCAACTAAGAAGGTCAAATTGACTCATATCAACCCTAGCCCTAAATTGGTCAAACTAACCTAATTAGTGGCAATTGGCCTCTAATGTGCCCAATTGACCCTACCTAGACCTTCCTAACTCTCGAGGGAGGCCAAAGGGTCACTGACCACCCATTAGGGTCAACCCAATTATCAAATAGACTAAAGTCAAATCTAATCCTAGTTAGGTCAACTAAGCCCAATTGTGGTCAAAGGGCATCCAAATGGGACCAATATGGCCCACCAAACTATGGTTAGACCTGGGTGGTGTCCAGGGACCCATGGCAACCCATTATGGTCAGTTAGGTCACCCAATGTGGTCTACGGTTGGGCTAACCCACATTAGGTAAATTTAACCCAAATAGGCTAACTCAAGCTCAAACACAAATCCACTTGGGCTAACATCATTTTAATTATTCATTAGAGTTAATGGAGTGCTTTTTTTGTTGAAATAATCATCTAAATCGGCCATGGTGACAAGGAGAGAGAAAGCTAGGGTTTGGAGGAGAGTGGAAGATGAAGGATCCATGGAAATTAATGCTTGGACCTTCAAACTCCCCCCCCCAATTAAAGGATAAATTCAGCTCCTCTAGTAAATTGGAAGAGTTTCCAGCCCTTGGCCAACCTCCTTGATGGCTGGATTCAATGGATTGAGTGGAAACCAAAAAATACTTTAATGGTCATTAATGGCAGCCTCCTATGTAGCCTCTCCCACATCCAATGGAATCCCTATCATCTTCACGACCTCACAAGGAGCAAAGCCCCTCTGCCTCACAAGAATCACAAGCCCGATCGGAGAATAGCCATGGCCCCCAAGAGAGCTCCCCCTTCCATGGCGGATCCAAGAATAACTAGGCAAATGCACCTCCAACAGGTCCGATCCCCTTCCTCTCCCCTTGTGCAGAGATTCTAGGTTGTTAGCCCTTTGGTTTGAGCCAAAATGAGCCCAAATCAAGATTCCATTCTTGTACATTCACGACCAATTTTCTCCTCCTCATTTACCGTCAATAGGGCCCCACATGACCAGAAAATACCCTCTCTCGATGGCCACCACCTCAACTGAGGTGGTGGTGGTGATGGCCGACCATGGGGGTGATGGGGTGGCCGGAATTTTGGGTTTAAACCCCCCAAATGTATTGGTTTTCGTCCCTGGGCATGATGGGGACGAAATACCACAACCGTCCGATTAGGGATTGTCAAAATTATTTATTTATATAAATTTTATAACATTGTTTCTATGCAGTATTTTGATTTAAAAATTAAGGCCCCTTATTGCCAGATTCATAATAAGTGGTCAACAAAGGAAATGTAGGTACGGAAGTCCCCTGTCCAATGCCACTGATATCAAGTCATTTGGATAAATGGAGCACCCGGTGCACCCGTTTTATTGGAGGGTGTCCCAAGGGTTGACAAAATTCAAATGGGTGCCCCCACTGTTCGTTTTGTCCAAACGACCTGAAATTTGGGGCATGAGCTTGTCTTTATAGGTCATATGAAAATTGTAATTTTTGGAGATATTTTTCCTAATATTTTGTAGAAGTTAAATAAATTAAATGAAATTTATTTAAAGTGGTAAATGGCATTAAAATTCACCAAATTTTGGTGAGAGGCTTATAGGGCCATGATATGGCTCTAATAAAATTGCAGCCCATTTGAGCTTGATTTGAATAATGAGTGTTGAAAACAAGATTTGGTCAATTGGGCAATATTTGGCCTAGGGATTTCCTGGTGGTGCTTTGAGGAAATTAAAAGGTCTCCCCTCATCCCCTTGGGGTGAAACTTAGGTCACACACTTAAAATGTCATTATACACCACCTCATGAAAAATGGTAGGGTTCTAGGATGGTTTGGCCACGCGGCCTAGTATAAAACCTAAAAGTGCACTTTTGGAGTTATTAAAGGACATAAAATTAAACCTCCATAGAAGGCAGTGAAACTTGGCATTTGAGTTTTATTATTGTTATTATCACTTGAGAAATTTTATGGAATTTTTTGGGAATATTTATACATTTATTTCTCAATTAATTTAAATATGGATCCTTTACTTTAATGCCAAAATGAAGGGTCAAATTTTGTGGAAATGCCATGGAATCTTGTTAGTGATGTTTTTATGTGTTGAGACCGGGCGGTCTGGAGGGTTGAGACCAGACAGTCTGGCAGTCTGGCGGTCTGGCAGTCTGGCGGTTTGGCAAGTTGAGATCTGGCGAGTTGAAGTCTGACAAGTTGAGATCTGGCGGTCTGGCGGTATGGCGGCTTGTCTATGGCCTCTTGTGGATATTGGCTTCTTGTTCTCTATATTGTAGTGGCCGTGTGGTTAGGCTAACCGTACAGCTTGTATAGTTTGTGTTCATGTAATTATTAATCACACATTTCTTATTTGTAATCTCTCTTCTCCCCTCCATTCTATAAAAGGGACGTCATACCTTTGTAATACACATCTTTTTGGATAATAAAAATTTTGTTACTCCAAATTTTCGGTCTCTTATTTTTTGTTCGCACATGGTATCATAGCCTTCGATCTTTTCCTCCTAATTTTTTGAGTCCTCTCTGTCCGTGCGACTTGTTCCTCTTCTCGCGACCTATTCTCGCGATCTGTTTCTTCTCTCGTCACGTCCTGTTTGCGCGGTTTCCTCTTCCCTTGTGTGTGAGTCCTCTCTTCCCCCTTTTTAACCGCTCCCGCTCTCTAGTCACCGCGACCTATTCCTAAGTCGTCGTGCCCGGTTCTATTTTATGCGACCTCCTTCTCTAGCCTCTCCATCTCTCTAGTCGTCGCGACCTGTTCCTAAGTCCCCGCGACCTGTTCTCCTTTGTCCGGCCTCCTTTTGTAGCTGCTCCTGCTTGTTAGTCGCCGCAACCTCCTCTTTAGCCGCGCAACTTGTTCTTCTCCCTGCTCTCCTCTATGACAACCTCCGATATCTCTACATCCACTCCCGCTGCCGCCCCTCCTCCCACTTCTCTCCTTCGGGCAACCTTCGCACCGTTTCCAAACTGATCGTTCCCAACTACCCGGATTGGAGTGTCTCCTTCAACTTCCTCCTCCGCTCACAATGCAAATGCCATCATCTCACTGATGACCCTCCTCTACAAGATTCCCCTCTTTTTGATGATTGGCATGCCAGCGATGCCCTTGTACGCACATGGTTGGTGTTGGCCCGGCCAACGCTTACGAAAAGCTAACAGCCGAACTAGCAATCCGGCTAGGCAAGTATACCTATCAAACTGTAGTAAGGGGACACAAGTGTCGTATTAAAATCCGGGAATGGTTGAGTAAGCTTACTCACACGAAGTCTATTATTTTATCGACAAAAATCTTAGGGTTTAAAAGAAAGCTAAGCGTACTAAAGGAAGAGAACTACTTGCAATGAAAGAGAGCTACTTGCATGAAGAGATAAAGAGAGCTAAAAGAGCGATTACACTAAAGCTTAGTAACGATGAGAGGAAAATGCACTCGATCAAGAATCACCTCGGCAAGAGTCGATTAGAAAAGTATGATAAATAGACCTAAGCTAATTAGGGTAAAGGTCCTTGACCGTGGAGGTTCCATAAATATTGACACTCTTCTCTAGAAGGCCGTGCCCAACTGAGTTTAGGAAGGTCCGACCGACTTTCGCCTAAATCGGAGGCCTAAAACTCGCTTTACGCGGTGAACCCCACTATTGTATTTTACTCCAATCCGGGAGATTTGGACGTCTGCCTCTCTCGAGGGGTGCGAACAACTCTCTTTACTCTTGAGTGCTCACTTCAAACCATTGGCCTCTCGGCTAGCCAGAAATGAAAGCAAAGGTGGAGAGTATATATCGATGATATACCTCCAACCCGTGATAAATCAAGAGTAATTCAAGGCTAAACCCTAAAAAGAAAAGGTAAGATTCAAAGCATCATAACCTAATCACTCGAACCTCGGGTCATCAAGATCGAGTATAAGGAGGATTAGTTAATCATGGTGAGGTGGAATAGGGGGGATGAGTAGTTAAGCATAAAGAGCACTAAGTAGAAGCAAGAAAAAGAGAAAAGCACTTCTTTATTAATGAAAAAGGACAGCTACAACTTTGAAATGAAAAGTACAAGTGCATAGAATTGAAAATCCTATTCTGGCCCTATCATTAGCAACTAAAGCATAATAAAATCCTATTCTAGCCCTACAATAGCAACTAAAGCATAATAAAAGCTATTACAAAAGTAAAATTACATTAGCATTAAACTAAACTAGAAAGAGAAAGAGAGAGAGAGAGAAAAGCATGAAAAAGGGCAAGAAAATAGAGGGGCATCACCTCCCCTGCTCAGACAAAGATGATGCTGAACCTTTGGAGAAGGGCTCAATTTATAGATTTTTTTCGGGATGGGTCACGCCCCCCTGACATGCCCTGGTCGGGCGTGTACCTGGGGCGTGACACAGTCAGTGTGACTTTTCGTGCTGAAATTAATTGCTGGAGTTGACGGGCGTGGTTGTTGAAGTACATGCCCATGTGTCACGCCCGGCTCGGGCGTGACCCGGGGGCGTGACACATTCGGTGCGACTTTTCTTGACTGAAATTAACTGCTAGAGTTGACGGGCGTGGTTGTTGAAGTACACGCCCATATGTCACGCCCGGGACGGGCGTGACCCGGGGGCATGACACATTCGGTGCGACGGAGGATCGGAAAAAAGAGCATGTTACGGCGATTCCTCGGAACCTAGGGACACTCCTCTAGACCACGCCCGTCTCAGATGTGACACGGGCGTGACAGAGGGCGTGTACAATAAGTTTCCACGGAATGCAGTTTCGGACCAATTGCTTCTTTCCTCTGGGTTACACGCCCTAGGTACACGACCGGGTAAGGCGTGACCTTGGGGCGTGTCATAATAAAATTCGGCTGAAAGCCGTGAAAACCTGCAAAAAGCAGAAAAACGCATTAGCGACAAAAATATATACAAAGGGGAATCAAAAATAAGCACTTTACAAGACATGATTTGCTTTAAAACCATGAAAATACCCTAATAAAATTGACTGTAAACCATACTATCAGTTGGCTAACAGTCTTTTTGATGAATACCTGCCCATCATCCGTCATGATGAGACGGTCAAGGCTGCGTGACTTCATCTTGTCGCTCTCTACTCAAAGGGGGCTCAGAAGTCTCGCATATATACTTTGTATACGGACCTCTTTGACCGTCCCTCCATGTCTCCTGCTGCTGCATACCAACAAGTTCTGGCTCTTGGAGCCGAAATTCTCCAGAATCGCCCTTTCTCTGCGGACCTGGCCGAGCAACCCAAACACTTCCAGGAGCTGCTAGTTGTGTGCTACCTTCTGCGACTTCCTGAGTCCTATGATATGATCCGTCAACAAATTTATGATGAGGAGGAGTCTCCCACCTTAGAAGCAACTGATGCCCGCATAGCCGATGTTACCTCTCTGCTACAATGTCCATTGTTATCTTCTCCTCCTCCACCAGACAACTATGCTCACTCCACTCAACAGACTGGATCTGGTGGCCGCAACCATCAATCAGGCGAACATGGTATTGCCTGCTTTCTCTGCTCTCATTGCGGCCGCACCGACCATATGGTTGATCGCTACTGGAAGAAACATCCTCATCTTTGTCCAACGGGCGACGCTTCAACCTTCTCTTCGAAGCCGTCCGCTTTTGTGGTCACGACTTCAGGTAGTGCTCATGTCGCTACTCAAGGTAAATGTCTTATCGACTCTAGTGCTACCAATCACATGACTGACAATCCTCAATGTTTTTCTCTTCTAGAAAAACATGATCGGTTGCCCCCTGTCTTTATTGTGGATGGCTCTCCCTCACTAGTTAATGGGACGGGAGTGGTTCAAGTCACTCCGTCTCTTCACTTGGAGGATACCCTCTACGTGCCCATGTTCCCTTGCAATTTACTATCTGTCACTTCTCTATGCAAGCAACTATAGTGTTTTGTCACATTCTGTAACACCCCCATCCGTCGTATGACATATAACAAAAGGTCCAGCTGGAACCCGACGCCATATACCACGGACAGACGGAAGGGTTACGTATTAATAACCAAACTATCTAATTAAGACTACTCGTCCTAACATAGAGCATTCTAGCAGAAGCTTTTAAAAGTAGAAAGAACCCAAACTGAATAATCAATTTACATGAATGTCTACAATCGCTACCACTGGAATGAAATAACAATACACTGAAAGATACATGGCCTTATGGCCTTTAAATAGTTCACTTATCAAATAGTGTCTTACATACATCGGCTCGCAGGCCGGCCACACATGACAAAATAAAACAACTATACGCTAAGGCCTTCGAGGGCCAGCACGACAACATGGGCTCCAGCCTGCTATTTTGCACTCGGCTCAACAGCACCTGCAAGCAACATTCCACCGCACGGTGAAAAATAGGAAACGGTCAGCTAAAGCCGACCAAATTATAACGACCCCGTCCCTTTCTCGGGACGACGGTGCTCCTTCCCTGCATATCATTAGCACAGCTATACAATTATGTATAAATATACTTCGCCACAGGTGTAGGCTCACACGGCCAAACACCCCGTGCACTCAGGGCACATTAACGGTGAATCCTGACACTTCAACGTCTTCACCACCACCCCCAGGATGACAACAACATGAGCATTTTAGCCTTCCTGACCACTGTCTAAGGCTCCCGACTATGCCAACGACTAGTCCCCTTTTCGGGTCTCTCGCACCGAACCACATAGCCCAGGTCCAATTCCACTTACCCGTTGCTCAACCGCGTAGTTCATATTAAGACATACGCACGAGACAAGCTTCTCTCGGATCTTAATATTCCAATCAATCACATAACCCAATTATGTTCAAGGCCGGTTCCCAGACCGCCAAGTTAGCAGAATAAAGATTCCTCTCAGTTTTCTGGGTGCTCCTTGGATCTAACCTCCAAGGATCCCTGCTGCAATCTATCGCGTAGAAACCCCAAAACCCAAAGCACGGAGTCTTCTCCGGCAAATCATAACAAATGCAACATCGCCGATCCAGACCAACATGTCCGGGTAGGCTTCACACACAATGCCTATGCCCGTAATTCGATTCCAGACTCTAAATGCAACACAAGGGGGACTATTCCTGTCAACCCCATGGAACACCGCACACTCGCCGCACACTCGCGTGAGCGGGTTTTCCCTATGCAAAAAGGAAGAGATTTACATGCTTAAGAAGAGAACCGTTACCCTTGTAGTACGCTATGGCGCCATGGAAAACTATCCGGATAGAAGTCTTCGTAACAGGATTCCCTCCATGAATCCGCTCTCAGTTCTCTGATCGGTGCTCCGCCGGCAGTCGAAAAACTCCTCCTCCTTCCTACTCTTTCTAACTCCTTGAGAGAGAGAGACTAAGGGAGAAAATGAGGAATTGATCCTCTATTTTCGATCTTAACAGAGCAGGGTTTCCCTATGGCCGTCGGATTTTAAATAAAGAAATTGAACGGCTCTGATCCGCTCAAAATCAACAGACCTGGGCCGAACACGGCCTCACACACGGCCGTGTACCACGCCGTGTGCCTCGATCCAGGCACGATCATTGAACGCTGAAAAACCATACAGGCAAGACACGCCCGTGTCTCAGCCCGACACGCCCGTGTCGGGTCTTGGACACGCCCGTGTCCGGAGGCGTGTCACGACAAACCGTCACGCCAACCGTCACGACTATATGGAACATGGGTACTGACACGGGTAGGCACACGCCCGTGTCAAATGACACGCCCGTGTCATTAAGCCGTGTTACTTGCCGTGTCACTTGCCGTGTCCTTCTCGGGATGAAAACGACCAAAACACCAGCCAGACACGGCCTTAGACACGCCCCTGTCCTAGGCCGTGTACCCCTATATAGGTACCAAAATCCCTTTTTACGCGACCAACTCAAATATAATTTTTGGGGCGTTACAAATCTCCCCCACTTAAGGAATTTCGTCCCAAAATTAAGTAAAGGTACACAAAATTACAAGTTACCTGAATGGAATAACTCAGGATATTTTTTCAACATAGTTTGCTCTCGCTCCCAAGAAAGCTCCTCACGTCCGCAATTATCCCAACGGACTTTAACCATTCAGATATCCTTGTTGCGGAGTCGCTTGACTTCAACGTATTCTATACATATAAGCATGACCTTTGTCGTCAACTCATAATCAACTGGAACTTGATCAACCACAACTATTTACGAAGGCTCTTGCACTGCCTTACACAACACCGATACGTGGAACACATCGTGTAGCCCACTCAACTCCACCGACAGCTTCAATCTATACGCTGCTTCGCCAACACGCTACAGGATCTCAAATTGTCCAAGGTATCTCGGACTCAGCTTTTTCAAGCTTCGAACATGCGAGACACCTTTGAACGGTTTGATTTTCAAGTACACTCAGTCGCCAACACTGAACTCCACGTTCCTATGTTTGTCGTTATAGTACTTTGACTGTCTGTCCTGAGCGATCTTCAACCGTTCCTGAATTATCCGTATCCCTAAAGTGGCATCTTCCACCGCTTGACGTTTGTAAAGCTTCGACTCGCCCGTCTCCAACCAAGACAATGACGTGCGACACTTTCTCGCGTACAAGGCTTCGAAAGGCGCCATTCCAATACTCGCCTGAAAGCTGTTGTTATATGTAAACTCCACCATGTACAAGTGATCTTCCCACCGCTTTCCAAAATCTAGGACGCACATGCGAAGCATGTCCTCCAACGTCCGGTTGACCCTCTCGGTTTGGCCATCCGTCTGCGGATGAAAGGCTGTGCTGAACTTTAGCTTAGTACCCAACAGACTATGCACCAACCTCCAGTCATTCGACGTGAAGCGTCCATCTCGATCAATAACAATACTGCGGGGCACACCATGCAACCGTACAATATTCTCCAAATAGAGTTTGGCCAACCTTTCCACCGGATCTTCCTTCCTGATTGGGATGAAGTGCGACATCTTTGTCAACCGATCTACGACCACCCAGATGGCGTCGTTTCCCCTCTGCGACTTCGGCAAACCATGCTCAAAATCCATAGATATGTCGTCAAATTTCCATTCCGGGATAGGAAAGGACTTTAGGAAACCTCCGGGCTTCTGGCACTCCGCCTTCACCAAGGCACAAGTTTGGCACCTGACCACATAAAGTGCTACATCCTTCTTCAATCCTGGTCACCAAAATAATTTCTTCATGTCTCTATACATCTTCGTGCTTCCTGGGTGGATTGAGTACTTGGTATGATGAGCCTCGTACATCAACTCCTCCCAAAGATTATCCGCATTAGGAACACATAGGTAACCGTCCTTCCTTAGCAACCCATCCTCAACAGCAAACTGGGAATTTGACCCATCCAATGATTCATCCAAGATCTGCTTCATGCTGTTATCCTGAATCAACGCCCGTCGAACTCTATCAGCTAGGTCACGCTGCACCTCGGTCCAAAATAGTTTCGCCTCAGTTCTAGACTGCTTGTCGATGTAAGATATCTCAAAAGCCTCCAACTCACGGACCAATCTCTCATCATGTACCGATAACTAGTTGGTCTGTGCAGGAACCTTACGACTCAACGCATCTGCCACTATACTACCTTTCCCTGGCACATAATGTATCCTGAAGGTGTAGTCCCCTAGGAAATCCATCCACCTCCGCTGCCTCATGTTCAGATCCTTTTGATCTAACAGGTACTTCAAGCTCTTATGATCGGTGTATATATCGACTTTCACACCGTAGAGATAGTGCCTCCACAGCTTTAGAGCAAATATCACGGCTGCTAACTCCAAGACATGGACCGGATAATTTCTCTCGTGAGCCTTCAATTATCATGAACCACAGGCTATCACACTCCCATGCTGTAGCAGAACACAGCCCAAACCACTGCTTGAAGCATCACTATAGATTTCGAACCCTTCAGTTCCACTTGGGGAACATAAAATAGGCGTTGTGGTCAACCTCCTCTTCAACTCTTCAAAATCCTGTTCGCGCTCCAAAGACCATACAAACTTCTGATTCTTCCTAGTCAAAGTCATGAGTGGTAGCGCTATCCGCGAGAAGTTCTCTACGAAGCTCCTGTAGTAGCCAGCAAGCCCCAAAAAGCTCCGGACCTCCGCCACTGTAGTCAAAGCAGGCCACTCCCGTATCGCCACTATCTTCCCCAGATCCACAGCTATCCCTTCTCTACTAACAACATGACCAAGGAATGCTATCGAGGATAACCAGAACTCACACTTGGAGAACTTAACATACAACTGGTTTCTCCTCAACGTCTCCAACACCATGTGCAGGTGATTGTAGTGATCCTCTTCACACTGCGAGTAAACCAGGATATCGTCGATAAATACTATCACAAAATCGTCCAGGTACTCTCTGAATGTCCTGTTCAACAGATCCATAAACATGGATGGCGTATTGGACATACCAAACAACATGACTGTGAACTCATAATGCCCAAACCGCGTACTGAATGCTGTCTTTGGGATGCCTCTCTCCCTTATCCTCAATTGGTAGTGACCGGACTTTAGATCTAACTTCGAATGTACCGTTGACCCAACCAACTGATCAACTAGATCGCCAATTCTCGGGATCGGATACTTATTCTTTTCCATAAGCTTGTTCAATTCCCGGTAGTCGATACAAAGACGCAAGCTCCCATCTTTCTTCTTAACGAAGAGAACCGGTACGCTCCAAGACGATGAACTTGGTTGCACATAACCTTGCTCTAACAACTCTTGCAGTAGCACCTTCAACTCCGCCATCTCTTTTGGCGCTATCCGATACAGAGAGCATGACACCGGTTTGGCACCCGATACCAGCTCAATAATAAAATCAATCTCCCGCTGAGGGGGACTCAAGGGAGATAATCTGGAAACACATCAGGATACTCAGACACAACTGGGATACTGTCCAGACTAGGCCTAGGCGTTGAAGCCTACACTAATGTGACAAACAACTCTACCCCAGACCGAACTACCTTAATCACCTGAAGGGCCGACATCAAAACTTTCCCTGACCCCGTCATGCCCGCAAACGTAGTCTCCCGTTCAGAATTTAATCCCAACTTAACCTCATTTCAGTTGCAATCAATGTAAGCTCGCTGCTCCGAGAGCCAGTCCATACCAAAGATTACATCGAACTCTACTAACGGTAGAATCAATGCTCGCAAAGCAAACTCCCGATCCCTAATCCAAACCTTGACTACACAGACCTTATCCGCGTGCATTGAGCACCCATTGGGCAACAACACATTCAACTTATCTTTTTCCATCAAGGGAGGGACTCCTATGCGCGTCACAAATCGTTCGGACAAGAAGGAATGCGAAGCTCCCGTATCAAACAAGGCTCTCGCCGGACAATCGAGAATCAATACAAATCCTAGCAGCAATAAAAGTAAGCTAACACATAAAAGAGGTAACAACTACAAAAGTTAATCTGCTATAAATTAACTTATACCTGTCACCACGTCAGCTTGCTTTATGGCCTCTTGCATACCAAGATTATAAACTCTAGGCTGGACTAGAGCATGATGGGACGCGGTTGACTCCACCGCCTTCCCATTCTCCTCATAAGTTGCTCCAGACTTCCTCTCGGACTTTGCACATCCGCTCCAACACTCACGAGCAAAATGCCCCGTCTTCCCATAATTGTAGCAAGCTCCTGGGACTCGACTTTTGGTTGCCCCTGATGCACCAAACAAAGGGGCTGAGTTTAAAGTCTTCTGCTTCTTGTTACATCTGCGGAATCCTGACTTTGCACTAGGCACTTTGAACTCTGCCTTCTTTTCTCCTGGGTCCTTCTTCTCTTGCACCCTCTTCACAACCTTTTCCAAAGACCGAGCCGAGTTGACCAAGGCTAGGAAGCCCTGCGCCTTAGGCCCAACAAAGAGTAACTGTAGGTCACCACGAAGACCCTCATAAAATCAATTGGTCTTCCTCTCCTCTTCCGTAAACATAGCCCCAGCATACCGACCCAACTGTGTAAACTCGTGGAGGTACTCGTCCACGCTTCTGGATCCCTGAGTCAACCCAAGATATTGGTTCTCCATCTCAAGCTTCTGAGCAGAAGGTAGAAATCTGGCCAGGAATAATCTTGAAAATTCCTCCATAAGCACATCAGCAAGCTGCCTACCCACTAAGAGATGAAACTCCAACTCATCCCACCACAGCCTCGCTTTACCCGCCAACAAAAAGGTCTCTGTGGTGGTCCTCTGCCACTCCTCAGTTAGTGTGGCTGTCAAAACCCTCTTTATCATAGAGAGCCAGCCCTCAACTTGAGCTGGAATTCCAGTCCCGTCAAATACTGGGGGATTAAAGCCCATTACATGCTTGAGCTGCTTCTCCGTAGCTCTCCTCGGCTCTACCAGATCAACTGCTGCGCGCTCCACCACTCTCGGCTCTGCCACCCTAATCGGTTCTTGCTCCACGACAGGAGGTGCGTGGTGCATTTGCCTTTTAGGTTGGGCATTAATCATTGCAAATACGGCTTCAGCCACCATCCTGATGGTTTCTGCTGAAGGAGGTGTAGTAGGCATGTCTCTCGGTGTACTAATTTCCGCTGATTGTGGACGCTCTGATTGACCAGCACCGCTCCTAGCTGCCTATAGAAGCAAAGAAACACAATTAGACGACAAACAAATTGCTAAAAGCAATCATTGGAACACTCAGATTCCACAAAACAAGTGTATTTTCCATTCCTAAGTGGACATTAATGGGTTCTTTTTGATGTTATAACGATGACACACACATGTGCTCACCACCCCTTAAAAGAATTCGCCCATGAATTCATTTAAGCCTGAACGTAACCAGAAGTCTGATACCAAATTATAACACCCCCATCCGTCGTATAGCATATAACAAAAGGTCCAGCTGGAACCAGACGCCATATACCACAGACAGACGGAAGGGTTACGTATTAATAACCAAACTATCCAATTAAGACTACTCGTCCTAACACAGAGCATTCTAGCGGAAGCTTTTAAAAGTAGAAAGAACCCAAACTGAATAATCAATTTACATGAATGTCCACAATCACTACCACTAGAATGAAATAACAATACACTGAAAGATACATGGCCTTATGCCCTTACAATAGTTCACTTATCAAATAGTGTCTTACATACATCGGCTTGCAGGCCGGCCATACATGACAAAACAAAACAATTATACGCTAAGGCCTTCGAGGGACAACACGGCAACATGGGCTCCAGCCCGCTATTTTGCACTCGGCTCCGCATCACCTGCAAGCAACATTCCACCGCACGGTGGCGAATAGGCAACGGTCAACTAAAGCCGACCAAATTATAACGACCCCGTCCCTTTCTCGGGATGGCGGTGCTCCTTCCCTGCATATCATTAGCCCAGCTAAACAATTATGTATAAACATACTTCGGCACAGGTGTAGGCTCGCACGGCCAAACACCCCGTGCACTCAGGGCACATTAACGGTGAATTCTGACACTTCAGCAACTTCACCACCACCCCCAGGATGGAAACAACATGAGCATTTTAGCCTTCCTGACCACTGTCTAAGGCTCCCGACAATGCCAATGACCAGTCCCCTTTTCGGGTCTCTCACAACGAACCACATAGCCTAGATCCAATTCCACTTGCCCGTTGCTCAACCGCATAGTTCACATTAAGACTTACACACGGGCCAAGCTTCTCTCGGATCCTAATATTCCAATCAATCACATAACCCAGTTATGTTCAAGGCCGGTTCCCAAATCGCCAAGTTAGCAGAACAACGATTCCGCTCAGTTTTCCGGGTGCGCCTTGGAGCTAACCTCCAAGGATCCCTGCTGCAATCTACCGCATAAAAACCCAAAAACCCAAAGCACGGAGTCTTCTCCAGCAAATCATAATAAATGCAACATCGCCGATCCAAACCAACATGTCCCGGTAGGCTTCACACACAATGTCTATGCCCGTACTTCGATTCCGGACTCTAAAGGCAACACAAGGGGGACTATTCCCATCAATCCCAAGGAACACCGCACACTCGCCGCACACTCGCGGGAGCGGGTTTTCACTATGCAAAAAGGAAGAGCTTCACATACTCAAGAAGAGAATCGTTACCCTTGTAGTACACTTTGGCACCATGGAAAACTATCCAGATAGAAGTCTTCGCAACGAGATTCCCTCCACAAATCCGCTCTCGGTTCTCTGATCGGTGCTCCGGTGCTCTGCCGGCAGCCAGAAAACTCCTCCTTCTTCCTCCTCTTTCTAACTCCTTGAGAGAGAGAGACTAAGTGAGAAAATGAGGAATTGATCCTCTATTTCCGATCTTAACAGAGTATAGTTTCCCCAGGGCTGTCGTATTTTAAATAAAGAAATCGAACGGCTCTGATCCGCTCAAAAATCAACAGACTTGGGCCGAACACGGCCTCACACACGGCCGTGTCCCAGGCCGTGTGCCTTGATCCAGGCACGATCGTTGAATGCAGAAAAACCACACGGGAAAGACATGCCCGCGTCTCATTCTGACATGCCCGTGTCGGGTCTTGGACATGCCCGTGTCTGGAGGCGTGTCACGACTAACCGTCACGCCAACCGTCATGACTCTATGTAACACGGGTACTGACACAGGTAGGCAAACGCCCGTGTCAAATGACACGCCCGTGTCATTAAGTCGTGCTACTTGCCGTGTCCTTCTCGGGATGAAAACGGCCAAAACACCTGTGAGACGCGGCCTTGGACACGCCCGTGTCCTAGGCCATGTACCCCTATACAGGCACCAAAATCCCTTTTTACACGCCCAACTCAAATACAATTTTCGGGGCATTACACATTCACTCATACCTCTTGTTCTTTTCAGGATCCGGGCTCCCAATGGACGATTGCTACTGGGACTAAGAGCAGCGGCCTCTACTTCCTCGACAACATTTTTGCATTGTCCGCTTCCTCCTCAACTGATCTTCTCTAGTGGCATCTTCGTCTCGCTCACGCTCCTCCACGACTTCTTCATCAGCTTATGCCTCACCTTCCTCAGCAGAGTACTCCTCTCAACTGTGATGCCTGTTAGCTTGGCAAGCATAACCGCTCCTCCTTCTCACCTAAGCAAGGTCGTGGATCTTCCTGACCATTTGATCTGATTCACTCCGATGTTCGAGGACCCGCTCCTAGTCTCACCATAGGTCGGGGTAGTTCTTATTTTGTATCTTTTATTGAGGATTTCTCCTGCTGTACTTGGGTGTATCTCTTACGAGATCGCTCTGAATTATTTCATGTATGGCCGTCCTTTTATTATATGATTAAGAATCAATTTGATGTCTCTATTAAAATATTTCGCTCTGATAATGCAAAAGAATATCTTAGTCATGAATTTTCCTCCTTTTGTATGCAACATGGTATTCTTTATCAAACTAGCTGTGTCTATACCTCACAACAAAATGACGTGGCTGAACGCAAAAACCGTAACCTCCTTGATGTCGTGCGCACTCTGCTAACTCAAATACAGGTTCCTCGCTTCTATTGGGGCTATGCTGTTCTCATCTCTGGGTATCTTACCAATCGTATTCCCTCCACTGTTCTCCATGGCAAAGCGCCATTCTCCATTCTATATCCAGGGAAGGATCTGTTTCCTCTCCATCTCCATGTATTTGGGTGCACCACCTTTGTGCACTCTCCTTCTGCCACCCGTGACAAACTCTCACCACGGGCCACCAAGTGTGTCTTTCTGGGATACTGTTCCAGTCAGAAAGTCTATTGTTGCTTTGACCCGGTTGCCCGCAAGCAGTTTGTCTCTGCGGATGTCACCTTCTTTGAACATGCATCCTACTTCTGTCTCAACTCCTCTTCCTCTCCTGATATTCCTCCTTCTCCTACCATCCCTCCTATTCCCTCTACACCTACCGAGACTCCACCACCTCCTCCATCTCCACCATCTCCTCCACCATTTTCCCCTTCTGAGATATCTCCCTCATCTCCGTGGTCATCTGTTTACTCCCGGGCCAGCTCTCTCCGCCACGGATGCCCCGAAACCCGAGGAACTCGCCGAACTGGATATTCCCATTGCTCTTCACAAAAGGCTGCGAACGTGTACTCAACACTCGCTAGCTGCTGTTATTTCATATGATCGTCTAACTCTTTCTCGCAGTACGTTTTCCTTGGCTATCTCTGCCACTACCATTCCCCGCACCTTCCAGGAAGCTCTTACTATTCCTCATTGGAAGACTGCCATGGATGAAGAAATTGCTACCCTCACTGAAAGGGGCACATGGACCCTTGTTCCTCCCCCTTTGGGCACTGATGTGGTTGGCTGTCGATGGGTATTCGTTGTGAAATTCCGTACAGATGGCAGCGTGGATCGATACAAGGCCCGCTTAGTCGCCAAAGGCTTCACTCAGACTTATGGGGTTGTTTACTTTGATACCTTATCTCCAGTTGCTCGTCTTAGTACCATTCGGGTTCTTCTCTCTGTGGCTGTCAACATGGATTGGCCCATTTCCCAGCTGGATGTCAAGAATGCCGTCCTCTATGGTGATCAACAAGAGTACATATACATGGAGCAACATCCTGGGTATGTTGCTCAGGGGGAGACATAAGTATGTCATCTGAAGAAGTCCATCTATGGCCTAAAGCAAAGCCCTTAGGCTTGGTTTGACAAGTTCAGAGACATTGTTGCGGCCATTAGTTTTGCAAGAAGTTCAACTGATCACTCCTTATTCATTCGCAAAACCACCTCTGCTATGGTGGTTCTTGCTGTATATATGGATGATATTCTTCTAACTGGCGATAATCAGGCTGGGGTAGCTTTGACAAAGAAACACCTTCGGCAACACCTGGTCACTAAGGATATGGGATCCCCCAAATATTTTCTGGGGATTGAAATCTCTTGGATGCACAACTATTTAGTTCTCTCCCAACAAAAGTATGTTCTTGATTTTCTAAAAGAGGCAGGGTTGACTGGTGCTAAACCTGCCAGATGTCCCATGGCTATTGGAGAAGACAAAACTTGGAGATATGACTCGCCTCCTCTAACCGATTCTTCGAGGTACCGGCGTCTGGTGGGCAAAGTCATTTATTTAACAGTGACTAGACCCGACATCTCCTATGCTATAGGCAATGTTAGCTAATTCATGCAAGATCCTAGGGAGTGCCATCTACAGTCTGCCCTAAGGATATTGGAGTATGTTAAAGCAGCTCCAAGGAAAGGATTGCTTTTTCAGAAGAATGGTCACTTGAGGGTTGAAGGGTACTCAGATTCGAGTTATGCTAATGATAAAGGAGACCGCAAGTCAACATCGAGTTTTTGCACATTTGTTAGAGGAAATCTTATGAGCTGGAAGAGCAAGAAAGAGTCTGTTGTCTCTAGATTTAGTGCAGAAGCGGAATATCATAGTATGCCGTCGACCATATGTGCGTTAAAGTGGTTACGGGCTCTCATGCTTGACCTAGGAGAGGTCTACAACTATCCTCTTCCTATGTTCTGCGACAACAAGACAGCTATATACATTTCCAAAAATCTGGTCTTCCATGAGAGGACAAAACACATTGATGTCGACTGTCACTATATTCGAGAAGAGATTTTGAAGAAACATATTTGTACTCCGTTCGTCACTTTTGACAACAAGTTAGCATATATCTTCACGAAACATATTTTCTGGCGCTTCTTTGTTTTACATTTGCGACAAGCTGGGCATGATTGATATTTATGCTCCAGCTTGAGGGGGAGTGTTGAGACCGGGAGGTCTGGAGGGTTTAGACCGGGCGGTCTGGCGGTCTGGCAGTCTAGCAGTCTGGCGGTCTGGCAAGTTGAGATCTGGCGAGTTGAAGTCTGGCAAGTTGAGATTTGGCGGTCTGGCAGCTTGTATTTGGCGGCTTGGAGATATTGGCCGCTTGTTCTCTACATTATAGTGGCCGTGCGGTTAGGCTAACCGTGCAGTTTGTGCGGCTTATGCGGCTTGTACAGTTTGTGTTCATGTAATTATTAGTCCCACATTGCTTATTTGTAATCTCTCTTCTCCCCTCCATTCTATAAAAGGGAGGTCATACCTTTGTAATACATATCTTTTTGGATAATAAAAATTTTGTTACTCCAAATTTTCGGTCTTTTATTTTTTGTTTGCACATTATGACACAAGTATCCTATGTTAATTTTGGTATAATTTTTGGAGGGGTATTTTGGATAGATTATTCACAATGTGCCCTAATTCAGTTATGTTGATATAAATTAATTGGCAGGTCATTGTATTTTGGAAAAATATGAATCTTGGTCAGAGAGTTCCTAGGAATAACCTAGTGCTCTGGAAATTTTATGGAATCATTTAGATGTATATTTATAGTACCTCCTTCACACTTTTGTTATTTATAGTATTCTTTAATTTAATTATTTATGTGATTAATTGGCCCTGGAAAATTGTGAAAATTAGGCAAAGATCATTTAAGTTAGTTACAATGCTCTGGGAATTTATTTATAATTTTTGAAGAATATTTAGAGTACTTCATTAACATGTGGTGCTTATTTAGCAATTATGGTTTAATTAATTTAAGTGATTAAATGAACTTGGTTTCTCATCACCTCTGGTTAGAGATCATTTTTTTATCTTGGATAAACCTCCGGTATATATTTATAATGCTTGAGAAGAGAAAACAGTAGACCCTTCACAAACTTAAGTAGTGCCCCAATTATTCAATTTTTGTTTTATCATGGAATTAACTAGGGAGAAATATTAATTGCTGATTTTTCCACTAATATTGATCATACATAGCCTTTGGGTGTATCATTGACCACATGAATACAATGGGGTCATGATGGTGCTTCATGTGTCTCAATCCTTACTTTCAAGGCTTGCTGGTCTGCGGGTAGCCCAGATTAATGCTTGAGGTCACTTAGGTGATTGAGGTTGGTATTCATCTAAGCAAATTGTGTAGGGATCAACTACATGGTGAGGAGGGTAGGAGTCCCCTCCGTGCATCTCTTCGTAGTAGGGAAGAAGCATGCTTAATAGGTGGGCGGTGTTCAACAAAACGCTAGCTATTCTCTTTATAAAAACTCACCATAGGCCACTAGAGTAATACAAGTAAAAGGGTCAAATTATGGGTAGAACCAAAAAGAATAAGTGTCTTAAGAAAGGGAGATATGGGGTGTCATCCCATCGTACCTCCTAGTATCGTGGAGAGCCCCTCACAAGGTAGACCTCGGGAAGTACAAGACTAACCCTAAGTCATAGAATTATATAAACATGAGAAGACTAATCAGTAGTAAATAAGGAGAGCACACGTTCACCCATCTTAAAGGGAACGGTAGTACTAGTGAGAAAGGATGGTTTGGTACTGCGAGCTGAAGGCTCAGTGCTATTTGATAAGAACTGGTTAGTTCGGTGAGCCGTGGGATCGGGAACTCAAGAATAGAATGTGTGTATATGCCTAAAAGTGATGGGCCTTCAGTTCCCTCTAGTCATTGCACCGATAGAGGAATGATGATTTTGGAGGGTATAGTGGTAGGGAATGGCTTGCCAGTGTCTATGGAGATGCTTACCTAGTGACCCTAAACTTGACCACGAAAGACTAGTGGGTTTATCAGCATTAGTACGTGATGACTCTGGTGTGTACTTCAGAGGCGTACGTAAGGGCTAGGCATGGTAGTACGGTTACCCACCTAGGAGTGGGGTGGACCAACCCACTGCGTCTGTTGGCTACTACGGAGGCTCTTTGGAGTGAAGCTAGCTTCCAAAACTGGGGAACTAAAGGCTTGTGCGCATAGAGTCATGTGCGTGTATTGCACTTACATAAATTATGGCATAACATATCACAACACACATACCTGCACATAACCTGACACCTCATCGTTTAAACTAGTATGGGATAGCTTATACAATGGGAGCCTTGCTAAATACCCCTTAACTTATAAGTATGTATGGACATTCATATAATTTAATGTTAATTATTTACCTGTGATAGCTAGATGTGCATTTTATTATTTACCTCTTATCATTGTTGTTCCATACTTCATGTTATATATAGAATCGCTTAGCTCGCTTTACATATTTATATAACTGTTAGCTTAAGGCCGCTATCACCTGCTTTGATTTCTTCTCCCTTGATGTCCTTTCTCTTCATTCGTTCTGCCCGGTTCCTAGGAGTCACAGGGGGAGGGGATCATTGACTTACTATTTTGATTAACGGTCGGTGGATCATATCATTCTAGGGGATCGAGGAGCAGCACCAGGAGACGCAGCACCACCAGAGGCCAATACAGTGGGAGATGGGCTAGTCTAGCACAAGATTACGACCTACCGTGATAGTGAGTGACTATAGTAGATTTACTTCCGCGAGTGATTTGTAGTGAGCATGTGATGTACTGGGCAGGAGCACATTTATTATTTCTATTGTTGTTATTCTGTTATTATCATGTGGACACCTTACTAATGTGATTCTATATTGCATGAGATCTTGTGGACTTGGACTTATATTTGTTCATTTGTACTTATACCTTCTTCTATGATTGATATGGCCAGCAGGATCTGCGTTTTGTAATGACGACCTTCCCGGGTTTTGGGGTCACCGCAAAGCGACGGTTCTGGTTATAAGACCCAATGGTGAAGCAAAAAAAAGTGGGTCTTACAAACTGGTATTAGAAGGGAAAAACATTGATCAGAAGAGAAGGAGTCCACAAACCCTGGGACACCTGTAGGAGTTTAGTTTGAGGATAAATTAAGCAGCGAAAGCTATGGTGTGCCCATATAGGGAATCACACATAACAGTCCACTCTTAACTTGATTTAGGCCAACCATCATACAAGTGAACCTTTTTTTATGCATCCCTCGACGAACCCAACCCCTCAGCATGGTATGTCGCAAGCTCTAAATATCGTACCACCCCTGCTAGCTCCCACTCTGTTCCTACAATTGGAGATGGGAAAGACACTGACGATGATATTGGAGGCTTTTAAGATACAGCATGCCCCGACTCCTCAGCTAAATCCCGGGTCAAGTTGGCTGAGTGTCTTCTGAGGGCTCTCCCCTCCATCTTACCTCGGGACGAAGTTAGCCGTTCGAATAGAGGAATGGTTGGATATCTTGTACGGGATGCTGGCATGGATTCATTGCCCGACGAAGATGGTTGTGCCTCTAGTGGTCTCATGTATAGAGTCACATGTGAAGAAGTGGTGGAAGTCACTGCTAGACAGCACTTATACTAGATTGGAGGCTACAGACATTTCATGGGATGAGTTCTGGGCGGCACTGCTGGAGCATTTTGTACCACAGACTGTTAGAGATGAGTTGGTGGACGAGTTTCTGCAGTTGAGAAGGGGAAGCACGACAATTTTAGAGTACTACCGGGAGTTTACCCATCTGGCCTGGTTTGAGGACTCTTACCAGTTGGACGACGTGGGATATGCGAAGAGGTTATAAAAAGGACTTTGTGATGACCTGAGGAAGGCCCTCCTCTTTGTGTCTGATGGAAGTTTGGCCTGGATTATGGAGATATCCAAGAAGATGTAGGTAGGTCAGCTCATAGTGCGAGGCAGGAAGAGACTGATAGAGGACCAGGGCAGGGGTGGTAGGGGACATCAGCAAAGGGGTCGTTATATTGGTGAGAGAAGGATGGAGGATCGAACCCTCTAGGAGGACAGGCAGGAGCCGAGGGATCAGATGGTGTTGGATCCTCAGACATTATAGATACGGGAGATGCCAAGGCCAGGAGATGGGGCACCTCCCCCGCAAGAGTGCTACCACTGCCACCAGTGGGGACACATCCGGAGTAATAGCCCCATGAGGGTGGCACCTCCATCGACACTACAGGCTGTTCTAGTAGCTCAGCAGTTCAAGGGAAGGGAATGAGGTCGAGGTTGTGGATTCTAAGGTAGTGACCATAGGCAGGACAGAGACCACATGTATGCCTTAGATCTTGCTCATACTCGGGACCCAGACAGGGTTATAGCAGGGATAATAATGGTATGTGGCAAGCCTATCCGTACCTTGATCGGTACAGGGGCGTCACACAACTTCGTCTAAGAGGAGTTTGTCTAGGGATTGGACTAGGTCCGACACTGTAACGTTCTGTTTCCCTCTAGGCCCCTCGCGTGCGTTTTGAGTCAAGTAAATTGACTCGGGCTCGAAAAGCATCGAGTAAGTCGACTAGTCTCGACGAATAGAGCAGATGTACTTAGAATATTTTCTGGACTCATGGCATTGAGTGGACTCAACACCACTTAACGCCATTCGACGAATTATGTTGAAACATTGAGTGGACTCAGCAACACTCGACGAAATCGGACTTAGAATATTTTCTGGATTTGGGGCGTCAAGTGAGTTGAGTGTACTTGATGCTATTCGATAAATAAGCTGAGGACTTGAGTGGACTCAACACCACTCAACGCCATTCGATGAATAAGTTGAGCCGTTGAGTGGACTCAACACCACTCAACGTCATTCGATGAATAAGATAAGGCGTTAAGTGGACACAACACCACTCAATGCCAATCGACGGACTAAGCTGAGGCGTTGAGTGGACTCAACACCACCCAACATATTTTACTTAGAATTATTCTGAGAGCTGTAGGAATCGAGAGAGTTGAGTGCACTCGATGCCACTCGATGATTCGTAGAGTAAAGGGAAGTGAACTCAATGCTTTCAAATTCTGCTGATGGCATTGAGTGAGGTCAATGCGGCATTGAGTGGTCTCAACACACTCAACGCCATTGACTTAGAAAATATGGAATGTTATTGGCATTGAGTGGAGTCAACACGACATTGAGTGGTCTCAATGCACTCAACGCTTTTGACTTAGAAATATTTTGGATGATATAGGTATCGAGTGCGTTGATTGTAGTCAATGCCACTCGATGATTCGTCGAGTAAGGGTAAATAGAATCAACGCTTTTCACTTAGTGTTATTCTGAGGCTGTAAGCATGGAGTACATTGAGTGCATTATACGCCACTCGATGATTCGTCGAGTAAGGGTAAATAGACTCAATGCTTTTTTACTTGGTGTCATACTGAGGTTGTCGGCTTCGAGTGCGTTTAGTGCACTCGATGCCACTCGACGATTCGTCGAGTAAAGGTTGCTTACTCAATGAATTTGACTTAGTGGATTTTCCGGCTCAGTCTGCTTGCTGTCACATGCCCGGTCTGAAGCAGACTTTTGGGATTAGAGCCAAATGACTTAAATTGGACGTGTAATTTCAAAAGGACATATTTAATGTAATAATGAGCAGTCCTATAATACGGTGACATGTGACAAAGCGGTTCAACCCTAATTCTCATTATAAAAGAAGACTTACGGGAAAACCCTAGCCGTCGCTTCTTTCTTGCCGAGCCTTAGTTGTTACTTGTCAAAACCGACAAAAGAGGAGTGGCCGGAGTCGGATTTCTTGGGAAAGTATTTCCTATATCTTTCCACGCAAAGAACAACACCAACAAGGAGGATGGTACCGCCAAGGAGAGTGACAAGATCCATGGACGAAACCGCCAGAAATGAGGTGTGCTTCCTACCCTCTCCCTTGGTGCTAGATCTTTAGTTATTTCTAGGACAGATGTCGACTCATAAGAGTTTGACTTATGAGATGAAGATATATTAGGTAGAGACCATGCTAGGGCTTGTACCCTAGAGATGTGATGTCTTTAACATCTCCCCTCTCCTTGTGAAGATGGTGAACTTGGTTTCGTGAAGAGAAATGGTCTAATGAGGGTGAATAAGGGAGAAGGAAGTTCTGCATATAACTTTGAATAAATGTCTAAAGGAAGAAGGTGAGCCGATGTTCATCTTGCTTTATGATGCGTGCAAAAATCTATTTTCTGTGCGCAATGAGTTTCAAAGCAAGTTTTAGGTATGATACATCCAGACCTGAGCTTTTGACTAAACACGAAAGTCATAGACCTTGGAAATACCTTTCCAACGGATGGTTACATGTTTTCATACGAGTCTTGTAGACTTGGAAATGTCCAGTCAAAGTTGTTGTAGAGCCAAGTCTTAAGTACATGTTGCTCTCAGTTTGTGTAGAACCGGGTTGATTTTGGGTAGATAAATTGTAGAAAAATAATGTTGATCTTTGGTAAACTTAGTCTTATGTGATCGTGATAAACAAATGGATTGGTGAATCATGATTCTGCATGATTATAATCAGGAGAAAGGAATGAGTTTTAGAAGAAGATGTGATGCTTGATAATTGAATGAGTAACCCATAACTATGTATTCATGTTCAATGAGATTGTGAGATATCATTATACTGATGTGATTACCATAATGTAAGCATGCTGGTTTGGTGAATGCTTGATCCTTAAAAGGATTTGGAAGAGGTTAATGCATGGCCATGAGATGTGATAAATAATGGAAGGTGTAAAGTGGTCCACTGCTTAGAGTTGTGTCTCCCTTCGGGTAGCAGTATGAGATTGGTATGTTGTGTAAGGTGGCTTGCCACCTATGTAAATGATAAACCCTTGTATGATATGGAAATGTGAAAGGGTTGGAAGTGCTTGTGTGCTTACTGCACTGGAACGATGTGTTGATAAGGGACTCAGTGTAGATTCCTTGCGTGCTATTGAGCAAGGGATGTGAATAATTATAAGGGACTCAGTGTGGAGACCCTAGATGTGAAATTGCATGTGGTGTGATTTGACATGCAGTATCTTAATCCTGGGTTAAGGATAGTGTGGCAGGTTTTCGAGCTCGCCAGTCATCACACCCACGGGAGTTGACAGATAAAATTATATAGTCGGACTTTGGTCCTCGGTGCTCATTCCGGAGGCACCTTCTGTGCTAGTGGATGGTTGGGCTTTGGTCCTTTAGTGATACGTCCCATTAGGCTCTTTCCGTGCCATAATGATTGGCCAGTGTAGGGACATGATCTTGGTGCAGATCTACCCGAGACCCCTCTGAGACGTAGTACACATACGAGCTTCGCTATTGTGTTCTTAGCAATGAGGCGTAGGGAGGCCTAGGCCAGGTAGTGTGGATGCAAGCCTAGTAGTGGAGATGCCCACTTGACTATCACCATCTGGCCACGACGGATGATGCCTGAGAGGTTAGCTACCTGCTCGAAAAGTGGGAACTACATGTTTGTGTAGACATAGTAATTGCATGTGTGTGAGCATGGATGAGTCATTGCATTGCATTCATAACATCGCATTACATTACATACATAAGATCCTTATCATATTAGTTTGTATGGTCACTCTTATGTGATGAGTTACTTTACTATAGAGCTAATCCTTAACTTATATGTCTGTATGGGAATTCATATAATTTAAGTTGCTTTCCTGTTGTAGATTACCTATTTGTTGGATTGTTATAATTGAGTATAACTGCTAGAAAAGAATGTTTATAAACTTACTATACTTCATTGCTGTTTCTACTCACATGATATATATATTCTTCACTTGTTTGTACTACTGCTTATATACTTATATTGTACCCCTATCCTTTTCTCCGCCCGATGCCTAAGAGTCGGCGGTGGAGAGGATGTGTTGGGTATTGTATCCACAATGTACCTGATTTGAAGAAGCCCCTGGACAAGCTAAGGTCAATAGACAATATATTTGATAAAATCTTTCAAGTTGTACTTGCAGTTTTTCCACGCTAAGTGCACACCAATGTCAGGGTGCAGTAGGTCAATATACACGGGTCTGCACGACGTAATCCCTCGTTGAGCAGATCAGTGTGTTGGCCTACGTGTACTCTCTCTATTGGAGTGCACTTACTTTCAAGTACAGGGCCGTGTTTATGCAAGAGAAGACAAGGAGCAAGGATGGGTCAAGGAGCAGCTCTTGGGTGGAAAGACGAAAATTCGTCTAAGTATAATTCGGCAAGAATCACTAGTGATTCTCGCCGAATCGTCGAGAATCATTAGTGATTCTCGCCGACTCTTTCCGGCTACCTCAAAACGGTGCCAAGTAAGATTCGGCGAGAATCACTAGTGATTCTCGCCGAACCCATCTCAGAGCAGATCATGAATACCAAGTAATATTCATTGAGAATCAAAAAGTGATTCGGCGAGAATCACTAGTGATTCTCGACGAATCGTCGAGAATCACTAACTGATTCTCGCCGATTCGTCGAGAATCACCTGCGATTCTCGCCGATTTTTACTTAGCGATTTCTCTGGAAGTTCCTGAACCGGATTCTGCCGCTGACAATGTTCTGGACCGGGACTTAAGGATTCTTCTTGTGGGTCCCACAACGGTCATTTTGAAAGCGTCTACAATATATATATACGGGTATTTTGAACGGAATACATACAGAAAAGAAGCCGAGCACGATCTAACCCTAAAATCGCGAGTTCCGCTCCGCCGCCGCCGTCGTCGTCGCTCGAGCAAGTTGGTCGCCGCTGTTGATCGCGTTTCTTCCCGATCTCCGGCGACGGTAGCTTAGCCAAGCTTAGAGTCTCACGCGTCTATCCAGAGATCCCTTGTCTCTCGATTTGTTGATCGGGAAAAACTTCCCCGTCCAAATCGATCGAGATGACCGATCCTCGTGTGACCGTTGGTAGACCTAGCTAGCTTTGCTACGAAGTTTGGATCTCCAAAGTACAGCAGCCGCACGTCGTCGTCGCCGCCGATCCCGTGAACCTAGCTGCCGCCCTTCTTGCCGCTGCCGGTTCCGGGGAGATCCTCTCCAAGAGAGTCTAGGGTTGTGGACTTTTTGTGGACTTCAAGAACACGTCGTCAACGAAGAGGGACACCTTTTCTCCAAACGTAGTTTGTATCTTTTGTACATTCTATTTTATTTTTGTTGTAAAGGAACGGTGGTTCCGTGTTGTAAGGGTTGGGTGCAACCCGTTTTGTGGGAGTGTTGACTCCCACGTGTGGAAGGGTTCCTTTCGATAGTGAAAGGATTGGATTTTAATCCTGTTGGTGAAGAGACCGAGTCGTCCCTTGTTGGGAGATAGGTCGAAGGGGGAAAGTGGATGTACCCAAATCGGGGAACCACTATAAATTGCTTGCGTATTCTGTGTGCTGTGCTGTTTGTTTTTATTGTGCAGGTACCATTTTAAATTCCGCAAAAACGCTGCACGTCACCTATCCCCCCCATAGGTGAAGATAGTGGACACTAGGTGAACTTTCAAGTGGTATCAGAGGCAGGTTACTCATCAAAAAGGTTAACACCTTGAGTTGAATCCTGCCACTAGTGTCAAGAAGAAGACAAACATCTACTATGGACGGGCTCAAGTACACAGGCAAGATCCTAGTGTGCACCAGGCTCAACTTTCCTATCTGGAAGGAAAGGATCAGGTTCTACATGGAAGCAGTTGAACCTCGACTCTTCATGATCGTGGAGGAGGGACCTTATGTCCCCACTAAGGCATCCACCATTGATCCTACCCAGAAAGTGCCAAAGAAACTTTCTGAAATGGACAAGGACGAGATGGTGCTAGTAGGACTTGACAAGAAGGCGCGAAACATTCTGGTTAGCGCGGTTGATGACTCAATGATGCAAAACTTCAGCAATTGCAGGACATCACAGGAGATCTGACAGTGCCTGATCATCCTAATGGAGGGCACAGATGAAGTGAGGGATGATCAGAGATTCCTCCTGAACCAGAAATATGAGGCCTTCAGACAAGGGCTTAAGGAAGAGATCGGAGTCACCTACGAGAACTTCCTCAAGATTGTCAACGCCCTCAAAGGATACGGAAGAGTATTCACCAATGGTGAACTCAATGATAAATTCCTTAGGTCCCTTACTAAGGAATGGGACACAAAGATCTGCGCCATCCGAGAGTTTGGTAGACTAGCTGAAACAGACCCGCAAATCCTGTTTGGGAAGCTGATGTCCTATGAGCTTCAGCTGAACACCAGGAAAGCAGAAGAAGAAGCAGAGAAGGCTGCAACCAAAGAAAAGACTGTGGCTCTAAAAGCCAGTCACTCCAGAAAAGGCAAGGGTGCGGTTTTATACCGTGCCAAGAAAAAGGATGAGGAGGAGGACTCCAAGCCATGTTCCTCCAGCTCAGAGCTGTCTGAGGAGGATTTCTCCCTCATCACTCGAGAGTTCAAGAAGTTCCTCAAGATGAGGAATCAAAGAAAGAGAGACAGCTCCTCCTCCTGGCATCAGAAGAAAAATTATTCTTCTGACAGGTATGCTTCCAAACCGAACAAACATCGCACTTCTGACATTATTTGCTTTGGATGCAATAAGCCAGGACATGTCGTGGCCGACTGCTATCAAGGCAAGAGAGAAAAAGGGAAAGGAGAGGAGCACAAATCCTCTAGAGATAAGAAGAAAGAGCGGAGCTACATCGCCAGAAGGCCAAAGACACTAAGTGAGTCTGATTCCTCAGACTCCAGTGATGATGAGGAAGCCTACTTCAGGCTGGTGGGTCGCTCCGACTCAGAAGGAGAATGTCCCCCATTTACTGGGAAGGTAAAAGCTCACACCCCTCTCTCCGACTCTGACTCTGATCCTGAGTCTCAGGATGATGAACCTGAGGATAGCCTTTCGGCCCGTGAAGCTGAGCTCCTCGAGAAGTATGAGCTTCTGCTCAACACTTTCGAGGAGTGCCGTAAGAGACTGAAGGCTGAGAAGAAGGAAGTGAAATTCCTTAAGGGTGAGTGTGTATCCCTAAGGGAAGAGGTCACTAGCTTGATTTCTCTCCGACAGGAGCACCTTGACCTGACTTCAAAGCATTCAGAGTCTTTAAAGCTCCTTGATCTTAAGTAGGAGGAAGTCGACAAGTTGGAAGAACAACTTGCGGCAGAAAGGAAGATCGTCAAGAGCTTCTCTATGCCAAAAACAGTTCTTCCAGTCGTCGATACCTTTTCTGCTCAGGCCAAAGGAGCTGGCTTGGGGGCATGTAGGGGTATCTGGTTCCTCATCCAGGAGAAACAGGAACCAGAGGAAGAATAAGGCCGCCAAGAAGGCCTCTACTGATGAAAAGGGTAAGGCTCCTCTTAGTCCTGTTGCGTTCAGAAAGCCTAGCTTTCCTTGCAACCAACATGACTTTGAATCAACCTTTGGTCATCATTTCCGGCCCTCGGTTGCAAAGCCAAAGAGCCGATATGATGGTTGGACCTTTCCCCAGAACTTCGGTGAGAGTGCCCTCAAGGCACCTTATGAGGAAATCCATATGGGAAATTATGGTCAATTCTCTAGCGGCCATAATGGAAAGCAGGCAGCAAAAGCCAAGCCTGTTATACAGAAGGTGACGAAGTCATGTGACTGCTGTCACCATGAGGCCTCCACCTCCAGATCCAAGGCCCCAGCTGTACCCACCATTCCCAGGGTAAGGCAGGAGCCTAGGAAGAGGTACAACAGATTCGACTGTTGGTGTTGTGGCAAAGTCGGTCACTTTGCCGTGGATTGTTGGTTTAATCCAAGGTATTATGAGACTCCCTATGTTAGCACTGCGAGGCCGACCAATCGTAGGGTTAACCAACCGAGGGGGAGTGTGCTAACCAGGAATCTAGGACCCAAGTTCGATTGGGTTCCTAAGGCAAATTAATTTTGTTTTGCAGGAATGTCCAAAGGCCACCAAAACGCCGATCTGGTATTTGGACAGTGGATGCTCCCGGCATATGACTGGGACAAGAAGCCTGCTGTGTGATTACACTCCAGTCGAGAATGGACCCAAAGTCATCTTTGGAGGGTCAGATCGTGGAGTCACCAGAGGTTACGGTATGATTTCCAACGGTATAATCTCTATCACCGACGTGGCTTATGTTGAAGGGTTAAACCATAACCTGATCAGTGTAAGTCAGCTATGTGATAAAGGTTATGACGTTAAGTTCTGCAAGGATAAATGTCTGATAATTTCACGTACCTCTTCTGAGACGGTATTGTCAGGCATTAGGAGCAGAAATATCTTCTGCTTAGATTTTCTTAGTGTAGATTCATCTACCCCCGTATGCCTTGTGGCAACAGGCAGTGCATCTCTTTGTGATCAATGGCACAAGAGATTGGCACATATTAATTTCAAGACAATTAGTATGCTATTTTCTAAGAACTTAGTAAGGGATGCTCCCAGTATCAAGTGCATCAAAGATAGCCCCTGTCCTGCATGCCAGATGGGCAAACAGACTCGGGCTACCTTTAAGAGCATCGTAGACATAGACTCTTCCCGATGTCTTTACCTCTTACATATGGACTTGTTTGGTCCAATGCAAGTTCATAGCTTGGGAGGCAAGTCCTATACGCTAGTGATAGTTGATGATCATTCTCGGTTTATATGGGTGTTCTTTTTGAAACGAAAGTTAGATACGTTTGACATCTTCACTAGTTTTGTCAAGCAGGTTCAGAACGAATTTAACTGCTCAGTGGTCAAAATCAGAAGTGACCATGGAACAGAATTCGAATCTGGTGCTATGACAAAATTTTGTGAAGAACAAGGTATCTTTCATGAGTTTTCCTCCCCGCGCACTCCTCAGCAAAATGGAGTTGCGGAGAGGAGAAATAGAACTCTCATTGAAGCCTGCACGACAATGTTGAAAGACGCTTCTCTCCCGGAATACTTCTAGGCAGAGGCTGTCAATACAGCTTGTCATGTACAAAACCGAGCATTGATCAACAAGCATCATCATAAGACGCCTTACGAGCTACTGAAAGGCAGGAAACCAACCATGGCCTACTTGAGGATTTTTGGTTGCAGATGCTATGTACTGAATAATGGGAAGTACCCGCGTACTAAATTTGGTGAAAAATGCTTCGAAGGCATATTCATGGGCTATAGTTCCCACAGTCGGGCATATAGGGTCTTCAATAAGAAAACCCTAGTGGTAGAAGAATCAATAAATGTTGTATTTGATGAAGGAAGTTTGCTTAACAGCAATTCTTCCAGTGGTATTCTTGAAGATGCAGGTGCACGACTTGAACAGCTGAGTCTGGATGAGACCGCTAAAGATGACACTCCTAAGTACGCCAAAGTTTCCACCTCCACGTCATCTGAAAATGTTGAAGATCAAAATGGAACAAATCTCTTAGAAGATGGAGAAGCCCAAGAAGTAGTCGAAGCTCCAGACACCAGACTTTTAGAACTCCGGCACGTGAGGGATCATCCTAGAGATCAGATCATCGGAGATCCTCGTGTCGGTGTCAGAACTCGAAGAGGTACTATTAATGAAGTATTGCATCTTAGCTTCCTGTCACAGGTTGAGCCAAAGAAGTTCGACGAGGCGAACAAAGATGCAGCATGGATTTTGGCCATGCAAGATGAAGTACATCAATTCGAACGATGCAACGTATGGACGCTGGTTCCCAGACCACACAAGCAGAATGTGATTGGCACCAAGTGGATCTTCAGAAACAAACTGGATGAACATGGTGTCATCGTAAAGAACAAGGACAGGCTGGTGGCTCAAGGTTACAGACATGAGGAGGGGATTGACTTCGACCATACCTTCGCACCAGTAGCAAGGCTCGAAGCAATCAGATTGTTCCTGGCGTATGCTTCACACAAAGGATTCACGGTCTTTCAAATGGATGTGAAATCAGCATTCTTGAACGGAGACCTGAAAGAGGAAGTATACGTCACTAAACCCCCAGGTTTTGTCGATCCTACTTATCCCAATCATGTTTATTTTCTTAATAAAGCCTTATATGGGTTGAAACAAGCTCCACGAGCTTGGTATGAGACTTTATCTAGTTTTCTTCTTGAGAACAAGTTCTCTAGAGGTAAAATAGATAAAACATTATTTCTCAGGGAAGTCAAAGGCAAGATTTTGCTGGTGCAAATCTATGTCGATGACATAATATTCGGCTCAACGGACAACAATCTTTGCAAAAAGTTTTCTAAACTTATGCAAGGAAAGTTTGAAAGGAGCAGTATGGGAGAGCTTAAGTATTTCTTGGGACTTCAAGTGAAACAGTCTGAGGATGGAATCTTCATCTCTCAGACGAAGTTCACAAATGAACTCCTTAAGAAATTCGGTATGGAGAGTGCAACCTCTATGAGGACTCTAATGGGATCCACTATGTCTCTAGATAAGGATGAGAAAGGTAAACCTTTCGATGAAACCAAATACAGAAGCATCATTGGATCCATGCTCTATCTTACTGCCAGTAGACCGGATATCATGTTCTCCACATGTGTCTGTGCCAGATATCAGGTGAACACTAAGGAATCTCACTATGTCGCTGCGAAGCGAATTCTAAGATACCTTAAAGGTACTCCCAATCTTGGCTTGTGGTACCCGAGAAACAATGATGTCGAGCTAATAGGTTTTTCAGATGCTGATTTTGCAAGGAGTAGGGATGACAGGAAAAGCACTTCCGGGACGTGTCAATTCCTTGGAAGAAGGCTTATCTCATGGAACATCAAGAAGCAGAATTGTGTAGCTACCTCCACAGCAGAGTCTGAGTACATCTCGGCAGGAAGCTGTTGCGCACAACTCCTATGGATCAGAAACCAGTTAGCCGACTACAACTTTCAGTTCAAGGAAGTTCCAATGTACTGCGACTCCTCCAGTGCAATTGCCATTGCCAACAATCCGGTATCGCACAGCAGAACGAAGCGTATTGAAGTGCGCTACCACTTCATTCGGGAGTACGTGAAGAACAAGGACATCTCTCTCTGTTATGTCCCCACGGACAAGCAGATTGCTGATATATTCACAAATCCCTTAGACGAGGCCAAATTCAATCTTTTCAAGACTGAACTGGGGATGCTCAATTATGAGGAATGAAGACTACAGAAGCTCCAGGCTCATACACGATCTGAGGGGGAGCAAGGAACTCAAGTGTGAGCACAGACGCAAGAACTGAGGGGGAGCAAGGGGTCAAATGCTACCGACCCCGATTTGCAGAAGCCGAAAAGGGGGAGATTACCCTCTCGACTAAGGCTAAGGTGGCTCCAAGCTTGTTCCCAAGAAATTGGTATTGGTAATGGATAACTCACTCAACTCTATTTCAAGTTTATGGTTTTCATTCCCATATGCTCTATTCACCTTAGCTTGTAGGCTTTAGGCTTCTTCAAATAGGGGGAGATTGTTGGGTATTGTATCCACAATGTACCTGATTTGAAGAAGCCCCTGGACAAGCTAAGGTCAATAGACAATGTATTTGATAAAATCTTTCAAGTTGTACTTGCAGTTTTTCCACGCTAAGTGCACACCAATGTCAGGGTGCAGTAGGTCAATATACACGGGTCTGCACGACGTAATCCCTCGTTGAGCAGATCAGTGTGTTGGCCTACGTGTACTCTCTCTATTGGAGTGCACATACTTTCAAGTACAGGGTTGTGTTTATGCAAGAGAAGACAAGGAGCAAGGATGGGTCAAGGAGCAGCTCTTGGGTGGAAAGACGAAAATTCGTCTAAGTATAATTCGATGAGAATCACCAAGTGATTCTCGCCGAATCGTCGAGAATCATTAGTGATTCTCGCCGACTCTTTCCGGCTACCTCAAAACGATGCCAAGTAAGATTCGGCGAGAATCACTAGTGATTCTCGCCGAACCCATCGCAGAGCAGATCATGAATACCAAGTAATATTCGTTTAGAATCAAAAAGTGATTCGTTGAGAATCACTAGTGATTCTAGTGATTCTCGACGAATCGTCGAGAATCACTAACTGATTCTCGCCGATTCGTCGAGAATCACCTGCGATTCTCGCCGATTTTTACTTAGCGATTTCTCTGGAAGTTCCTGAACCGGATTCTGCCGCTGACAATGTTCTGGACCGGGACTTAAGGATTCTTCTTGTGGGTCCCACAACGGTCATTTTGAAAGCGTATACAGTATATATATACGGGTATTTTGAACGGAATACATACAAAAAAGAAGCCGAGCACGATCTAACCCTAAAATCGCGAGTTCCGCTCCGCCGCCGCCGCCGTCGTCGCTCGAGCAAGTTGGTCGCCGCTGTTGATCGCATTTCTTCCCGATCTCCGGCGACAGAAGCTTAGCCAAGCTTAGAGTCTCACGCGTCTATCCAGAGATCCCTTGTCTCTCGATTTGTTGATCGGGAAAAACTTCCCCGTCCAAATCGATCGAGACGACCGATCCTCGTGTGACCGTTGGTAGACCTAGCTAGCTTTGCTATGAAGTTTGGATCTCCAAAGTACAGCAGCCGCACGTCGTCGTCGTCGCCGATCCCGTGAACCTAGCCGCCGCGCTTCTTGCCGCCGCCGGTTTCGGGGAGATCCTCTCCAAGAGAGTCTAGGGTTGTGGACTTTTCGTGGACTTCAAGAACACGTCGTCAACGAAGAGGGACACCTTGTCTCCAAACGTAGTTTGTATCTTTTGTACATTCTATTTTTTTTGTTGTAAAGGAACGGTGGTTCCGTGTTGTAAGGGTTGGGTGCAACCCATTTTGTGGGAGTGTTGACTCCCACGTGTGGAAGGGTTCCTTCCGATAGTGAAAGGATTGGATTTCAATCCTGTTGGTGAAGAGACCGAGTCGTCCCTTGTTGGGAGATAGGTCGAAAGGGGAAAGTGGATGTACCCAAATCAGGGAACCACTATAAATTGCTTGCGTATTCTGTGTGCTGTGCTATTTGTTTTTATTATGCAGGTACCATTTTAAATTCCGCAAAAACACTGCACGTCACCTATCCCCCCCCATAGGTGAAGATAGTGGACACTAGGTGAACTTTCAGGATGTGATAACCACTTAGTATTTATGACTAACGGTTGCTACGCCTTCCTATTTTAGGAAGAAACCGCGCAGATAGAGCATCAACAGGTTTTACAGGATGACAGCCAGGCCAGGGGGACATGGCCTGAATTAACGATACCATCGATGCCATCGGTGACTGATGTGATTTTTGAGAGACTCATTTTGTAGCCTTTCGGCATGTTGTACTCTGATTCTATAGAAGCCTTGGTTGCCTCTTTTTATTTGTTGTACTTGTGGATTTTATACTAGTGTGTAATTTTGACTTCTCTTTACTTTATTTATGTTGGGTTGGCATGGATGATATGTTTAGCTGGCAGGATAGGCGTCTTGTAGTACATGTTATCCCATATGCTAACACTACTGCAAGACGGCTGTTCTGTGCATAAGACTATCCTCGACCAAGTTTTGTGTTCCGGGAGGGGGGTCTTACAAATTTTATCAGCTCGCTACGATCATGAACTAAAAAAGTCATTGAACAATGGTGCCACCCCCGTTTGATTAATCAGTTTGCGGACAAACTGACTTAGCGGAAGCTGTGGTGTGCCCATATGTAATTCACACTAAGTATGTCCAATTTTGAACCTACGATTAGCCAACCCGACCTTAGGTTTGTACTTTATTTGTAGATCCCAGCACGTGTAGAGACAATATGGGACAATCTCGCTCCTTCCATCCCTACCCAGTTGAAAGTATCTAGTTGTCTACCTAAATCACCTAGAGGTGGGTGAATTGGTGAGATCTGCGTCTTTTACGGAATAAAAATTTGAGAGAGATTAACATAGAAAGTAATCAAGCACAAGATAGAAGACACAAGAAATTATAGTGGTTCCCCAATCTTGGGTACGTCAACTTTCCACCTCAACAATCTAGCACCACAGCTAGCCTTGCCTACTTCACCAGATCTCGGATTGAAACAATCCTACACCTCAACAATCTAGCACCACAGCTAGCCTTTCCTACTTCACTAGATCTCGAATTGAAACAATCCTACACCTCAGAGCAATGCTCATACAACTTGGAGTTAACACACCCCTACAAACCCGACCCCCCAAAACAGGATCTACACTCGAAAGAATAATCTTCTTACAAACTCGGAGACAAAGCTCCTACAAGAGTTGAAATAATTTTACAACTACAATACAAATTGTACTTCCAGATCTGAAATCTTCAAAGTTCATCCCTCTTGAAAACTGAAATTCTTGAAGAAGATGTTGAGGAAGAAAACATGAGAGAATGCGATCTGAAATTCTTATGATCCGACACGATCAAAAGAATGATTGAAGAAGCTTGAATCTATGATCTATCGAATCTTTTCTTCTATTGAATCACTGGATCGATGAAGAAGCGATAAAGAAGAAAGACGATGGTGGCGTGCTGCTTTTCCGATCTTGAACTTGCGGCAATTCAGATTTCTATAATTCTATTACCATTCTTCTTAGGGTTAACGAACCCTTGAGAAGACATTATATAGGATATCTGTAACACCCCCGATTTTTCGATGATTTTATTTGATTGGGCAACGCCATATTTATGACATCGTGGCGTTACTTTTAACGTCGAGTTGGCGGCGCAATGCTGTTAAGGCATTTTCGCATCCGTGCGGTCGAGTTGGCGGCGCAATGCTGTTAAGGCATTTTCGCATCCGTGCGGTCGAGTCGGCCGAATTGTTGTTGTAATGGGAAAATTTTGCATTTGGAATTTAAGTTAAGTGATTGTGGACTTGCTCGTCAAGTTTCGTCGCAATCCGAGCATTTTTGGAGTCTCGGCGCGCGATTGAAGTTTTGGATTGTTTATGTTCGCCGTATTATTTGAAGATTAATATCTCGGTAATGGCTCGTCGGATTTTGGTTCTGACTTCGCCGTTGTGTTCGTAGCGTCAGTGTTCATCTACGGTGCGAATTTCGTTTTATTCGGCACGCGTTTGGGCCTCTGTTTTGATCTCGTATTTCTTTTTTCAAAAATATAAAATATGAATATTTTAATATTAAAGCACTATTCAAAAATGTCTTTTACTATACATTCATATAGTTTGATCAAAAGGATATATATGTAAAGAATTTTTCTATATGCAAATTGTTTTTCTCCTCTACAGTAATCTTACTCGAGTACCTGCTATGCTTCTCGAGTACTTCTGTATGAGTACTCGTGTGCTTCTTTCTTTCCTTACACGAGTGATTCCTATATACTCGAGTGTTTTTCTTTCTAATTACTCGAGTGATTTTGTGGACCTACTCGAGTGAATTTATGGACCTACTCGAGTGGCTATTTTCCTAATCAAGTTGTTCTATTCAGTCGGCATTCAGACACTAATTTCAGGGTCAAAATAATGTCGTATGGAAAAATGGCCAACAACCAATTTGTTTGGCTCGACCAGATCTACAACTTTCATGTTGGGCGCTTTTCGATTTGATACCATATTGGACCTCTACTTTCTATATTTCCAAAACTGCTCGTAAATAAGCCGTATTATTGAATTCTACTCGAGTACCTTTGATCTACTCGAGTACTATTGTTGTATCTCGAGTATAATTGTTGTTTTACTCGAGTAATATTGAATTCTCTCGAGTCTTATTGATTTTACTCGAGTAGTTTAAGCTCCTCTCGAGTACTTTGCCCTCATTCTCGAGTAGTTTTATTCATCTCGAGTAGTTCCCTGTCATTTACATTCAGGGGCTATTTTGAGGGTCAACATGATGTCGTATGAAAACATGGTCAACATGAAATTTGTTCGTATCGACGAGATCTACAACTTTCATGTTGGGCACTGTTCGATCTGGATCAATCTTAGACCTCTATTATCGATTTTCCCGAAACTGCTCACAGATAGCCCGTTCGACTTATCCACTCGAGTTCTATGCGTTCTATCTCGAGTATACCTGATCTACTCGAGTTCTATGCCTTTTATCTCGAGTCCCTATGACTATATCGAGTTATCCAAGCCTTCAACTCGAGTCTCCATCTCGAGTAAGCCCCTCCAACTCGAGTAAACCTCTCCATCTCGAGTAAACCAATTTCTACTCGAGTAGTCTGTCTAGTTTGAGTTCGGGCACCGTTTCGAGGGTCAAAACTTTGTTTTACGAAATAATGGTCAACATAAAATTTATTCGTCTCGACGAGATCTACAACTTTCATGTTGGACACGTTTCGATTTGGAGTCATCCTAGACATCTATGTTGGGTTCCCGCGAAAGCACTCGAAATAACCCGTTTTTGACAACTTTTTATAAACATTATATATATATATATATATATATATATTCTTAGACTTAGGTTTTAGAACCGAACTTCATCTTCTCCGATATTTTTCTCCCGAACCAGAGTAGCGACTGAGAGAGAAAATACTTCGTGAACCTTCCGGTGGCCGCCGACGGTGCTCTGTTGCTCGAAATCTTCAACCGAATATAGATCCGGAAAGCTATCGCTGAGAGCTACGCCATCGTGGTAATATCTTCCTCATTTCTTGAGATTTCTCGTTAGGGATTTTCGGCCCTAACCTCCTTTTCGGCCGTTCTTGTTCATATTTCAACTCCTCCCGCATCCTTTTGTCCCGATCTACGACGTGAAGTGATTCGGTGGACTTTTCCGGTAAAACCAAGGCAAGTTATGGTTTCCCCTCGTTTCTCCTTGTTCGATTTGATGGTAACGAATGAGTTTTGTTCCTTTATCTTCTTTCCAAGTTATAGCTATGTCTAATCTTTCGATCACTTGAAAATTTCTAAATCTTATTTTCTTAACTGAATCTGATAACTTCATATAGGTTTGATAAAATATTTTTAGTATTAGCTTTAATTGTCTTATTTATCGTTATCAAATATATTAGAGTTTATCTAAGATTGTAAATCATTTGTAAGGGTTGATCAACCGCGTCTTGAATCTAGTAATGTCAAGTAGAATCTGACGAACCAAATCTCGAGATATGTGGTGATTTCTTGGTGGTTTTCTTGATTGCGGGAGTTAGTGGACGATAACACCTTTGCAGTGTTTGTTTCCTTCATTAGTGCCCTGTGGAAGTATACCTGGTTTTTGGGTGTCTGAGGTGTATGGTGGAGAGTATAAGACTCCCTCGTTGTTAGACGGATTTTATATTCGTGTGAGTGTGCCCAAGAGTGACCACCTCGCTCGTGTTTTTGGGTGGTGTGTCCACGAGTGACCACCTCGCCTGTGTTTTTGGGTAGAGTCGACCATAGGTGCCTAATAAAGGTTTTGTATTTATTCATTACGAATTATTCATGTTGTCACCTTATAGACTCGTGCGTCTGATGTACTATTGTTGTACGTGACAAATCACGTACGAGTTCTTTTTCCCGATGATGACTTGTTCCTCTTTTGGTGCTTTATTTCAGTACTGTTGGTCTTGGGTTGGTACCCCTTTGATCTTTGTTAAATTTGGCCTATTAATTCTCTACCACCATTTGTAACTTCTTACTGAGGTGTTCTGTCTTTGGAATACCTCAGGTTTAGAGCAGTAGCAGATAGTAGAGCTAGTTTTGGAGTTTCTGGGCAGCAGTGTTGGCCGTGGTTGTTACCTCGTCTCAGCGAGGTAGATTGTTGTTTATTTAGTTATTGGTTCAGACTTACTTTTTTATAAGTGGGTCCGTGTCACTTGTTGGAGCCCACAGAATTGTTATTTGTTTGATACTTTCTAGTCGCTTATTTCTCTATATGTGGATGTGGATTACTTTCTCTCTGGGAGGATTTATGCTAGGAATGCATGTTATGTATTTTTAAGAATAAAATCTATTACTATTACTTCATACACTGCATAATTTAAAAACTCTAACTTGTTATATTTAGCGACCGTAAAAGCTATCCTTACTACTATTATAAATTTAGAGTCTTGCATAACATGGGTTGTCCTTTGGGGACGTTTATACTCATGTAGGATGTTAGAATCAATCTAAATAAGTATTTTTCCGTAGCGTATAATTATATTTTGATTCGTGGAATAAATGAGCCATTAAGCCGAGGGAGACGGCTAACTATTGCACTTAACTAATTTTTTCCTTACAATAACTTAAACAATCTTTCTTCATGATTAAGTAGGTATCTGCCTGAGCGTCCGAATTATCCCCTGCTGACGTGGCATCATGATGCGTATTTTCCATTACTCTGATAAGTTATTATATACGATGAAAATGCCAGTTGTGACAGTTGGTATCAGAGGGAGGTTGCTTGATAATTGGTTGGGCAACCTTCCCTTGTTAGTGTTAGTTGTTTAGTGACATTTCATACACACACCGATGTGTCATCAGTACGTCTTAGCTGAAGCATAGTCACTACACTCATAACATGATAATAAGTATACGGGGCATATTATGTAGTATGTAATGCATAATATGTGTTTGTATATGGATCCACCATTGGTGGCAACATGTGACGGTTATGTAGTATGAGATGCATAACCACCATCACATGGGTGCCCATTAGCACGTTTGCTTTTCTCGTTGCATGCAATGTTATGTAGTATGAGATGCATAACATTTCATGTGTACGCTGCTCATAACATGCATTAGGGCCTTTTTAGAATGCATAGCACTACATACATTACATATCATCGCATAAGCACGCGTGCTAAGTTAAGGTTTACATGATGACACATGTACACACATGATTTTAAATAAGAATAAAGAATCCATTCATTCATTTCATAGGCACAATAGTAAATAGGATGGGAGGATGCCATCCTAAGTAGGACATAACCTCATTATAAAATCCCAGAGTAAGTTGTAGCATAAGCAAGCATCTTTTAAGTATGGTCTGAACTAGTCGTGTTGCCTTGTTGTAAGCTAGGATTTTGATAAGTTGTCTGTTTGCTTTTTAGAATGCCGCCAAAGCATCCTGCGACGAGGTCGACTCCACAATCGGAGGGTGAGTCATCTGGTGCGCAAAGTGATGCGATCATCGAGGGTCTACGTTAGAGCAATGAGGCTCTGTCGAGATAATTGGTTGCGATGCAATCACAAATTGAGTCTTTGTTTTCTACCACTCCCACGCAGCAACCTTTAGTGCAAGAGCCTGCCTTTGGCCAAGCCGTGCCCGATACCCCTGCTCCTCTGGTGCCCCCAATGACAATACCGCCAGAAATGAATTTCATATCGCACTTCCAACAGTTAGGACCTCCCACCTACGACGGGAGTGCCAACTTTATGGTTTTAGATGATTGGATCATCTCCATCCAAGAGATGTTTTTGTATTCCGGAATTCTAGAAGCCCAGAAGGTGATGATTGCAGCCTATCCGTTAAAGAGCCTGGCAAAGAGTTAGTGGATACATGAAAGGGAGAGTCTGAAGGAAGGATGTTCTTGGGAATCTTTTAAGAAGATGCTGCTGAAGAAGTTTCTACCCTTGGTCGAGCAGGACCGTCTGATGAATAACTTCCTGCATTTGAAGCAGAGACAGCTCACCGTAAGCGAGTACGAGATTGAGTTTAGCAAACTGATTAGGTTTCCTCCTGATTTGGTAGCCTCTGAGGAGGGTAGAGTGAAACATTTTTTGGGAGGATTAAGAAGCGATGTATATCAGTTGACATGTGCTTACCGAGCTAAAAGTTATGCTAAAGCAGTGGAAGCCGCTTTGAAAGTGGAGGCGATTGAGAACGCCAAGAACCGCGGTGCTGCGGTAAGGAAAGAGAAAAGGATAAGTGTTGAGGATGGTAGCTCCAGGGCATCTAGCCCATCTTAGAAGAAGAAAAGTAAGGGAGTGTGTAGCTTCTGTGGTCGTCCTGGCCACCCTTACGAAAGGTGTTTCAAGAGGACTGCCACCCTGAAGCAGCAGCAGGTGCACGCCATCCAAGGTGCACCCAAGGGAGAGCTAGTGTGCTCATTCTGTGCAAGGAAGGGTCATGATGTGAGTCGGTGCTGGATGAAAGAAAGGACTTGCTTCTAGTGCGGGCAGAAGGGACACTAGAAATCTTCATGCCCCCAGGCTCAGCCCCCACTGCAGCCTGCCCCGCTTCGAGCTCTGCCGCCGCCGCCAAGCATGGATAAAGGAAAAGGAAAGCTGAACATGATGACCAGCGAGGAAGCTCAAACATCTACGCAAGTGATATCAGGTTAGCCCCAGTTTAAAATATCCTTATTATTTATCGTTGTTGACCTAGTTATCGTTCGTTTAGTTATGTATGTTTCAGTTTTAGGGGAGTTTAAGGTGCGGAATAGGTGGGCGCGCGTTCTTTTCAATTCGGGTGCCACCCATTCCTTTGTGGCCCAGAGATTTGTTGATAAACATCGCCTAGATGTGGATCAATTAGGAGACTCCTTCAATGTCAAGTTTCCCTTCGTTGATTCAGTGATATCTAATCAAGGAGTTCTGAGATGCTCTATTTATCTTGGCAATTTTCTAGCCTTTGTGGATCTTATGATTTTGGATCTGTCTAATTTTGACGTGTTTTTGGGCTTGGACTGGCTGTCCAAGTATGATGCGGTCATCCAGTGCAAGGCTAAGAGATTGTGAAAGTGTGAGTTAGATCTGATATACTCTAGAGGGGGGGGGGTGAATAGAGTATGGTGCTTGCTAAAAACTTTTATAACAGTTATTGTATTCTAATGTGAACAGGGAAGCAAATAGTAAATCTAACCACAGAATAATCACAATCTACAAAAGAAACTAATCACAAGCCACAGCCAGAAACAAAATAAACACAAGCAACCAAAAGACACAAGGAGCTATAGTGGTTCCCCAACCAATCTGGGTACATCCACTCTTCTACCACCCTAGGTAGGAATCCACTGCAGGATGAGTTGATCAGGTGTCCTGGGCACCAATGAGCTTTTGATAAGGTGCTCAAAAACCAAACCAGATTTTTTGATCAGGTGTCTTGCCACCAATGAGCTTTTGATAAGGTGCTCAAAAACCACACACAAACTTTTGAAGGGAGTTTGAAAAACCCTTTACAAAGGTGGGGATGAGAGTGTGATGAAAGTCTTCTTTTCTTAATCACAGTGAGAAGACTATGTGGATTCAGTGATGTTGTCAAAGCTCCCCCTGAGATCTTGAGTTGTTCAGGAAATGAAGCTTTGTAGTAGGGTGATAGGCCTTCAGAAATTGATCTCCAACAAATGATGATTTCAGCAACAACTGAAATGTGAGGTGTTTGGAGTCTTGAATGATGATGACCTTGAACACTTGAAAAAGAGATCTGAAGATATCAGTTTGTTGATCTCCTTTTGGTGTTGGTGTTCTGTATAAATTATTGAGACTGAGAATGTTTGGAACTCTTTTTCTTTCTCTTGTGTGATTGTTGTTGTGATAGTTATTGCAGAGAAAATTCCTCTTCTTTTCTTTCTCAGAGTTCTCTACTGGATTGATATTACAGAAGTTGAAGAAAATTATCTTTTATTTCTTCTGTCTGAATAGAAATTGTCCATTGTCCAAGATAGTCGTTGGCCTGTCATCAATGACTTCCTTAATTGCATTTGTCTTCTGGAGGAAAGTCCAATAAAAACATTCCTTGATAATTCCTTGAAACTTGCTCCAGAATAAATGAAAACGGCTGTAAGATCTCTGAATTAATTGCTGACAATAATTCCACAGCTTTCCAAATTTGAATCTTGAAAATCGTTGAACTCTTCAGAAAAACGTCGAACTGAGCTCCACTATCGTCAAGCTGAGCTCAGAGATTTGGACTTAGACAGAAACAGAGATCGTCGATCTGAGCTCAACTATCGTCGAACTGAGCTCAGAGATAGAGAATCAAACTGGAGTTAAGTTCGTTGAACTAAGCTCGAAGATCGTCGAATGGAGTTCGATGACTTGATGAAGTTGAGCTCAGAGATCGTCGAATGAAGTTCGATGACTCATCGAAGTGAGCTCAACGATCGTCGATTGGAGTTCGACGATTCGTCGTACTGAGCTCGACGAAATGACTTAGTCTCCAAACTGAAAAACTTGGTCTTGAGGGCAGCTTGCAAACCTAACTACTAATCCTTACACTCAATTCTAATTGACCTTTAGATATATACAATGAGGTCAAAACAGGTTTCCTAAGACACATAGTGATCCTTGCCCAAATCAGTAATAGGGTGTTCCAACAATCTCCCCCTATTTGGGTTAGGATTACTATTTACAGAAATTTGAAAATTATAAACATACAGAACAACAATGTAACAACAAAACATTGCAGAAACACAAATAATATCTCAGACAGATTATAAAACAGCAAATATTGTCACCTTACAGACTTACTCCTTTTCCTTGCTCTTTATAAGTATAATTTCTCTATTTGGATTAAGAGCTTCCTTCTTTGATCTTATGTCATCAGCTGCACCTAGAGATGTTTGTTGTTTTGGCCTTGGTACTACGGCTTTAGGGTGCAGCTTTATGTAGCTTTCAGAATCAAAGAACTTGCTGGAGGAGTATCTTTCCAGTTTCTTTTTTCCTTTGTTCAGATAAAGTAGTAATGTTGGAGGTGTCTTTGCCTTACTCTCTGGCTTTCTTAATCTGGTCCAGAGCAGCTAACTCTTTCATCCTAGCTGTCCAGGAAGTTGGATTGTTCTCTGGATCCTCATATGGCACTGGAGGCTCATACCTATTGGAGGGATTATCTGGAGGAGCTCTGGAGGAGACTAATTCTTTCAGCTTATATGGAAAGGGACCTGAGGTAGTATCAGATGAACCTGGTCCTTCCCTTGAGTAAGGATGCTGTCTGGAATAACTTTTAGAATAAACTTGAAGTTCTCTTTGGTTTCTTCTGTAGTTTCCTCTCCTTGATTGATAGCCTCTAGATTGGCTTCCCCTATATTGAGATCTTCCTTGAGGCTGATAGGGGGTTTGACTTCTCGCAGAGGGATGAGATGCAGAGCTACCACTTGCACCTGCACCAGGTGAAGGAGGAGGAGGAGGATGATGGAACTGAGAGGAACATTTCTCATACTTTCTCTTCTTTTTCATAGCCTTTAGTTGATTCTTGGAATATTGCATCCAGTGTTCTATAATGGGGCAGTCATGCACAATATAGTAGGGAATGTCATTTGTATCTTTTACTTTTGCTGGTGGAACTCTTTTCATAGCTTTGCTTCTTGCTTTTCTTTTTCTTGCAATAGTGGCTGAGGAGTCATCTGAATCAGTCCTATATTGATCACTTTCTGAGCTTTGATCATCATAAAGTGCATCAATCCTCTTAAGATAGTCTATCTGTTGTTGGGTTGGAGCAGAGGTAACAGTAGTGACATCAGTTGTAGCAGAACAGTAGAAGGAGAAATAGAAGCAGCACTAGTAGAGGAGATTACATCAGCAGATATAAAATTTTCAGGAGCAACACTCTCAGAAGATACATCAGTAGTAGTAACAGCAGTAACTGGGGCAGCAGCAGATTCAGAGATAATAGTTTAAGATATAAGAACATCAGCAGGGGCAACATCAGCAGTGACAGCAGGCTCAAAATCATATGCCTCTGTCATATGTATATCCTTAGAGACTAAATCATCAACAGTATCAGAACTATCAGACACAACAACAGTAGCAGAACCATCAATAACAGCAGTAGGGGCAGCAGCAATAGAACCAGCAGGGGCAGCAACATAAACTGAATTTACAAAGGAATGTATAATACTGGTGTCATAGCTTGAAATGGGCACAATGGCCTTGGAGAGGTCTTCAGATGGCTGGAATGCAGTATGCTTTGGAAGACAGTTGAAATATATATAATCAAAATCTGATAATAAAGATCTGAGATCCATTGAGAAAACAACAACTTGTGGTATTGAGGCTGGAGCTTGAATTGAAGTAACAACAGCTTGAACTGAGGAAATGGCAGCGACAGACAATCTTTCCACTTCATGAGGCATCTACCCCTGCCTAGATTCAGTCAGGACTGGATCAAGGCACCCAGAGGAAGGGATTGCCTGAGGAATGAGAGAAGATAGCCTGGCAGACAGGTCTGCAACTGACTTTAGGAGTGGAGCCAAGGAGGTCTCCAACAGAAGTGATAGCCTGGGCGCTATCAGCTCATAAAGTCTGTCTGCTAAAGCTGGAAGATCTACATGCTCAATAGGGACTTGAGCAGAGGTAGAGACTGTAGGTGGAACAGCTGGAGATGTGGGTGGAGAACTGGTGTATGATGGAAATGAAGGTTGAGATATGGGGATTGTTGAAATGGAAGATAGTGGAATGGAAATAGAAGGTGTGAAGGAGGGTTGAGCAATGATGTCTTGCAGTAGCTATTGATATGATGTGGATGAAGATGGTAGATCAGGAGGGGATGAAGGTGAATCATCCATAAAGGAATCATCTATCAGATTGAAGGATGGATTGTGAGATGATGTGTCAAGATCTGGTTGAGGGTATTGATGTAGAGGATGGAATAATTCTTCTATTTGAGGTGGAGGTGGTGAAACTGAAGTTGGAGATGGGGTTGAAATTATGATGGTGGATGAAATTTGAATGGTGGAGGTAAACTGGTGGAGATGAAATAAGAGGTGGAGGAGGAGGAGAAGCAGCAGACAAGTCTTCTGCAGGGGCAGAGACTTGAGGGGAAGAGACTGTAATAGTCCTTGTGCCTGAAGTTGCAGCTGTAGAGGGCCTGCTGGGCTTCACAATCTGTCTGTCCCACTTACCAAACAAGGCACATGAGAGCCTCTTGGAGGCATTGATGTGCATCCCATTTGATACTAGCAGAGCAGGGCATCTGTTTTGAAGAAACAGCCCTAGTATCCTTCCATAGTTAACAAAATTCTTATTTATCTTCTTCTTAATCAGATCAAAGAAAATCTCTCCCCAGTTTAATTGTTCCTTATCTACAATGGCACCCATCAAACATAGTTGATACCTAGAGATGGTATCATGGGCTAAATGTTTGGCCAACAAGACCTTTCCCACAACATCAGCTAAAAATCTGTATTCCACAGATAGATTTTTCTTCAGAAGCTTGCTATGGTTTGCATCTGCGTGACCCATTCTTTAAAGTACATCAGAAAATTTTTGTCCAGAAAGTTCAACAGAGTCTTCTCCAGAATTTAATCCAAAAATTTCTGTCAGGGAAGCAGGTGTAAGAGGTACCTGAGTTCCTGACACTGTACTAATAACCGTATTCTGGTCCTGGTTGTGGGCAGTATAGACCCACTCCTTGATTTCATCGGCAGCCAATTTTATTCTGGTAGACATTATAGTGACTAGTTTTTGTTCCTTGAAAAGTTCTAAAATGTCTTGGAAGATTTGATCACTGGTGCTGAAAGAATCCAGGTCAATGTCGAAACCTGCATCAAATTTCATGGCGGCTAGGACTGCAACTGAGACGGCCATTGTTTTCCTGCAAAACTCAACAAACAAACAACCAAGTGTAGAGATGTTTGGAGGGAAAAGAAAATTTGCAGAGAGAACGAAGGCGCAAAGAGAGAACGGCGGCCGAAAAAAGAGTTTTTTATTAGGGTTCGACGCAGAAAAGGAAAGATCGTTGAACTCAGTTCGACGATCGGGGCTTCTAAAGGAATCTGAAAGGTCTTCAATATCGTCGATCTCCGTTCGACGATATTGGAGAGCGTCGATCTCTGTTCGACGATAGTTCAGAAAATAAAATCGTCGATCTTCGTTTGACGATCGCTGACCTGGAGAGATAGTTGAACACTATCTGAGAAGCGCTGAACTCTGGTCGATGATTTTGGAAAGCGTCGATCTCCGTTCGACGATCTGGGGAAAATCGTCGAGCGCAATTCAGAGACCAGAAACACTCGATACACTAGAAAAATTAAGATGTTTGCCTAGTCTTGGTCAATTTTTAGAGTTTCAAAATCTTGGAACTTATTTTAGACTTCCTCCATCTAACATTCCTAACTGATTTACGAAGAAGGTGTGTTTCTTTCATCCAAGGGTTTGGTGAAAATATCTCCCCTTTGCAAATCAGTTGGGATATATTGAAGTTCAATTTTATTCTTCTCAACATTATCCCTTAAAAAGTGATGCCTAATTTCTATGTGTTTTTTCCTACTATGGAGGACTGGATTTTGTGCTATAGAAATAACACTGGTATTATCACAAAAGATTTTTGACTTCTCTAAGTTGAAGCCATAGTCTAGGAGTTGGTTTTGAATCCACAATATTTTTGAACAACAACTACCTGCAGCCATATATTCAGCTTCAGCAGTTGAAGTTGACACAGATGTTTGTTTCTTGCAAAACCAAGAGACAAGTCTGTCACCAAGAAACTGATAAGTTCCACTGGTGCTTTTCCTGTCAATTCTGCATCCAGCATAATCAGCATAAGAAAATCCAGTTAAGTCAAATGCTGAAACTTTTGGATACCAGAGACCTAGATTTGGACAACTTTTAACATACCTGAGAATCCTTTTTACTAAGGTTAGGTGTGACTCTCTAGGGTTCACTTGGAATCTAGCACATATGCATGTAACAAACATTATGTCAGGTCTACTGGCTGTAAGGTACAATAAAGAGCCAATCATTGCTCTATATGTTGTCTGATCAACAGGTTTCCCATGTTCATCAGCATCTAATACAACATTAGTAGGCATAGGTGTTTTCATGCATGATGCTTCAGACATAACAAATTTCTTAACCAATTCCTTTGCATACTTGGTTTGAGAAATAAATATGCCTTCAGCATATTGTTTGATTTGCAATCCTAAGAAGAATGATAGCTCACTCATGCTACTCATTTCAAATTTAGAGTGCATTAGATTGGAAAACCTTCTGCACAAGTTTGAATCAGTAGAACCAAAGATAATATCGTCTACATAGATTTGTACTAGTAGGGTATGGGACTTATGGGTTCTAATAAAAAGAGTTTGGTCTACTCTACCCCTTATAAACTCATTTTCAGGATAAAGCATGCTAGGGTCTCATACCATGCTCTAAGAGCTTGCTTGAGACCATATAATGCTTTGTTCAGTTTAAAAACATAATCAGGATGAGATGAAGAGATAAAATCTGGAGGTTGTCTGACATAGACTTCTTCTTTGATGTCTCCATTTAGAAAAGCACTATTTATATCCATCTGGTATACTTTGAAACCTTTGTGTGCTGCATATGCTAAGAAGATTCTAATAGCCTCCAATCTTGCAACTGGTGCAAAAGTCTAGTCATAATCTATGCCTTCTTCTTGAGAGTACCCTTGAGCAACTAGCCTTGCCTTGTTCCTTACAATTACTCCTTGATCATCCAATTTGTTTCTGAACACCCACTTTGTTCCAACAATGGAGTGATCCTTAGGCTTTGGTACTAGTTCCCAAACTTTGTTCCTTTCAAATTGATGCAGCTCTTCTTGCATTGCAATGATCCAGTGTGGATCTTGCTCAGCATCTTGAATGGATTGAGGTTCAATTTGACAAAGGAAGCAAGTGTGCATCAGGTTTTGGTTAACCTGATTTCTAGTTTGCACACCAGCAGAGATGTTTCCAATCACTTGGGAGATTGGATGGTCTCTTGATGTACTAAATCTACAGGGGGTGTTGATTGTTCACCAACCTGTGTTGTTGTTTCCTCTTGTGGTACAACAATTGGCTCTTCAAGAAGTTTCTCTTCATGATGTTGAATGTCTTCTTCATCTTCACTGCTTTCCTCTTTTTGAATGATTTGTAATCTATCCAAGTCTTTAGCAAGAGAATGTACATGCAAAGGTTCTATGGTAGAAGTGTTCTTCTCCTTGAAAGACATGTTAGTTTCATCAAAAGATATGTGAACAGATTCTTCAATTTTAAGAGTTGATTTGTTATATACCCTATAAGTCTTACTGATCATGGAGTATCCCAGAAACACTCCTTCATCAGCTTTAGCTTGAACTTTTGCTAAATACTTCTTGTCATTATGGTGTATGTAACAGATACAACCAAAAATTCTAAAGTAATCTACTTTAGGTTTCTTCCCTTTGAGTAATTCATAGTGAGTCTTGCCCTTTTGTTTATGTATTAAACTTCTGTTCAGCACATAGTTGGAGGTGTTCACTGCCTCTGCCCAAAACGATAAAGGAAGTTGAGCATCTGACAACAATATAGTGACAGATTCAATAAGAGTTCTATTTTTCCTTTCAGCTACCCCATTTTGTTGAGGAGTTCTAGGAGCTGAGAAAGTGTGCCTGATCCCTTCACTCTGACAGAACTCTTGCATAAGAAGAGAATCAAACACTGTACCATGATCACTTCTGATCAGGGCAATGTGAGTATTGAACTCAGTCTATATGCATTTGAGAAACTCTGTCATACACTAAAAGTTATCAGACTTCTTCCTTAGAAAGAACACCCATGTGAATCTAGAGAAGTCATCTATAACTACTAAAGTGTAAGATTTCCCTCCTAAGCTTTGTACTGTAATGGGTCCAAATAGATTCATGTGTAACAGATACAAAATCCTAGGTGAATCACTCTTATTAAGTGACTTGAAACTATTTTTAGTTTGCTTACCTAATTGATAAGCCCTGCAGAGTCCTTCCTTCGAGTAGGGCCAGAAGGTAGTCCTCTAACAAGTTTGTCCTTGGATAGCCTAGCAATGGTTCTAAGGTTTATATGCCCTAGTCTCTTATGTCATAATACATTAGGTTTACTAACAGAATTAAACAGGCAAATATCTACTTCTGTTGAAAGAAAGTCTACTAAGTAGATGTTACCTTTCCTTTTACCTGTCAACACAGTTGTGTTGTCCTCTGATTTGATCCTGCATAAGGATTTGCTGAAAGTCACCTGGTAGCCTTCATCACATAGCTGACTGATGCTGATCAAGTTGTGCTTCAGTCCTTCCACATAGGCTACCTTCTTGAATGTGACTGTGCCAATTTAAACTGCACCATATCCTTTTGTCAGTCCAAAGTTTGAATCATCAAATATGACTTTGGGTCCAAGCTTGGCTTTGAAGGATGTGAGGTTGTCCTTGTTTCCTGTCATGTGCTTGGAGCACCCACTATCCAAATACCATTACTGGTTTGATGTTGGATAGGTCTTCACCTGCACATAAGCAATTTACTTGTTTTTGACCCAGTTTACCTTGGGCCTAGGTTGATAACCTTTAAATTCAGAAATAAATGACATCCCTGGTTGACTCTTATAACCTTCAGGATGATATCTCCTTGGTGGTATTATCCATTCAGTATAAGGGTTAAATCTTTGGGATGAAGGACCCCTAGGATTTGAATTTGATTTACCCTTGAAGAGGTTTTCAAATCTCTGATCTCTGCTCGACGAACGTTGAGCTGCGTTTGATGATCTTGGGTCAGATCGTCGAGCTCCGTTTGACGGTCGACTATGGCAGTGTTCAGGAATTAGAGATCGTCAACCTGAGTTCGACGATTTTGCCTGAGATCGTCGATCTGCGTTCGGCGATCGTCTAGCTCCATTCGACGATTTCTGTTGAACCTTGGTTTTCTTGGGTAAGTTAGTATTTTTCCTAGTTACCTCTACAACTCCCTTCTCTTTATCAGAAATAAACTTGATTGGGGTTGTTAGAACTATAGGTTGGCTGGATAAAACACCCAAGCCCAGTGTACTATTGAATCTAGAGTTCACTGTGCTTGTGATGTCCATTAACTTGATACTTCTCCCATTGAGGGATTCTTCAAGCTTCTTGGCCTCTGACAGCTCACTTTTCAGTGAAGCTATCTGCTCCCTACAACACTACAACTCCTCAGAGAGTTTGAGATTTTCTGATTTTAAGGAACTGTGTTCAGATAATTGATTTCTGAGAGAGATAATTTCCTTCTCAAATTTTAATAGGTCTAAACATAGTGCTTTAAATTCAGACTTAAAGTCCTCAATTTGAAATCAAAAGAACTAATTACCCGGTCTTCTTCAAATTGAGTTTCTGAGTCTGACTCTGACTCTTCTGCATCAGAATTATGTTGAGAGGTATTGATTGCCATCATGCAGAACTCCTTCTCTTCAGCATCATCTTCATCATCACTGGAGCTGGATGAAGCTTCTGATTCTTCTTCTGTTTCACTCCAAGATTCAGCAACAAATCCCTTCCTTGTGTGTTTGTTCTTGCTGGAGGAGGGTTTGCCATTGTCATTCTTCTTGAAGTCTTTTTCTGTTCTCCTTTCTTTCTTGTCCTTTCTGTCCTTGTTTTTATTTTCTGGACAGTCAGGCACAATGTGGCCTAGTTTCCTGCAACCAAAGCAAATAATATCTTTATTATTTGATCTATCATATCTTGCCTTGTAATGCTCTTTGTATGATCTCTTCCTGAAGTCCTTCCTGGCCATCTTGTAAAATCTTTTAGCCAGTAGACTAAGCAGCTCATCATTGCCTGTGACTTTGTCTTCAGGCTGATCTTCAGTAGCTTTGAAAGCTATTGTCTTTTCCTTTCTTGTGGCTGGTGAGGCAGCCGTCTGCTCTTCTTCTCTGTTCTTAATGAGCAGCTCATAAGACTTGAGCTTGCCCAAGAGAGCTTCTGTTTTAATCTCATTCAGACTTCTGGCATCCTTGATTGGCCAGATCCTTGAGTCCCAAGTGCTTGGGAAGCACATTAGGATTTTGTCATTTAGCTCAGTCAATGAGATCTCCTTGTCCAAGGTTTTCAGCTCATTGACTATGAGACTGAGTCTATTGTACATATCTCCTACTGACTCAGCTTCTCATTTCTTGAAGTTCTCATATTGGGTTATGAGGTGAGATCTCCTGTCCTTTCTTTCATCAGCAGATCCTGAGACTATTTCAGATAGCTTATCCCAGATCTCCTTTGCTGAGTTGCATTTAGCTACCTTTTGGAAAATGTCATCAGACATAGTTTGGGCTTAGATATTCATAGCCTTTGCATCTGCTACTTTCCACTTCTTGATGTCAGCATCTGTTCCTGATGGAGGTGGAACAGCACTTATGCTTGTGTTCTCTGGAGATCTTGGACACACTGTCAAAATAGAATTAAAAATGTCCTCATCAATAGAATTCATGTAGAGTCTAATCCTTGCCTTCCAAAGTGCAAACTTGGATAGATTGCACATTGGAGGTCTGGTGCTAGCATAATCTTTGTTTTGGGCCATGATTTGTGAAGAAATAATTCTAATAATAAAATCTACAACAAGCAGATCTAACTATAGGAGTCTTTGGGTTCAGGTGTTAGCCTGTGCAACCACTGAGATGTGGTATTTTTAACCAACCTGGCTTTGATACCAATTGAAAGTGTGAGTTAGATCTGATATACTCTAGACGGGGGGGGGGGGGGGGGGGTGAATAGAGTATGGTGCTTGCTAAAAACCTTTACAATAGTTGTTGTATTCTAATGTGAACAGGGAAACAAATAGTAAATCTAACCACAGAATAATCATAATCTACAAAAGAAACTAATCACAAGCCACAACCAGAAACAAAAGAAACACAAGCAACCAGAAGACACAAGGAGCTATAGTGGTTCCCCAACCAATCTGGGTACATCCACTCTTCTACCACCCTAGGTAGGAATCCACTGCAGGATGAGTTGATCAGGTGTCCTGGGCACCAATGAGCTTTTGATAAGGTACTCAAAAACCAAACCAGATTTTTTGATCAGGTGTGTTGCCATCAACGAGCTTTTGATATGGTACTCAAAAACTACACACAAACTTTTGAAGGGAGTTTGAAAAACCCTTTACAGAGGTGGGGATGAGAGAGTGATGAAAGTCTTCTTTTCTCAATCACAGTGAGAAGACTATGTGGATTCAGTGATGTTGTCAAAGCTCCCCTTAAGATCTTGAGTTGTTCAGGAAATGAAGCTTTGCAGTATGGTGATAGGCCTTCAGAAAATTGATCTCCAGCAAATGATGATTTCAGCAACAACTGAAATGTGAGGTGTTTGGAGTCTTGAATGATGATGGCCTTGAACACTTGAAAAAGAGATCTGAAGATATCAATTTGTTGATCTCCTTTTGGTGTTGGTGTTCTGTATGAATTCTTGAGACTGAGAATGTTTGAAACTCTTTTTCTTTCTCTTGTGTGATTGTTGTTGTGAGAGTTGTTGCAGAGAAAATTCCTATTATTTTCTTTCTCAGAGTTCTCTACTGGATTGATATTACAGAAGTTGAAGAAAATTATCTTTTATTTCTTCTGTCTGAATAGAAATTGTCCATTGTCCAAGATAGCCGTTGACCTGTCATCAATGACTTCCTTAATTGCATTTGTCTTCTGGAGGAAAGTCCAATAAAAACATTCCTTGATAATTCCTTGAAACTTGCTCCAGAATAAATGAAAATGACTGTAAGATCTCTGAATTAATTGATGACAAAAATTCCACAGCTGTCCAAATTTGAATCTTGAAAATCGTTGAACTCTTCAGAAAAATGTCGAACTGAGCTCCACTATCGTCGAGCTGAGCTCAGAGATTTGGACTTAGATAGAAACAGAGATCGTCGATCTGAGCTCAACTACCGTCGAACTGGGCTCAGAGATAGAGAATCAAACTGGAGTCAAGATCGTCGAACTGAGCTCGAAGATCATCGAATGGAGTTCGACGACTTGATGAAGTTGAGCTCAGAGATCGTCGAATGGAGTTCGACGACTCGTCGAAGTGAGCTCAATGATCGTCGATTGGAGTTTGACGATTCGTCGTACTAAGCTCGACGAAATGACTTAGTCTCCAAACTGAAAAACCTGGTCTTGAGGGCAGCTTCCAAACCTAACTACTAACCCTTAGACTCAATTATAATTGACCTTTAGATCTATACAATGAGGTCAAAACAGGTTTCATAAGACACATAGTGATCCTTGCCCAAATCAGTAATAGGGTGTTCCAACAGATTGAATTTCAGGATGGACGTGGACAACCTATGAGCATCTATGGATTTCAGGACAGAGTTTCCCCTATAATTTCTGCAGTAGCTGCTAGTCGTGCTATAGAGTTTGGTTGCGAGGCATTTTTAGTTTCTATTATTGCTCTAGAAATAGCTTCTGTTACACCACGTCTTGAGGATGTCTCGGTGGTGCGAGAGTTTCCAGATGTCTTTCCTGATAGTCTTCCAGGACTTCCTCCTGAAAGGGAGATAGAGTTTGTGATAGACCTCGAGCCGGGTACTCGCCTAAATGCTAAGGCACCATACCGCATGGCTTCGCGTGAGTTGGATGAGTTGCGTACTCAGCTCGATGAGTTGCTGATGTGTGGTTTTATTAGACCAAGTTCTTCTCCGTGGGGTGCTCGTGTTTTGTTCGTCAAGAAGAAAGATGTATCGATGAGGCTTTGCATCGATTATAGGGAATTGAATAAGGTAACCATTAAGAATAGATATCCCCTGCCAAGGATTGATGATCTGTTCGATCAGTTGCGTGGTAGCTCGGTATTTTCAAAGATCGATCTACGCTTAGGCCACCACCAGTTGAGGATTCATGATGCAGATATTCCCTGAACCGCTTTCCATTCGCGGCATGGACATTATGAGTTTTTGGTGATGTCATGTCGGTTTAACCAATCCACCCTCTGCTTTCATGGATTTGATGAATAGGGTGTTTAAGGATTTCTTGAACCAATTCGTTATTGTGTTCATAGATGATGTCTTGGTATATTCCCGCAATGTTGAGGAGCATACTCAACATTTGTGTTTGGTTTTGTCGACCCTGAGGGAGCATAAGTTATATGCAAAGTTGAGCAAATGTGAGTTCTGGCTACCTCAAGTGTCCTTTCTGGGTCATGTTGTAAGCAAGGACGGTATTTCTATAGACCCTACCAAGATCTCTGCCGTGATGGAATGGGAGAGACCTTCTACAACTAAGGAGATTAGGAGCTTCTTAGGCCTGGCTGGCTATTATAGAAGATTTGTGGAAGGGTTTTCGGTGTTGTCTGATCCTCTAACTAGACTTACTCAGAAGAATACTGCATTCATTTGGAGTGATAAGTGTGAAGAGGCTTTCCAAGAGCTGAAGAAGAGATTATATACTGCTCCGATTTTAACCTTACCTACTGAAGGAGTTGAGTATGCTGTGTATGTTGATGCATCACACATCGGACTTGGTTGTGTTTTAATGCAATATGGTAAGGTGATCGCATATGGATCTAGGCAACTAAAGATGCACGAGAGAAACTATCCTATGCACGATTTGGAGTTTGCTGCTGTAATTTATGCGCTGAAACTTTGGAGACACTTATTGTATGGCGCGCTGTGCAAGATCTATACGGACCATAAGAGTTTGAAGTATGTCTTCACTCAGAAGGAACTAAAGTTGCGCCAGCATCGGTGGTTAGAATATGTGGCTGATTATGAAGTGAAAATTCTTTATCATCCAGGAAAGGCTAATGTAGTAGCGGATGCTTTGAGTAGAAAGTCCGCTAAAAATTTTAATCTATCGGTACAGTCCTTGGTGGAAGAATTTTTGTTGATGGATATTGAGGTTGGGTGTCGTACTGTGCCTGCTAGTCTAGAAGCAGAAGAACCTCTCTTGGATTTCCCTTACTCGAGCACATCAGAAGTATGCTCCGGATCTGTTGTACCTCTGGAATAGAATTGTAAAGGGAGAGCTACCAGATTTCTCCCTGGATGAGTTGGATACCTTGAAGTATCGGGGTAGATTTGCTGCGTCCCTGCCTTTGGTGACATTCAGGCTAAGATCTTTGCTGAAGCTCATGGTTCCAGTGTAGCCTACCACCCTGGCTCCACTAAGATGTATAAAGATCTAAAATAAATTGTTTGGTGGTCAGGGATGAAGAATGACATAGCAAAGTTTGTATCGGAATGTTATACAATGTCAATGTGTGAAGGCTGATCATAGAAGACCTGGTGGTAAATTGACACCGCTTGATATTCCAAGTTGGAAATGGGAGAGTATTTCAATTGATTTCATCACCGGTCTACCAAAATCTCCCTGTGTGCATGACTCTGTTTGGGTGATAGTCGATAGATTGACAAACTGTGCTCACTTTGTTCCGTTTAAGATTGGGTATTCGATAAAGAAGATAACTGAGCTATATCTTGAAGAGGTCATCAGGTTGCATGGAGTGCCTGTTAGCATTGTATCAGATCGGGACTCCAGATTTACGACTCGCTTTTGGAAGAGTTTACAGGAGGGGTTGGGTACCGATTTAAGGTATTCCACCGCCTATCATCCGCAGACGAATGGTCAGAGACGGAAAGGGTAAATCAGATCGTAGAAGATATGATCAGATGTTATATTTTGGATCATGGTGGGTATGACCTGCATGGCTGATGAGCGTCTCAGTACTCAGTTTGGAGTTTGCTTATAATAATAGTTATCAAGAGAGTCTGCAGATGGGCCTGTTTGAGGCCTTATATGTAACACCCCAGTTTTGCAAGAGGTTCAGTCTGCAGTTCTGGAAAATTTTTGGGTTTCTGGCAGGAGGCACACGGCCTGCGACACGGGCGTGTCGCAGGGCGTGTCGAGGCCGTGTCGACACTCGACCCAAGTGTCGACACTTTTGCTCGACAAAGTGTCGAGAGTGTGGCACACGGCCTGCGACACGGGCGTGTCGCAGGGCGTGTCGAGGCCGTGTCGACACTCGCTCGGCCCAAGTGTCGACACTTTTGCTCGATAAAGTGTCGAGAGTGTGGCACACGGCCTGCGACACGGGCGTGTCGCAGGGCGTGTCGAGGCCGTGTCGACACTCGGCCCAAGTGTCAACACTTTTGCTCGACAAGGTGTCGAGACTAGGGCATACGGCCTGTGACACGGGCGTGTCACAGGGCGTGTCCCGCTTGGTCGACGATCTTCGCTCGACGTTTTCCTCGGTGTCGACACAAAGCCTGTCGACGGGTGTCGAGACTTGACATACAGCTTGGGACACGGGCGTGTCCCAGGCCGTGTCAGCTCTCGGGTTGGTTTCGGGGCCGTGTTGTTGGAGGCACACGGCCGGCCACATGGTCGTGTCACTGGGGACACGGGCGTGTCGGGTTGAACACGGGCGTGTCGGATGCCCGTGTGCGATTCCAGGCACGTCGATTTGAGACGGCGAATGAGGCACACGGCCCTGGACACGGGCGTGTGCCAGGCCGTGTTCGGCCCAGATCTTCTGTTTTCCAAGCGAATCGCGGCCATTCTTTTTCTGGTTTTGGGATCTAACGGTTCAGGCAATCTCTTGGGAAGTTAAGTCCGAATTTAGGGTTGGAAACCCTCATTGTTTTCCAAGTCTTCTCTTTCTGAGTTCTTGAGAAAAGCTAGAGCAAGGAGGAAGAAGAAGAAGGTCTTGGGCTGTAGGAAGGGTTTCGGAGCTCCAAATCGCAAACCGAGGTCCGGATCCGTGAAGCTTAGATCGTTGCGAAGATTTCCATCCGGCTACTTTGCCATGGCAAGGAAGAGGAGTCGGAAGGTAACGACATCTCTCCTCTCGGTCCTTAGGAGGCATGTACTAGCATCATTTATTTTTCTTTCTCTCTAATTTTTGGGCACCAAACTCTCAAATGAGAGGGGTTTTGGTTTGCCAAGGTTCAAGAGGAACCTCCGGGTTGATTGAGTCCGTCCCCGACATATTTTTGCATTAGAGATCCGCTTCGCTAGTGGATTAGGCATGGTGGGTGAAGCCGTGGTCGCGATCGTTAGTCCGACTCGGTGATGTTGCATACGAACTTAGGGATTCATAGAGATTTCCGTTGCGGCAAGATGCCGTTTGTGTTGTGGTGATGATTGTCTCGTTTGCTTGAAAAGGTACGTGTAGTCGAACCCGGACAAGGTTAGCTCCTCGTGGCGGTAGATGGTTTCCTTGAGGGACAAGGTTAGCTCCGTATGAGTTGGAGATGGTTCCTTGGTGGACAAGGTTAGCTCCGCACGAGTTGGAGATGGTTTCCTTGGTGCGCGGGAACGCTGCAGTACAAAGAGGGATTACGATGTATTTAGTCTTGGTTTGTGTTATGCCAAGGCGTGGCTATGTCTCCGTGGTCGGCTGGCTATCCACGTGACACGTGCATGTGTGGAGAGTGTCCCGGCGAGAATAGTCCCCTTCTGTGAGACTGACGAGAATGCCAAGCTTGGGGCAAGCCCGGGCAAAGAGGCCACGAGCGGGTGGGGTCCAGCAAGGCTTCTTAGAATCGGTCGGTCTGTGTTGTTGGATCCTGGCATGAGACGTCAGAGCTTGCAGGCAAGCCCGGGGCTAAGCCACGAGCGGGTGGGGCCTTGGCAAGAATTCCTTGTGGCGGCCTGTGCGCCGTTTGAGGGAGAGGTGTCTCCCTTAGTGTTTGCGGCTTTATGCCAATGGGGAAATGTGAGTACCCAATTGATGTGATGTTGTGCTAGATGCATACGCAGTAGGGTACCCTGGGTGAAGCCCGGGTGTTGCATTCATGTTGCATAGTAGGCCCTTTTCTTTATATGCTCAACCAATAGAGAACATGTTTGATGATTGAGACATCCAAGCCTGTTTTAGTGTTCTTCTTCTGTTTATAGCTATTTTTATTGCATATGAAGTGCTGACTTGCAGGTTTGGAGGGTTCCCGGGGGGTCCGTTAGGGGCGGACCCGGAGGAGATATTGTTACACATTTGAGGTAAGCCTTTGCTGACCCAGGCGTTGAGCACATTATGATATTTTACCAGGGCAAGGATCGCATGCAGGAGCTAGCACGCCGGCCAAAAAGGCCTAATCCCATGAAGTGTTTTTTCCCTCTTTTGTAGCACTACATTGATGATGATGTTTGTTTGAGACTCTTTTGTCCGGCTTGCATACCGAGGTAGAGTAGGAGTGCTGAGCACATTCATGATTGATGTTTTATGTCTCTTTTGGACACTTGATGTTAGGCCTTAAGGCCATTTATTTTACTCTTTAGTGGTGGATAACCTCTAGTCCTGTTTGTTTCTGCTGTGTTGTGCAAGAGTTTTGAGTTTTGGGTAGTTATATCAACTTATAATACTAAAGTTGTGGCATTCGTATGCTGTGGGGCCCCGCCGGACCCATATTATACGTCCACTACAAGGGAGGTGTAAAATTTGGTATCAGAGCGAGGTTTGATTCAAGGTTAGTGCGTAGAGAGGTTATCCACATAAGAGTAACGCGGGACCGTGAGTGTCCTTATGTTTTAGTCTTGAGATTGGAGACTAATCCCTTATTTCTTGTTTTCCTGAAGAGTGCAAGCAACGAGGCGGGCACTTCAAGAGCAAGGGATGATCTCTCGGCGAGCAGTGCTACTGCTCCAGGCCTTTTGGGCACGGGTGTAAACCAGGCAGGCCGACTTCTGTCGTATGCTTGCAGAAGCGATGGTGGCAGCCCAAGCGGCGGCTGCAGCCCAGGTAGCAACCCCCCTGCTACGACCGGATACGACGGACGGCCGTGCCAGGCGGAGAAGCCAGGCAGTGGAGCCTTTGGCAGAAAGGGTGGTGGTAGGACATGGAGACCGACACATGAAGTATTTCCTGAGTTTCCATCCCCCGTCCTTCAAGGGAGTTGGAACGCCAACGGATGCGGAGGATTGGTGGGTTCGTATTCAAGAACTGCTAAGGGCGGCAGAGACGCCAGAGGAAAAGAAATCTGAGTATGCGGCGTTCATGTTGGAAGGAGACGCCAAATTGTGGTGGTTGAGCCATAGCGGCCGCCTGTTCCCGGACGCACCCCGTCAGTGGAAGAGTTTGGGGACGCTTTTCTTAAGAGGTATATCCCAGTTTTCAACACGGTTGGCCCTGCAGAGGCAGTTTCTGCATCTAATGCAGCGAGACAAGACAGTGGATGAGTACGTGCAAGAGTTTCACCCGTTTGGTCGTTATGCGGGAACGACAATGGCGGATGATGTAGAGAGGGATAACCTCTTCTACCAAGGGTTGATGGAAATCTGAGACAACCCATCATCTCCATGAAGGGGCGGGATTTAATGAGCTAGTTGAAGTCGCCATTAGTTTGGAGAATGATCTGGAGCGAACCCAGCGTCGAAAGGTTTTTACTCCCAAAGCACGGGGAAGGGAAGCCCCCCAATCTCATGTAAATCTGATGGGAGCAGGTGGAGGAGGAAGCCTCACACTTCCAGTCGGGTGAGAGGAGCACGTGGACGCCTGGGGTTCTCTCACTCTAGGGGACCGCCGCCGACGTGTTACAACTGCGGAAGGTTGGGGGCACATAGCCCGTGCTTGTCACAAGGGGGCGCGGGGCAAGAGTCAAAGCAGGAGCAGTCTATGCGCTCGGGCCCCAGTGCTGCAGAGAAAGGAAAGATGGCGGAGTCGAGCGTCTCTCGGTTCCAACCGTTGCAAACCAAGGGCTTACAAACCTTGGACAGCAAGAAGCGATCCGCCAAACCGACGTGGTGACAGGTATGAAGAAAATTTAAGTTTGCATTTGTGCTTCATACTTTTAGACCCCCTTTTTCGTGTGTTGTCTTGTTGTAGGCTTCGTGTTAGTTTCTGATACCCCGCTAGGGTATTGTTCGATACGATACGGAGCATCGCACTCCTTTCTTGCGGAGAGCTTCGTCCGAAGGGTAGAGTCGAGTCTTTCTTAGTGGACGCGGAACTGAAAGTGCGCATGCCCAATGGGTCATCTATGACCACCGGGCTAGAGGGGGGCGCATCTGTTGGGAGCTAGACGGAGTTGACTTCGTTTTGGAAGCGGCAGTATTGCCGTTAGTAGAGTTCGATGTCATTTTGGGCATGGACTGGCTTGCAGAGCAGCGTGCCAGCATTGATTGTTTGTCCAAGGTAGTGACCCTAAAGAGTAAGGGGGCAATCAGAGTCAAATTTGTGGGCCTTTGTGGAGTAGCCCATTCCCTAATTACGGCCATGCAAATGATGCAGGCGGTTAACCAGGGAGGTGTGGCGCTGGTAGCGTTGTTGGAGGTTCGTCTCTCCCAGCTATCTTTTGAGGAAGTGCCTGTGGTGGCAGAGTTCAGGATGTGTTTTCCGGATGAACTTCCTGGAGCGCCTCCTCGGCGGGAGATCGACTTTTCGATCGAGTTAGTGTCGGAGGCTAGACTGGTGTCGCGTCCTCCTTTTAGGATGGCACCAAAGGAGTTGGCGGAACTTAAGGTACAGTTACAGGAACTGTTGGAGCAGGGTATATTAGGCCCAGTTCCTCACCGTGGAGCGCACCGGTGTTGTTTGTAAAGAAGAAAGACGGTAGCATGCGCCTGTGCATAGACTACCGAGAGCTGAATAAATTGACCGTCAAGAATAAGTATCCGATCCCTCGGATAGATGATATTTCGACCAATTGGTGGGGTCAGTGGTATATTCGAAGTTGGACTTGAAGTCAGGCAACTATCAGCTGCGAATTCGAGATGAGGACATACCCAAAACTGCCTTTGGCACAAGGTAATGGACACTTTGAGTTTACGGTGATGCCGTTCCGGGTTGACGAACGCACCATCGGTGTTCATGGATCTGATGAATCGAGTATTTCGGGATTACTTGGATTCGTTATGGTTGTCTTCATTGATGACATCTTAGTGTACTCCAAGTCGGAAGTGGAGCATGAGACCCACTTGAGAGTGGTCCTGCAAGTGTTGAAGGAGAACCAATTGTTTGCAAAGTTCTCAAAGTGCGAGTTCTGTTTAGCCAAGGTGGTTTTTTTGGGCCACGTGATTAGTGGTGATGGGTGGCAGTGGATCCAGCGAAAGTGGAGGCCATCAGAGATTGGCCCGGTGTTGAGGACCGTGGCGGAAGTCCAAAGTTTTCTGGGACTAGCCGGGTATTATAGGAGATTCGTGGAGAATTTATCGAAGATAGCTCTACCCCTCACCTCACTCACTCGCAAAGACCATAAGTTTGTGTGGACCCAAGAGTGCAGTCAAGCATTTGAGGCCATGAAGGAGAGGCTTATGATGGCTCCAATCCTGAGTTTACCGTAAGGGACCGATGATTTCAGATTTTCATCACGCATCGGGATGCGGTTTGGGTTGCATGTTGGTGCAACATGGCAAGGTGATAGCTTTTGGGTCTAGACAGCTGAAACCTCATGAGAGGAATTACCCCGTCCATGACTTGGGAGTTGGCGGCGGTAATCTTCGCGTTGAAAATATGGCGACACTATGTGTATGGCGCAAGGGTGGAGATCTTTCATGGACCATAAAAGCCTGAAGTATCTCTTGGATCAGAAGGACTTGAACATGCGGCAACGCAGATGGGTTGAGTTTTCTGGAGACTACGAAGTGGCAATTTCAGTATACGCGGGTAAAGCCAATGTGGTGGCGGACGCGTTGAGTAGAAAGTACTCGGGGCAAGGGAATTGGATCGAAGCTCATGATGAGCGGTTGGTACGGGAATGGGAGTCCCTTGGATTGGAATGTGTTGCGAGAGGAGAGTCTAGCGTGGCTTGGTTGAACTGGATTGAAGTGCAAAACGACTTGTCCGATCGTATTCTGGAAGCGACTCGATTGGATGTGGAGTTTCAACCTTTTGTGTTGGAGGCTCAAAAGGGCAAGAGCAGCGCCTGGGAGATGATTGGGGGAATCTTGAGAAAGGATGGAAGGGTTTGTGTACCGCAGTTTGGCAATCTCCGTGAGGAGTTGATGTTTAAGGCTCATTTCTCAAAGTACTCCATTCACCCGGGCAGTACAAAGATGTACTTGGATATGAAGAAATCCTTTTGGTGGCCGGGGTTGAAGCGAGATGTAGCTTTGTATGTGAGTCGTTGCCAAACATGTGCCTTGGTGAAGGCCGAATGTCAGAAACCGGGCTGGTTCCTGAAGCCCCTTCCAATTCCTGAGTGGAAATTTGAGGACATCTCCATATACTTTGTGCATGGTTTGCCTAGATCGCAACATGGTAATGATGCTATTTGGGTGATCGTGGATCGCCTAACCAAGGTGGCTCACTTCATCCCAAATCGGAAAGAGGACAGCGTGGAGAAGCTGGTGGAGTTGTATGTTCGCAACATTGTGCGACTGCACGGAGTTCCTAAGAGCATAGTCAGTGATCGAGATGGACGGTCTACGTCTAAGGTCTGGAGATTGGTTCAGAAGAGCTTGGGCATGAAGCTAAAGTTCAGTACGACGTTCCATCCTCAAACTGATGGGCAAACAGAGAGAACGAACCGTACTATGGAAGATATGTTGAGAATGTGCGTTCTTGATTTCGGCAAGAGGTGGGAGGATCACCTCTTCATGGTAGAATTTGCATACAACAATAGTTTTCAAGCAAGCATAAGAATGGCGCCATACGAAGCTTTGTATGGGAGGCGGTGTCGAACGCCAATGTCTTGGGCAGAGGCGGGAGACACCAAACTGTCGGGAAAGGATGCGGTGGTTGACGCTTGTGAGTTGGTATGGACCATCCAAGGGCGTATGAAGGTGGCGGAAGACAGGCAAGCCAAATATTTTAATGCTCGTCACCGGAAGGTGGAATTTGCAGTTGGTGATTGGGTTTATCTGAAGGTCAAGCCGTTCAAAGGCGTCTCACGAATTCGCCGACTCAAGAAGCTGAGTCCAAGGTTTTTGGGGCCTTTTGAAATTGTTGAGCGGGTAGGAGAAGCAGCTTATCGGTTGACGCTGTCCGCAGATTTGAGTGGATTACATGACGTCTTCCACGTCTCCGTTTTGAGGAAAGCCTTGGTGGAGGCTAGCGTAGTGATTGAGCCAGCATCGGTGCCGATTGAGGAAGACTTGAGGACGCGAGTCCTTCCAATTGCTATAGAGGATTCGGAGACTCGGCAGTTGCGGAATAAAGAAGTCAAACTCGTAAAAGTTCGATGGGACAACTGTGGTCGTGAGGAGTTCTCTTGGGAACGAGAACAGGCCATGTTAGAAGATTATCCAGAACTCTTCATGTCAGGTACAATTTAAGTTTTGTGCCCTTCTGTTTTGAAATTTCGGGACGAAATTCTGTTAAGTGGGGAGAGTTGTAACACCCAGTTTTGCAAGAGGTTCAGTCTGCAGTTCTGGAAAATTTTTGGGTTTCTGGCAGGAGGCACACGGCCTGCGACACGGGCGTGTCGCAGGGAGAGTCGAGGCCGTGTCGACACTCGGCCCAAGTGTCGACACTTTTGCTCGAAAAAGTGTCGAGAGTGTGGCACACGGCCTGCGACACGGGCTTGTCGCAGGGCGTGTCGAGGCCATGTCGACACTCGGCCCAAGTGTCGACACTTTTGCTCGACAAAGTGTCGAGAGTGTGGCACACGGCCTGCGACACGGGCGTGTCGATGCCGTGTCGACACTCGTCCCAAGTGTCGACACTTTTGCTCGACAAGGTGTCGAGACTGGGGCACACGGCCTGTGACACGGGCGTGTCACAGGGCGTGTCCCGCTTGGTCGACGATCTTCGCTCGACGTTTTGCGCGGTGTCGACACAAAGCCTGTCGACGGGTGTCGAGACTTGGCATACGGCTTGGGACACGGGCGTGTCCCAGGCCGTGTCAGCTCTCGGGTTGGTTTCGGGGCCGTGTTGTTGGAGGCACACGGCCGGCCACACGGCCGTGTCACTGGGGACACGGGCGTGTCGGGTTGAACACGGGCGTGTCGGATGCCCGTGTGCGATTCCAGGCGTGTCGATTTGAGACGGCGAATGAGGCACACGGCCCTGGACACGGGCGTGTGCTAGGCCGTGTTCGGCCCAGATCTTCTGTTTTCCAGGCGAATCGCGACCATTCTTTTTCTGGTTTTGGATCTAATGGTTCAGGCCATCTCTGGGAAGTTAAGTCCGAATTTAGGGTTGGAAACCCTCATTGTTTTCCAAGTCTTCTCTTTCTAAGTTCTTGAGAAAAGCTAGAGCAAGGAGGAAGAAGAAGGTCTTGGGCTGTAGGAAGGGTTTCGGAGCTCCAAATCGCGAACAGAGTCCGGATCCGTGAAGCTTAGATCGTTGCGAAGATTTCCATCCGGCTACTTTGCCATGGCAATGAAGAGGAGTTGGAAGGTAACGACATCTCTCCTCTCGGTCCTTAGGAGGCATGTACTAGCATCATTTATTTTTCTTTCTCTCTAGTTTTTGGGCACCAAACTCTCAAATGAGAGGGGTTTTGGTTTGCCAAGGTTCAAGAGGAACCTCCGGGTTGATTGAGTCCGTCCCCGACATATTTTGCATTAGAGATCCGCTTCGCTAGTGGATTAGGCATGGTGGGTGAAGCCGTGGTCGCGACCGTTAGTCCGACTCGGTGATGTTGCATACGAACTTAGGGATTCGTAGAGATTTCCGTTGCGGCAAGATGCCGTTTGTGTTGTGGTGATGATTGTCTCGTTTGCTTGAAAAGGTACGTGTAGTCGAACCCTGACAAGGTTAGCTCCTCGTGGCGGTAGATGGTTTCCTTGAGGGACAAGGTTAGCTCCGTATGAGTTGGAGATGGTTTCCTTGGTGGACAAGGTTAGCTCCGCACGAGTTGGAGATGGTTTCCTTGGTGCGCGGGAACGCTGCAGTACAAAGAGGGATTACGATGTATTTAGTCTTGGTTTGTGTTGTGTCAAGGCGTGGCTATGTCTCCGTGGTCGGCTGGATATCCCATGACATGTGCGTCATGTGTGGAGAGTGTCCCGGCGAGACTAGTCCCCTTCTGTGAGACTGACGAGAATGCCAAGCTTGGGGCAAGCCCGGGCAAAGAGGCCACGAGCGGGTGGGGTCCAGCAAGGCTTCTTAGAATCGGTCGGTCTGTGTTTGTTGGGATCCTGGCATGAGACGTCAGAGCTTGCAGGCAAGCCGGGGCTAAGCCCACGAGCGGGTGGGGCCTTGGCAAGAATTCCTTGTGGCGGCCTGTGCGCCGTTTGAGGGAGAGGTGTCTCCCTTAGTGTTTGCGGCATTATGCCAATGGGGAAGTGTGAGTACCCAATTGATGTGATGTTGTGCTAGATGCATACGCAATAGGGTACCCTGGGTGAAGCCCGGGTGTTGCATTCATGTTGCATAGTATGCCCTTTTCTTTATATGCTCAACCAATAGAGAACATGTTTGATGATTGAGACATCCAAGCCTGTTTTAGTGTTCTTCTGTTTATAGCTATTTTTATTGCATATGAAGTGCTGACTTGCAGGTTGGAGGGTTCCCCGGGGTCCGTTAGGGGCGACCGGGAGGAGATGTGTTGTTACACAGTTTGAGGTCAGCCTTTGCTGACCCACGTTACTAATAATTTTTACAGGGCAAGGATCGCATGCAGGAGCTAGCACACCGGCCAAAAAGGCCTAAGCCCATGAAGTGTTTTTCCCTCTTTTGTAGCACTACATTGATGATGATGTTTGTTTGAGACTCTTTTGTCCGGCTTGCATGCCGAGGTAGACTAGGAGTGCTGAGCACATTCATGATTGATGTTTTATGTCTCTTTTGGACACTTGATGTTAGGCCTTAAGGCCATTTGTTTTACTCTTTAGTGGTGGATAACCTGTAGTCCTATTTGTTTCCGCTGTGTTGTGCAAGTGTTTTGAGTTTGGGTAGTTATATCAACTTATAATACTAAAGTTGTGGCGTTCGTATGCTGTGGGGCCCCGGCGGACCCATATTATACGTCCACTACAAGGGAGGTGTTACATTATATGGGAGGCGTTGTAGAACTCCTTTATTCTGGGCTGAAGTTGGTGAGAGACCGTTGCTAGGTCCGGAAGCCCTTGAAGAGATGAACTGTGCTGTGACTCATATTCGGGAAAAGCTCCGAGTGGCTCAAGAGCGCTATGAGAAGTATGCTAATCAGCGAATTGTCGATCTGGAGTTTTCCGTTGGAGACTTGCTTTTTTTGAAGGTTTCTCCGATGTCTGGCGTTAAAAGGTTTGAAAGGAACCACAAGTTAGACACCCGGTACGTGGGACCTTTCCAAATTCTAGAGCGCATCGGAGAGTCAGCTTATAGGCTTTATGCCTGCAACCTTCCCTGGTGTCCATGATGTGTTCCATGTGAGCCAGTTGCAGAAGTGTGTTCGTAATGATCGTCAAGTCTTTGACCCGATGCCCCAGATTCAGCCCAACCTTACGTATGTGGAAGAACCTATACGTATTCTGGATTCTCAAGAGCGCGTGTTGCGAAGAAAGACCATCCCTATGGTCAAGATTCTTTGGAGGAATCAAGACGTTGAGAGCGCGACATGGGAATTGGAATCAGCCATGAGAGAATCTCATCCGCACCTCTTCTCTTAGTTTCAGGTATGTTGTTATGTTTTCAGTTATGTTCGATTTTATTGTTTTGGTTTGGTTTTGGAGTTGTGTTAAGTTTCGGGACGAAACTTCTTTTTAGGGGGAGGGACTATAACGCTCTCGATTTTTCAATGATTTTATTTGATTGGGCAACATCATATTTATGACGTCGTTGCGTTACTTTTAACGTCGAGTTGGCGGCACAATGCCATTAAGGCATTTTCGCATCCATGCGGTCGAGTTGGCCGAATTCTTGTTGTAATGGGAAAATTTTGCATTTGGAATTTAAGTTAAGTGATTGTGGACTTGCTCGTCAAGTTTCGTCGCAATCCGAGCATTTTTGGAGTCTTGGCGCGCGATAGAAGTTTTGGATTATTTATGTTCGCCGTATACTTTGAAGATTAATATCTTGATAAAGGCTAGTCGGATTTTGGTTCTGACTTCGTTTTTGTGTCCGTAGCGTCAGTGTTCGCATACTGTGCGAATTTCGTTTGATTCGGCGCGTTCGGGCCTCCGTTTTGATCTCATATTTCCTTTTTCAAAAATATAAAATATGAATATTTTAATATTAAAGCACTATTTAAAAATGTCTTTTACTATACATTCATATATTTTGATCAAAAGGATATATTTGTAAAGAATTGTTCTATATGCAAAATTTTTTTCTCATCTACAGTAATCTTACTCGAGTACCTGCTATGCTTCTCGAATACTTCTGTATGAGTACTCGTGTGCTTCTTTGTTTCCTTACACGAGTGATTCCTATATACTCGCGTGTTTTTCTTTCTGATTACTCGAGTGATTTTGTGGACCTACTCGAGTGAATTTATTGGCCTACTCGAGTGGCTATTTTCCTACTCGAGTTATTCTGTTTAGTCGGCGTTCGGGCACTATTTTCAGGGTCCACATGATGTCGTATGAAAAAATGGTCAACATGAAATTTGTTAGGTCGACGAGATCTACAACGTTCATGTTGGACACGTTTCGATTTGACGTCATCTTGTACCTCTACTTTTGATTTTCAAAACTGCTCGTAAATAAGCTGTATTATTGAATTCTACTCGAGTACCTTTGATCTACTCGAGTACTATTGTTGTATCTCGAGTATAATTGTTGTTCTACTCTGGTAATATTGAATTCTCGCGAGTCCTACTGATTTTACTCGAGTAGTTTAAGCTCCTCTCGAGTACTTTGCCCTCATTCTCGAGTAGTTTTATTCATCTCGAGTAGTTCCCTGTCATTTACGTTCGGGTGATATTTGAGCATCAAAATGATGTTGTATGAAAACATAGTCAACATAAAATTTGTTCGTATCGACGAGATCTACAACTTTCATGTTGGGCACTGTTCGATCTGGATCCATCATAGACCTCTATTATCGAGTTTTCCGAAACTGCTCATAGATAGCCCGTTCGACTTATCCACTCGAGTTCTATGCCTTCTATCTCGAGCAGACCTTATCTACTCGAGTTCTATGCCTTTATCTCGAGACCCTATGACAATCTCGAGTTCCCCAAGCCTTCAACTCGAGTCTCCATCTCGAGTAAGCCCCTCCAACTCGAGTAAACCTCTCCATCTCGAGTAAACCAATTTCTACTCGTGTAGTATGTCCAGTTTGAGTTTGGGCACCGTTTCGAGGGTCAAAATTGTGTCGTACGGAATCATGGTCAACATGAAATTTGTTCGTCTCGACGATATCTACAACTTTCATGTTGGATATAGTTCGATTTGGAGTCATGCTAGACCACTATTTTGGGTTCCCGCGAAACCGCTTGAAATAATCCGTTTTTAACAAAACTTTTTATAAACATTATATATATATATATATATATATATATATATATAATATATATATATATATATATATATAATATATATATATATATAATATATATTATAATATATTCTTTTTAGAACCGAATTTCATCTTCTCCGATATTTTTCTCCCGAGTAGCGAGTGAGAGAGAAAATACTACGTGAACCTTCCGGTGGCATCGACGGTTGAGTGCTTGTTTGCTTCCCAATCTTTTAGATCATCTCTCCGTAGCTGACGCATAGTGGTAAGCCTGTTGTGTCCTTCCTTCAGCTTAGCTTTATTGAATAGAGATAAGCCAAGGATTTCTTGGAATCTTGTCCATTCTCGCTGTGTCCTTTTTCTGATCTTCAGGAGTGAATAAGGCCTTTTTCGAGTCTGTTTATAGATCCT